>OY723240.1:2098993-2639993 GCA_963210315.1 Rhynchopus euleeides | reverse complement strand
CATCACGACATCGCCGTCCTCGTCCTCCTCCAGGTCGTCTGCACAGGTCTCCCTTGCATCCTCGTCGTCCGACTCTGCGTGGCCCGTGCACTTCACAGACTTCTGATGGCGGGGGTGGTGGTGTCGCTTGCAGGCAGGGTGTGCATACCTCCAGCCCATCCAAACCCGGCATGCCCTCCGACAAGTGGCACAGCGCATGCACATCCGAAAGGGTGGTCATCGTTTCCTTGTGGTTTCGCTTGTATCCCCGAAACTGCAGGTGTGTTGTGTGTGTGTCGAACGTGCAGCACCCCACCACCACGCATTGTACAACAGAGCTATGTGGGAAAACCTCCCTGCCTCAGCCGGCCTTGGCGACTTCTGAGTGGGCACACCACAACGCACTTCCTTATCACACCACCGAACCGTCAGGCAGGGACCGTTTTTTTGTGTGTCTGCCAGAAGGCACCACAGAGCCATGCTGGTCCCGCTAGATACACTGCCCATGCTGGGAACAGCCTGGGTTGGGATGCCTGTCAACACTCAGGAAGGGTGAGCAGGCGGCAGCTTGGGCCAGAGTCAGCCGGAAACAAATCATTCGGAACTTACGTCACTCACGGTGGGTTTCCCGCGGTCGGGTTGCGTGGCACCCGGTCGAAACAAACAATACACCTTGTGTGTGTGAAAAAGCGGATTTGCGGAGTTCTTTCTTGATGGGGCTGCCCGAGAGCACCTCCACGTAGTCCTCTGTGAGGTTCATGCAGAGCGATGCATGCGCAAAACAAACATGTGACCTTGATGTGGTGCCGTGCCATGCACGGCAACCCACCCACGTGATCACGCGGGAGGAAACGGCACATTGCTACCCCCTGCCCGACTCCGAAGAAAGATGGACACGAGCGTGAGCCAGCACCACAACAGGTGTGGTGCTACTGGGGTCCTGCGCCCAGAAATGGAAGAAAAGTGAGAAGTTCGGAAAACAGTGGGCTGTGTGACTCGCAAAACTGGTTGCAAAGCGGCACGGTGTTCGGTACACATGCTGCAGCCAGAGAACGGCCTCCCGCACAGGACGGGGTGCAAGCCCGAAGGGGCAGAGGGTGGCACGCCGAGGGCAAGGTGGGGTGGTGGCGGCGGTCCCCGGTTCGAGCAACGTTACTCGCTGTCCCAAGGATCGGCCACAACACTGTGGACCTCGTATAGCCTGCCACCCGTGCCGGGCGGAAACACGGAAGCTGCGTGCAGCACATTCTGCAGCGCACCTGGAGGCATGTCTTGCAACAGGCACAGGCAGGGCACATGTACCTCGCGTGCAAGGCACCATACCCGGAGACTCGCGCTGACAGTGTCACCGGCTGCAGTCACGAAGCGCTGTGTGTTGGTACCCACGTCCCCGTGGTGCACGGCCCCGCTTGCAAGGCCCAGTGCTGTGTCGTTTGCCCACGAAGAGCGGCGTAGGCGCTGTGCGAACTGCACGGCGCTCTCGACATGCACGGGCACAGCCTGCATGAGGTTCCACCCCACGAAGACATGCTCCCCGAGCAGCGTCACAAGCACACCGCGGCTCTGCTGCAGCAGTGGCACGATGGCCTCCAGCGAGCCGTTGATGGTGCTGGCAGGGGCCTTGCTGAAGGAGGTGCATAGACTCAGCGTGCCGATGGTTGCGCTCGCTTGTTTCATGTGCGCCAGCAGCCTGCCGGCGTGCTGTGGGGTGGCTGGCGCGGATGAGTGGCTCCTGACAGGCACAGGGCCTGTGAGGGGGTTGTGCTGCCTGCCCGCAAGGGCTGCAGGCCACACGTTGCGCACACCCACAGAAATGCTGACGCCTTTCAGGTCTTCCACGACCTCCACACCCACAGCAGCAGGCAGGCACGCGGCACTCACCTGTGTCCACAGGTCTGCAGGCACAGCCACGGCGCCTGGAGAGCATACGCCTTCGAGACGCGCAGCCACGTTCACCGTGTGCCCGAAGTAGTCCACACGCCCTGTTAAGGCGTTCGTTTCCAGTGTCACGGGGCCGTGGTTCACACCGACACGCACCGACAGTCCTGCCCAGAGGTCTGTGCTGTGGCAGATTGGCACATCCAGCAGCGCTGCAGGCCACGTCACCTCGAACAGGTCCTCCTGAACCATCAGCCCGAAGTTCACACCCGCACACGCATCTGCGAACGCAACCATGAAGGCGTCCCCAATCGTTTTCACCTCGTACCCGCCGAACTGGTCAATGGCCGTCCGTATCACGCTGTTGTGCACCTGCATTGCCTTTTTCATTGCCTCCGGTGCAGCCTCCCAGATGGCCGTCGAGGCACGCACATCTGTGAACACGATTGTCACCTCTTCGTTGACGGTCCCGGGCGCGACTCGAGACTTCCTGTGTGCCAACGTCTCACCGCGGCAGTGCAGCTGATCGAACAGCGAATCGGGAAGGTAGGGGCGGTACGCGCGCAGGTTCTGCTCGAGCCGCTGCAGCGCCGCGTGCACCGCCTCGGGCAGCTGCCTCTCCACCTCCGTCCCCTGCAGCATCTCCGCCACAGTGTCGACGTCGTACGCTGCCAGGAGCGACGCGATGCCCTCGACAGTGGCGATGGTGCTCTGCATCGCCGACTGCTCTTTTAGCACCTGCCGTGCGAAGCCGCGCGTGGCGACGAAGTCCACGAGGAAGACCATCACGGCAAGCAGCTGGTAGGTGACGAACACGCCGTGGCTCTTGCAGGGCGGCTTCTCGCAGTGGATGAAGGCATCGGAGAAGATCTCCTTCCGCAACTCGTAGCTGTTGGTCAGCGGCATGTCATACAGCCCGAAGCGGGCCAGGCGCTCCACCATGATGACCAGCAGCCACAGCACCACACAGCACACCACGGCAGTCGCCAGGCGGTGGTCGAGACGCAACACAAGGATCAAGTCGACGGCAAGGACAAACGCAGGCCACGCCGCCTGCAGGTCAGCTTGGTAGAAGTAGATGTCGGCCATGCCTATTGCCACACAGGAGACCGCGATGTAGAAGATCACAAACCGCTGGCTGAAGCGCTTCTTGCAAGCACCCCAGGCGAGCACGAAGAAACCCATAACACACATGAGGATGCCTGCACAGTTCCCGAGGTGGACTCCATCCGATATGCTCCAGGCCGCCATCGCCCCGAACGGCAGCTGGCAGATCCCCGCGAAAAGGAGTGCCTCGCGTCCGCGCATCTCGGATCCATCCGCAGCACCACCTCGGCTGATCACATCGCGGTACCACCCCATGTTGATGCGTTGACGTGTTGCGTGCCTGCCGATCCGGGCGGGGTTGCAACACACCCAAAGGTGCCGCACCCACCCCACACGTTCACCGTTATTTTTCTTTGGTTTTTCGTGGTGCCTGGAGGGGGTGGGTGTGGGTGGTGGTGGGGGAACCACATTGCTGGTGTCCACGTTAGCACAACTCCAAGAAAGCGCCCTATCACTTCACAGCTACAACCGCTCTGATGAATTTCCTTTTGTTTGTTGCGTTGACGCTTCTACACACAAAACCCTGAACTGATCACACCCTGAGCCTGATGAAGGGTGGGGTTAGTGTATAGAGCACGTTTGGTTGCAGCTGTGGTGGGGCGCTTTCCGCTCACACGAGTGTGCTTGAAAAAATGGCTGCGTTCCCGGGGTTGGAAGCGCCGCGCTGTCAACGAAAAGGGAGGGGAAGAAAGGAGGGGTGGGGGTGGAGGGACCACGTTGCTTCCCGGCTTATTTTGGCGTGTTGGCTGCGCTTTTGGCTGCGCTTCGTGGAACACGGCCATCCGTTGGGGGTATCGCCACCCGACCTCACACAGGCTGCATATTCTGTGATGAATTTGACCAGAATGTTCGTTGCTATGGGGAGAGACAGAAGTAGGTCAGGTCCAGGAGGTTCACCGCACCACACCTCACAGCTGCTGGTGCAGCTGCGTATCGTGGAGCACCGGCAAACACGGAGATACACCCGCCCGCCTCAAGAGTGCTGCAAAATACGGTAAACACGGATGATGATGAGAAAGGGGAAGAGGAAGGGGGAGGGGGGGGGAGGGGGCGGGGGATTTGGCGTCTCAGCAGGGATAAAAAAAACCGCTCCAAAAATACTACGAGAAACACTTGGCCTCTATGCTGTGAGTGTTGCATTGGACGCTTCCACCTGTTGAACGGGCTCCACCTCTTGCACTTTGAAACCCCCCCCCCCCCATATTTTTTTTTTGATTTGACAACTCCGGTTTGGTGTACCTCGATGAGCTTACCTTACCTTGTCGTCGGACACAACATATCATCGTTGTCCCAAACCCCGTAACCCACGTGAAGTGGATCATCTGAAGTGCAGAATGAGGTGGAGCAGGTGGAGCACGAAACATAAGTAAACCATAGCAAGAGAGGCCAGCAGCAGTCCCGAGTCCATCGCGTTCCTCGTAGCATTTCCCGTACCACACAGGTGTGTTATGTGCAAAATACTACGAGAAACACTTGGCCTCTATGCTGTGAGTGTTGCATTGGACGCTTCCACCCAGGACCCTTAGGACCCAAGGACTTAGGGACGCCGCGCGAACGGTCTACTATTGAAGTGATCAGGCTCCGTCGCCCATCGTATGCATCCCTCCGATGGTAATGTACCGCTTTCTACGTTGTCACGAGCACCTTGTACGGAAAACGATCGAACCTCACTCGCTGAGGGGATCCGCCTGCCTCGGCCGTGTGCCGCCGTCGTGTGGTCAGCCTCGTGATTCTTGGTGTGCCCTATCGACAACATGCCTGTCTCTCCAGTTGCCGCACCCGGCGAGAGAGTTGATGCGTCTCAACCCGGCGAAACTAAGGGGGCAAAGGTTGCACACAGCCCCGCCTGTGCTGCAACCACCCGCTCTTGGCTGACCCCCGACGTCTGGTGCGTTTCCCACTCCGGGTATTTGAATCCTCACCCTGTACCTCTTCGGGATCCTCCATCCCCTGGGGAACCCTTCCCCTCGAGGCTTCTTCACGTCTCCGACATATTGGTGTGTGCCCACATGACCCTTCTTCCTGACATCCTCGATGTCGTTTTGCACCCCGGGCGATGCACTGAGACGGCCGTATCCAGGTAGTCAGTGGCCATGCCCAGCCCCTCAGCGTGACAGTCCTCTGGTGCGCTCCCAGCACCACCACCGCGACGCTCGCGCATATTCAGCCACCATGACCCGGCAGCTCTCGCCTGGGGACAGGGCTCGGCGGATCGAGAAATCACAGTCTGAAACTCGCCTCCCAGCTCCTCCGCAGCAGTCTACTGTCCGGCCGTCTTAAACTCTCGCCCTTCGGGAGCCCGGCCAACACCCGGTGCTTTCCGGCGTGATCTCGATCGCTCTGTGGCTCTCTGTGTCCTCTCCGGTCTTCGCTGGCTGCGAGCGAGTTGCGGGGTGAAGCCCAACGCGCCTCTTCATGGCGCACTGGAGACGCTGCATGGAGTGCCCAGGGGTAGGTGTGAGAGGTGCCGGCCCTTCTGGGTGAAAGAGGGCGATCGCGCGCACTGTCGTCTCCTGAACTCCGCTCGAGCGGTGGACAACACGTTCCTGCGGCCCCCTTCCCACTGGGCTGATCCCCACTGTACCTGCCCCATCGCCCGCCTCGTAGACAGCGCATCAAACGGAGGCCCTGTGGCCCCACGTGGCGTCGATTCAGTGGTAACGCCCGGACTCAGTGTGGAGGGCGTATTTCCCGGTGCGTGAGGAAATTCGAGGCCCTGGAGGTGTGGGCATGCCAGAAGGATTCTCGGAGTCGCCTTCTTAATGAGAGAGGTGAGTCCCCGCGGACCGGAGCTTGTCGCACGCTGCAGTCGCTGTTCGGGCTTGTCGAGTAGGCTGCTGGGTACTCGGGAAGACTGGCTGACTGCCCCCCAACCTTGTGGAATGATCTCGGCCCGCTGCCATGGCTGCGGTTTCGGTGGACCCCCTCAGCGGCGGCACCGCTGACACAGGCGATGCGGACGCGTCTCTCAGTCGCTGCTTCTTTTGCTCCCCGAGCAGTGCAGCTTGGGAGAGCGTCTCGGCTGTGTTGGATACCTGATCTCTGTGTATGTCCCACGGCACCTCGCAGGTGTCCAGTCAGCAGCTCCCCTTCCCTGCATGGAACTGTGAGGTCGTACGTCTCAACACCGGGCCCCAGACGCCCGGAACTCCCCCTGACCCCTGTGAATAATGCAGGCTTGAATGTGTGTCCCCCGGCAGGGAGACTATGCTTCGACGGAGTATGCCCCGCTTGGGGCGTGTGCGGGCATCCGCTTGACGCCGGGGTGCGCGTAGTCGGCATTCGCGCAGATAAGCTGGGCACGACAGACGTGCCGGCTTCTCGGGGGCGTGTCCGGGGGCGTTGCATTGGTACACGAAAACTGTCGCCCTCGGAAAGCTCACGTCGCGTCACCGTGCTCGAGCTGGATCTGGCAGGCTGTGTGTGACAGGCCACCCTTCCGCCTTCAGGTGCCGTCGCTCGGGCAAAAAAGGTGTATTTCTCAATCAAGAGAGTATGCCCCTCACGATTGTGGCACGATTGTGTCTCCCCGGGTCAGGCTCGGTATTCCAGTCGAAAGCGTAAATGCCCCTCGGCACTGTGCTGGGCGGGGTTGTGTCTCGGTCAGGAGAGGAGGTGCCCCTCAGGCAAAATCCTGCGTCTCGCGGTCGGGAGTGAGTGCCCCTCGGCAGGAATGTGTCTCGGCCAGGTGTCCCTCAGGCAGGGAATGTAATGTCTCGGCCCGGTGTCCCTCGGGCATGAATGTGCGTCTTGGCCAGGTGCCCCTCAGGCAGGGTGCCCCGTAGGCGGAAGTGTATGTCGCGGCCAGATGCCCCTCAGGCAGGGTGCCCCGTAGGCGGAAATGTATGTCTTGACCAGGTGCCCCTCGGGCAGGGTGCCTCGTAGGCGGAAGTGTATGTCTTGGCCAGGTGCCCCTCGGGCAGGGTGCCCCGTAGGCGGAAGTGTGTGTCTTGACCAGGTGCCCCTCGGGCAGGGTGCCTCGTAGGCGGAAGTGTCTGTCTTGGCCAGGTGCCCCTCGGGCAGGGTGCCCCGTAGGCGGAAGTGTGTGTCTTGACCAGGTGCCCCTCGGGCAGGGTGCCTCGTAGGCAGAAATGTATGTCTTGGCCAGGTGCTCCTCAGGCAGGGTGCCCCGCAAGCGTAAGCTGTAGGTATGTCGTGGCCAGGTGCCCCTCAGGCAGGTAATGTCTCGGCGAGATGCCCCTCGGGCAGGAAAAATGCGTCTCGGCTAGGTGCCTCTCAGGCAGAAGTGGGTGTCTCGGTCCGATGCTCCTCGGCAAGATCGTGTCTCGGTCAGGAAAGTAGGAGTTGGATATCACTGACGTCACTTTGCTGCATCAGTATCGACCCATTTATCAGCACCCGACTGTTGCTCTTGGTCCCGCCTTTGTCAGCGCCTCTGTGACGGAACCTCCAGCTGAAGTATGCGTTTGGAAACCTTGAGCGCGATCAAGCGTGAAGCAGGTTTTCGGCGAGGCGCGGTGATAGTCTCGATGGCTGATGGGAATGTCCTCAATCCGCTGCGGCCACGGGCGCAGCGCTGTCCCGCTGTCACGTTCATAAGCGGCGGAGGACCACCTTGAACACCACGGCGTCATCATCCCCATCTTTTTGCGCCCCTCCTTCGTGCTGATCCCCCCGTGCACCTCGCCGTCATTTATTAGAACCAGTGCGTGGGGGTGTTGTTGTCCTCAACCGCGGCTTCAGCCCTCTTGAGACCTGACACGAGCATGGTGTGAGGGTCGTCTTCTCGGTCGGGATTTGGTGCCCCTCGGGCAAGATTGTGTATCTCTCGGTCGGGAGAGCGGGTGCCCCTCGGGCAAAATTTTTGTCTCGGTCAGGAGAACAGGTGCCCCTCGGGCGAGATGCTGCGTCTCTCGGTCGGGAGAGTGGGTGCCCCTCGGGCATAGTTTTGTCTCGGTCAGGATAACGGGTGCCCCTCGGGCAAAACTGCGTGTCTCTCGGTCGGGAGAGTGAGTGCCCCTCGGGCAGAATATTGTCTCGGTCAGGATAACGGGTGCCCCTCGGGCAAAACTGCGTGTCTCTCGGTCGGGAGAGAGAGTGCCCCTCGGGCAGAATATTGTCTCGGTCAGGAGAACAGGTGCCCCTCGGGCGAGATGCTGCGTCTCTCGGTCGGGAGAGTGGATGCCCCTCGGGCAGAATATTGTCTCGGTCAGGAGAACAGGTGCCCCTCGGGCAAGACTGCGTGTCTCTCGGTCGGGAGAGTGGGTGCCCCTCGGGCAAAATTTTTGTCTCGGTCAGGAGAACAGGTGCCCCTCGGGCGAGATGCTGCGCCTCTCGGTCGGGAGAGTGGGTGCCCCTCGGGCAGAATATTGTCTCGGTCAGGAGAACAGGTGCCCCTCGGGCAAAACTGCGTGTCTCTCGGTCGGGAGAGTGAGTGCCCCTCGGGCAGAATATTGTCTCGGTCAGGAAACCAGGTGCCCCTCGGGCAAGACTGCGTGTCTCTCGGTCAGGAGAGTGGGTGCCCCTCGGGCAGGGTAGAATGCTGCGTCTCTCAGACGGTCAGATCGTGTGTCCCTCAGTCAGGAGAGGAGGTCTCGGTCGCTAAAAACGCGCCCCCTCGGGCAGAGTGGTTGTGTCATCGCTGTTGTGTCACACCAATTGCCTCTCGGGCGGTGTGTCTTTTTTGATTTGACAACTCCGGTTTGGTGTACCTCGATGAGCTTACCTTACCTTGTCGTCGGACACAACATATCATCGTTGTCCCAAACCCCGTAACCCACGTGAAGTGGATCATCTGAAGTGCAGAATGAGGTGGAGCAGGTGGAGCACGAAACATAAGTAAACCATAGCAAGAGAGGCCAGCAGCAGTCCCGAGTCCATCGCGTTCCTCGTAGCATTTCCCGTACCACACAGGTGTGTTATGTGCAAAAAATATATGTAGCGGCCACCAGGGCTGTTCCTAACTGGGGGGCTTGTTCCGCACTTTCAGGATTCTGAACTTTTTTTCTAAGAATTTTTGTAAGGGACCAAAAACTTTTTTTCTAAGAATTTTGTTAGGGGAATTTTTTTTCTAAGGTTGTTTCGCAGAGGAAAAAACATTTTCTCATTTTTTCCCAGTCGACACGGCGCGCACAGGGATGGAAGGGAAGTCTGTCCCCCGTGCAGTTCGCCTTGCTGGCCAACTGGAGAGACAGACGTTCACTACCGTGGCCTCCGGCGGCTGGGGGGCTCCGCCCCCCAGACCCCCCTGTGGCGTCTGTCTCGTACTCGAGTCCTTCGAATCCTATCAGGTCGGGGTCCAACCATTCCAGTCGCCTCAGGAGGACGCAGCCAACTCGCACAGAATCTGTACACCCACACGGACAGATGTTCGCTACCAGAATCAATCTGTACGCCAGAATCTGTACGCCCACACGAACAGATGTTCGCGACCGTGGCCTCCGGCGGCTGGGGGGCTCCGCCCCCCAGACCCCCCATGTAGCGTTTGCCCGCCCATCTCACTTCCCCGGGTACAGTGCAGCGTAGGAGGTCAGCGCCGCATCCATGAAGCGCTTCTTCGAAGCCTGGTTGACATCGGACAGGACGTCGGACTTCCCCACCTGGGAGATGCACTCGACATGCGTGACACGCGGCACACTACCTGAAACGTGAGTGTGCCTTGCTAACACGGGCATTTCAACGGTCTGCCGGCGACCGTTCCCCAAACCAGTAAACCAGCAGTTTTGGAAAATCGGAGAGGTCACCCTACTGCGCTGAATATGGTCCGCACCACAGCAAAAATCCCCGGGAGCTTTTGGGCTTTCAGACCTGAAGGACCAGCAGGTGGGTGGTGAGTGGCAGCTTTGTAACTGTCCTTCAGCTGCTGGCATGTCCAGTCCTGCGAGAGTGCCAAGGTGTATTGAGTACCTGCGGAGCACAACCCCCGATGAGAACGAGCGCCAGGTGATCCTCATTCATTTTCAGCTGTAACGCGCATGAGGGGCAGTCTCTGCCGCATGCATCTCTCAAGAACTGGGCACACTCTAGAGCTGTCACATGATGACGCGGAGAGAAACCATAGAAAAAGTCCCGCCTGACGGGCACGCGCCTGGAAACTGTGGGGGGGCGAGCAAAAAATCCCTTGTAAAAATTCTTAGAAAAAACCTGGTTCCCCGACCCAAAAAACCTGGAAAAAGGGCTCGTTCCCCGCCCAGGCCTGGCGGCCACACGAATCTGCACTGCATTCACGGAAAGACACCTCCCGCGACCCACCCCTAGCGCACCCCCCCCCCCCCCTCACAGCCAACTCCAAAAGGAGAAATTGCGAAAAAAAATGATGATGCATGAAACAGGGGCTTTTCGCTGACAGCCTGACAGTCTCGGAGCGTGCTGCCAGAATAGATGAAAAGGGCGCAACCCCCCACACACCCACCCACTCGCCTCCGTCCACCAGGGCCCGCACATAGGCGGGCAGCCAGAGTCAGAGGGAGGAAAGGGAGGGGTGGGGCGGCGGAAACGACTAGAGAGCTGACCGGTAAAAAAGATTGCAAAAAGCGTAGCAACCGTGCTTCCTTCTTCCTTAATGATGCGTTGACGCTTCCACCACCCTAGAGCCTGCTGCTTTGATGTGGGTGTGGAGCACATGTGAACACGAGATAGCTAGACACACAAAAGGAACAGGATCGTCGGAAGCACTCCTACACTTTTACGCGTCATAAATGTGCTCAAAATACAGCAGCAGTCTCTCGAGTCTTCCTTTCAGATGATTTTTGCATTGATCGCTTCCACCTTTTTTTTCTCGCTGGCGCTAGTGAT
This sequence comes from Rhynchopus euleeides, assembly GCA_963210315.1. NCBI lineage: Eukaryota > Euglenozoa > Diplonemea > Diplonemida > Diplonemidae > Rhynchopus > Rhynchopus euleeides. The sequence goes on along the minus strand of OY723240.1, from coordinate 2,629,274 downwards.
GTCGGCTGGCAGAAAAAACACACAACAAAAACCCCCCCCCCCCGCGTGTCGAGTGACCTTACCTGTCTGAAGTACAGAAAATGTGTCGGGTTGGGTAGAGCATACACACACACATACACATATGTTCACACAACACAGGGCAAACCGCACAAACGTGTTCACACATCCGGCATCCTATGCGAAATACCCGCCGCTCCCCGGGAGCTGTTGCGGGAACCATCTGCTCTTCCGACCCACCGAGACTCTTGCCGTATTTTCTCTACCACACGGGGTGTGTTTTACCAAAAATACGACGAATGTTTGGAGTGGTGGTGGGGGGGGGGGGGGGGTGGTGAAGGAGAAGGAAATAAAGGCGATGTAGGGATGTGTGTCCCTTGAGGGCAGGTGCTCGCCTGCATGGCGTATGCACATCTGAAGGTTTTCCGAAGAACACGCGGATTCAGCAAGCGCTGCCCGAGGGATGGGGGGTGGGGGGCGGTGGGAGGAGAGAGGGTCCTCATGCTCCTTGACAGTGTCCCCCCCCCCCCCCCCGACAAAGTTCGAAGTTCGCGCGTTTTTTCCACCTGACCAAAGAGGTAACGCACCAAAATGCCCTCGTCGGGAGACCTCCTGCAGCGAAGATCTGCCCCCTCCCATCCCTCCCCGCCCCCCCCCCCCCCTACATTCACTTCCAACTCAGGGCAATTCCTAACTATCGACCCATCGACCCACCAAATACCGGTTTCCCCCCCCCACTTTTTCCATCGACCCATCGACCCACCGGGTCGGTGGGTCGGTGGGTCGATGGGTTGGTGGGTTGATGAGTCGATGGGTTGATGGGTTGGTGGGTCAATCCCCTCAACCCACCACCCCATCGACCCACCAACCCATCAACCCACCGACTCTGGCTTGACATGACATGGATCCTGTCAACCTGTGAACAGATGTTCACGACCGTGGCCTCCGGCGGCTGGGGGGCTCCGCCCCCCAGACCCCCCTGTGGCGTGTCCTTGCCCGACAATTTATCGTCACATCGGATAGGGTCTGGCCACTCAGGATGCAGACCATTTCACACCGAATCTGCGCCCGCCAGGAATAAATGTTCGCTACCGTGGCCTCCGGCTGGGGGGCAGAGCCCCCCAGACCCCCCGTGTGCCCTGTGTTTGTCCAGCAGGGACAGGTACTCCCCGTTTGAAAGGCAGCCTACTGGCTCCTGCGTGTCATGCCATCTTTTGAACATGACGCACACTGTGCGTCATGTTCATGAGTTCATCACGCAGCTGTTTCAGGAGGAGTCCCAAAAAGCCTTGTGGGTCGATGCTACGTCATCGTCACACACGTCATCGTCTGTCATGCTGCCCACCCCGTCAATCATGGGGAGGTCCTGCACCCCAAGGAAGTTGCAGATGCAATGGGCGCGAAGAAAACACGGGCCACCATGGAGCTGCTAGCTGAGCGCGCACGTTTCGCGCGCGAAGCGCGCGAAAAAAATTTTACCTGGGACCCCCCGTGTTTAAGTCCCCCCCCTGGAGGCGATTTTCGGCCGGGGGGGACTTAAACACGGGGGGGGCGGACCTAAACACAGGGGGGGCTTAAACACGGGGGTGGCACAGTGGAGACCAAGAAGACCTCTTCCTCTGCTGTCGTAGGGGGGTAATTCCGGTCCGGATGGACTTTTGGCACCCCACTTTTCGACTCTGACAGCACCTGGAGGGCCTAGGGGCCACCTGATGACCCTCCAGACCAGCCCACCCCCGTGTTTAGGTCCCCCTGTGTTTAAGTCCCCCCCCTGCCAGACCCCCAGGGGGGGACTTAAACACGGGGGTAAGGGGGGGGGACTTATACACGGGGGGTCCCAGGTACCCCCCTTTTTGACAGTCTTTGCCCAGCTCCCCCCCCTTTTCCCCCCATCGACCCAGTTTTCCCCCAACCCTGGAAAGTTAGGAATACCCCTGCTTCCAACTTCAAAAACGAGAGGAGCTGCGCCAGAACAAAAATAGCGCTATGATCGCCTATCATCTGCGCTGCTGGAGCTAAGGCCCTCCCATCCATTTTTATTTGACATTTGGCTGTTCTTTTTTTTTGAATTGGATTTGAGATGAAGCAAACACACCACCGAACTCCTACCCCTACCCCGCCGCACCCTACCTCGACACCCCCCTCCCACCGCTACCACCAACCCTCACCCCCTCTGGGTCAGGGCACGCTGCGCTTTGTGAGCATGCGGTGCTTCTGTCGCCGAGAGTGAGGGGGTGGAGGCGGAGCGGAGGGGTCTGAGGCTGTTTTCTTTTCCTTTCAATTCGTGGCAAGCGTGTCGCAGCACGGCGAACTCCCCCGCCATGTCTTTTGAGAAAACAGAGGCCGGACGGGGGGGGCGACGCAGAGAGTAGCCAATGCCTGCAGGGCTGGCCCTCATCCCCTCATCCCACTCACAGCAGGGAGTGTCCCAGAGGTGATGTCAAGAGGGGGGCAGGCAGAGGAGCAGGGGGGGGTGGCGGTGGGGAGTGCGTTAAGCCCCCGTCGTCGGGTAGTCCGCTCAGCACCACAGCTTGGCGTCGGCGTCCTCAAGCTTCTTCACCTTCTCGGCGGACTTCTTCTTCAGCAGGGCAGCCAGCTCGGGGCTGTGGATGCTGAACATCTGCGCCACGAAGCGCGCAACGTTGCTGGGCTTCCAGATGTAGGCGTTGCTGGACCCGGGGGGCTGTGGCAGTGGTGTGGGGTGGGGTTGGGTGTGGTGGGTAGCAGTGTGGCAGTGGCGTGATGAGGCAGCAAGAAGCTAGCGTTGCAGAGTTGAGGCATACGTTGTTCAGGCAGGACTCGTTCTTGCCGTCCGGCGGGCACGACACGATGGGGAACAGGGAGGTCCACGAGGAGGTGCCGCTCAGGGCGTCCGTGCCGCCTGCGCACCCGATGATGACCAGCGGCTCGATGCTGGTGTTGTACAGCTCCACCGCCGCGTCGAGCTTGAGGGCCTGCTTGTGTGCGGAGCACACGCGCTTCTTGCTCGGGATGCCCCATGATGCGAGCTGCTTGCTCAGCTCCTCCATGTGGCCCAGGTCGCTGTCGCTCCCGGCGAAGATCATCGCGCAGAAGCCCTTCACGATGCCAGCAGTCTTCAGGTTCGCGAGCATGCGCGTCGAGGCGCTCACGGCGAAGGTGGGGTAGTCGAACTTCTTCCCGCTCAGCGACTCGTACACCTGCACGTAGCGGCGGGTGCACTCCACCACCTGCTCGTCCGTCAGCTTGGGCACCGCCTTGCCCGGCTTGAACCCGGCCTCCAGGAGCACGTCACGCACGTACTGCTTCGAGAACTCCGTCACCTTCAGCTCCGGCTGGGCCGCCAGAAGCTCAGACACGTTCTTGTGCTTGCCCTCGGCCATGGCGGCCTGGATCTTGGGGAACTTCTCCTCCCACTCCGACAGGCGGCACATGCGCGAGCTGTCGGGCGTGTTCACCTCGTCGATGAGGTACAGCTCGCCCTGCTCGTCCAGCCCGAACTCGTACTTCGTGTCGATGAACATCAGCGGGGGGCTGGCCTTCGCCGCCATCTCGCACCCACGCTGGTACAGCTTCAGGGACAGGTCCTTGATGCGTGCCGCCATGTCAGCCCCCACCAGCGTGCTCACCTCGGCGAACGTCATGTTCTCGTCGGGCCCCACCTCCGCCTTGGTGGTGGGGGTGAACAGCGGCTGCTCCAGGCGCTGGTACCGCATCAGCCCCTCGGGGATCGCCAGCCCGCAGATGTCGCGGTTGCCCTTCTCGTAGCCCGCCGCCATGCTGCCCCACACGTACCCGCGCACGATGCACTCCACCCCCAGGTTCTTCACACGCTTCTGGATCACAACGTTCGGGTCGGGCGACTGCACCACAGCGTTCTGCACGATGTCCTTCGTCGAGTCGAACGCAAGCTCCGCCATGCGGTTCAGCAGCATCCCCTTGTAGGGGATCATGTTGGGGATCTGGTGGTCGAACGCGCTGACACGGTCCGTCGCCACCATCAGCACCTTGTCCCCCGTGAAGTAGATGTCACGCACCTTCCCCTGCTTCACAGGCCCCAGCTCCGGCATGAAGGAGCCCTCCAGGCACTCGGCAGCCATGATCTGCTCCGTCGACATATTTGCGTATCTCTAAACAACGGTGCCTGTCGGGGTTGCCGTGAGTGTGCCTGGCTGATGCGAATCTGCTGTGCCAAATGGCAAGGCAGGCAGGGGGGTGGTGGGGTGGGGTGGGGGTAGTGAACTTCACTGCAGTAGAGAAGCATGCGGCACAGAGCCAACCTCGCCCCCCCTTCACTTGCTCTGCACGGCGTGTCAAGCAGGGCGGGAGCACCGTGAGTCAGAGGGTGGAGGGAGGGAGGGAGGGGGGGTGGTGCACTACCACATGCACTTCAGCAAGACAGGAAGACTTTCCGGCTACAGAAGGTCTGCTGGAAGGCCTTGTTTGCCGAGGCGACACGTCTGCAAACCACCCAACCCACACCCATCTGTGACGACCTGAATCAGGTGGTTTGCCCTCACAGTGGTTCTGCCACTTCACGACCCAGCGGGCGGGGTCACAATTGGCTGCATGTTTCGAGGATCGCAAGGTGCCCTTGCCTATAGATTTCCTTTTTCCCTGTTGACGCTTCTACGCACATCTAAAAAAAATTGAAAGAGCATTCCCCTGGTTGGCACACTCACACACCGACACACCCCACCCCGCCGCGCCCTGCACTAGTTGCGCGAGACGGGGAGGCGTGTGGCGTGAGACCATACCCACCCAGGAGGTGGGTGGTCTCGCAAGGGTGGCCTTCGCAGGCTGCTATGTCTTGTTATCACCCACCACAACCGCATGGTGGCTGTGTGTGTGTGAGTATATTGCAGCGAACGAACGGGGGTGGTTTGGAGCGTATCTAATCTAACGCTTGTGTACACACTGCCTGTCTGCAGCAGACAGGCCAGAAATATGGGAGGTTTTGTTTTCGGGATTCTTGATTGAAACAAAAAAATACCCCCCCCCCCCCCAGGCGTGGTTCAGAACAACAAGGGGGTTATCCCGTCGCTCCGTGGAACTTCGCGACGCCCCAACGTGGGGTTCAGAATCGTCGCGCGCAAATCGGGAAAAGTGTCACTTCAACTCTGCCGCTCTTTCTCTACTGTTGATACTTCGTTTGATGCGTTGACGCTTCCACACACACTTACAAACCCACTTGCCTGATGAAGGGGGTGGTGTGTAGAGCACGTTTGGCAGAGCTGAATGACACTTTCCGCGCGAAAGTCGTGTGCGTAAAAAAAAATACCATGGCATGCCGCCTTCTGTTGCCGTACCTCACCCAGCGGAAGCACAAGGCACAACACTAATCTGCCCCCCTGCAAGGGCAACGCTGCACTGCCCGGCACTCACCGTGACGTGTGTGGCACCCCGGTGCGCATCCCCATGCTGCCGCTGCGCCGCTGCTGCCTCACGGAGGAGTGGAAGGTGCCGCTGCTGGTGCGCGGGGCCGCCGGCTGCCCTCCCCTGGCGGCCGCAGCGCCGCCGCCACCCGCCCGCGCCACGGCCACCCTGGCCCTGCCGCCCGCCACACCGCCGCCGGGGCCCGCCCTGCTGCGGGCCTCACGCGCCGCGCCGCTGCCCACACCACCACCGCCTGCCGCAGCCGCCACACGATCGGAGCTGGCGACAGACGCACAGGACGCGGGGCCTGGGCCCCGCTCCGACCTCCCGTCGCCCCCATCACCACCAGGCGCAGAGCGGTGCGTCAGGGCAGGGGACGACGCCGTGTGGCAGGTGGCGGGCAGCGAGGGCTGCAGCGAGGGGCTCCTGTCGTGCCGCACGGGCCGCACGGGGGGCGAGGCGGGGGTGGCCAGCGCCTCGAGTGCCGGCAGCAGGGCTGTGTACCCGATGCACCACTGCTTGGCTGCACGGATGAACTCTGCAGCCACCTCCGGGTCCCACGACCCCGACCCGGGCGACACATGCGGCGTGCAGAACACCGCCTCGACGCTGCGGTAGCGCGCAGCGAGATCGCCGCACAGCCGCTGCACCTGCCCCGCACCTGCGGCTGCCTGCTGCCGCAGCTCCACCAGCGCGGCGCGCAGCTCCTCGGCATGTGCATCCACCCGCTTCGCCCGAGCCGCCTCGTCGCCCAGCGCCTCACGCAGCTGGTCCCCTTCAGTCCGTGCCATGTCCGCCACGCTGGACTGCGCACGCAGTGCCTCCTCCTTGCTTGCAAGCTCAGCACACAGGCGCTGCATCTCTGCTGCCATCTCCCCGATGGCACGCTCGGCCTGCGTCGCGCTGTCGCTGCTGCTGACGGATGTCTGCGGAAGGGTGGGTGGGTGGGTGGAACAGTTGCCAACCTCAAAAAGGACCAATGCCAAAACCCGAGACCTCCACAGGCAGCGAAGCTGCCCAAAAAGCGCCCTATCACTTCACAGCTACAACCGCTCTGATGAATTTCCTTTTGTTTGTTGCGTTGACGCTTCTACACACAAAACCCTGAACTGATCACACCCTGAGCCTGATGAAGGGTGGGGTTAGTGTATAGAGCACGTTTGGTTGCAGCTGTGGTGGGGCGCTTTCCGCTCACACGAGTGTGCTTAAAAAAAGTTTGCCCACAACAGGGGCACACCTGGAGCGTGTCGAGCCGCCCCTGCATGTGCTGCAGGGCGGTCGTCTTGGCGGCATTGTCGCACCGCAGGAGGGACAGCTCCTTGCTGTGCGCCACACCGGCTGCCTGCAGCGCAGCCTCGTGTGCCTGCTGCGCCTCGTGGGCCGCCGCCTGCAGCGACAACGCCTGCCCCTGCAGGGCTGCTGTGCGCCGCTCGGCACGTGCCCTGTCACTGGCGTGCTCCTCCTCCAGACCCCGCAGCTGCACTTGGGCTGCACGCTGCGCACCTTCTGCCATCTTGGCAGCGTGCCGTGCACGCTCCAGCTCCGCCAGCAGCTCGTTGTGCGTCTGGATGTGCTGGATGTCGGTGGTCTGCAGCTGCGACAGGGCCACAGCCGACCTGCTCTGTGCGTCGTCCTTCTCAGCACGAAGGCGCGCCACCTGCAGACGCGGGGATGAAAGCGGTGTGAGTGGGGGGATCGCAAAAGACCCAGCAAAAAGGCAAAGGGAGTCGCAGCACCCCTGGGGACGAGGGGACCGGTGTGGAAGCGCCAATGCACAAGCCAACCCCAAGGGCGGAGCTGGCAGCGAAGGTTTGCGCCACGCATCCCCTTCCCACTGCATGCTGCATACTGCAAGGCACATACATCACGGTGCTTCTCCTGCAGGCGCTCCTCCTTCTCGTCATTCGTGCGCTGCAGGGTGTCGAGCTGCAGCTGGAGGCGCACCCTCTCGGACTCGGCTGTCTGCACGGCAAGCGTCGCAGCCCCCAGCTCCCCCCTGCAGGCGCTGAGTGCGCTGCGCACAGTCTGCGACTCGTCGTCGCTCCGCTGCAGCATCTGCGTCACGCCTGCGAGGCGCTCCGCCGACTCGCGCAGCTGCACAGCCCTCGCCGCAAGCTCCTCTTCCAGACCCCGCACCCTGCCATGCGCTGCATCCTGTGATGCGGCGAAGCTGTTGCGCTCTTGCGCGTGCTCCTCCTCCACCGCCACCAGGCGCTGCTTGCTCTCCAGCGCCTCCGCCTCCTGCGCCGCCAGCTGGTCCCGCAGCACGCGCACCTGCTGCACGCTCTCCTCCAGGGCAACGTGCAGGCCGCGCACGTCTGCGCTCTTCGTGTCCATCCTGTGGCTCAGCTCCCTCAGCAGCTTCTCCTTGCCAGACGCGGCTGCCTCCAGCTCGGCACGCGCCCCGCGCAGGCGCGTGATGAGCGAGTCGCGCTCCGCCAGCTCCAGGTCCCTGTCCTGTACCTTGGAGCTGCCAGCGCGGCGCTCTTCCTCGAGGCGCTTGCGCGCCTCGTGCGCTTCGGCACGTGCCGAGCAGGTCGCAGCCTCGCGGTCGTGCAGGAGGGCGTCACACTGCGCAAGCTCGTCTGTCATGCGCTCGATCAGCTGGCGTGCGGTGCGGTTGCTGGCGTCAGACTCGTCGGCGCGTTGGCGGAGTGTAGCGCAGAGCTCCTGCAGCTCCGTCTCGCGTGCGGCGGCGTGGCGCTTGCATTCGTCGTCCAGCCGCATGAGCTGTGCCTGGGCGGCATGCGTGTCGGCGATCTGCTTCTCCTGCTTCCTGTCGCGCGCCACCGCAGCCAGCGCGTCCGCCTCCCGTGCCTGCCGCAGCGACAGGAGGTCGAACCAGTGGGCCGCGTCCTGCTGCAGCGCGCGTGCCGTCAGCTCCTCCTGCAGCGCCAGGTTGATGTGCTGGCTGTGGTGCAGCGCCTGCTCGCGGCTGCGGCACTGCTCCTCCAGCAGGGCGGCGTGCGCCTCGGTGCCGCGGCGCGCCTGCAGCTCCGTCTCCGCCTCTGCCAGGCGGGCCGACAGCCCGTCGCACTGCAGGTGGCGTGCGCTGTCGGCTTCATGCAGGCGCGCCAGCAGGGCAGCCTCTGCAGCCTTCGCCTGCTGCTCACGCTCGGCACAGGCATGCTCTCGGGACTTGCTTTCGGCGATCTGTGCGCGGAGGCGCTGTGCCTGTGTGGGCGTGGGTTAGGGTGTGTGCGCATCAGAGGGAGGGAGAAGAAGCTGGCGCGCTGCTGTTCTTTTGTGACACACACAGGCCCATCATGCTGTGGCGTACCTCCGCTTCGTGCGCCTGCCGCCTGCCTGCCTCTGTCTCGCAGCCTTCACGCAGCTGCGACTGCATTGCGCCTACTTGCGCCTGGGCAGCGGCCGCTGCCTTCTCCGCATTCGCTTTTTCCTCGCGCAGCCTGTTGCATTCGCGCGTCGCCTGCGCCAGCTGCTGTCGCTGCTCTTCACCTGACTTCTCAGCGCATTCCTGCCGGGGGTTGAGAGTGGGTTGTCCGATGCCGATAATGACACGTTTTTTTGGTGCATTTTCACCCTCTTATTTCGACACCCTCCCGTGGGAAGAAACTATCGCCTGGCCACCCAACTCACTCACCGGTGTGATGCACCCCACCTTCACACAGGCGAGGGGGTGTAGAAAGCTGCCAACGCAAAAGTGCCAGAAGTCCGAGAGAGATTCATGACAACAAAACTCTTCCCGGTCGCACAAACACTGGGCCAGTCTGGCTCCTTTTTTTTATGTGACAATAAACGCAGAACCCTGCCGGAAAACTTGACGAAACAACGAAGGCCCCTCAATGAAGTGCGCGTAACAATAAAGGGATACCTGCAGGAGGTCGAGCGTCTCGGAGGACTTCTGCAGGAGAGCCTTGAGCTTCGCGATATCTGCATCCTTCTGCTCGCAGCCCTGCCGCAGCGTGCCGATGGTTGCATCGCGGTCGGACAGCTGCGCGCTGACCTGCTCCAGGTTCTGCGAGATCCACCCGAGCGACTCCTTCATCGTCTGCATCTCCGTCTGCGCCTGGCTCGCGCTGCTGCTGCGCTGCGCCTCACGCTCCTCCAGCTGCCCCTGCAGCAGGGCGACCTCCCCCTCCCTGCCCCGCAGCTCCGCCTCACACCGCCCTGCACGCGCCGCCTCAGCATCCGCCCTCGACGCCTCCGACTCCGCCTTCGCAGCCCCAGCATCGACCTGGGCCTGCAGGTCGCGGTTGCGCTGCTCCAACACATCCAGCCTGTCGCTGAGACGCTCCATCGTGTCGTTGGACTGCTGCTGCACCTCATGCGCGCCCTGTTTGGGTGTTAGGGTGTTTGGGTGTTTGGTGTTGGTTTGGGTGCGGCAGGGGAGGGCATGCCGACACCCTGAGCCGGAACACCCCTGCTTCAGACAAGACAGGGTGGAGGAAGCGAGAGGGCGACACGTTGCCTTGATTTGATGGAGAGCAGCACGCTTGGGTTGTCGCATTGAGAGAGTGAGCGATATTGGGTGCCGTGGATGCAGGCACATCAAGAGCGGAGGGTGCGGCTCGCGTGGCTCGGTGTTGACACTTCACAAGGTGGGGGGCATACCTTCAGCGATTCTGCGTGCTCCTCCTCCTTGGCTGTCAGCAGGACCTGCAGCTCGAGGGTTGTCTTTGCCAGCACCTTGTTGCGGTGCTCCGTCTCCTCGTGTGCAGTGATGATGCTTTCGCAGGCGTCGATCTTCTCCTGCAGCGCTGTGATGGTCTCCTGCTGCTGCAGGAGCAGGTTGTCGCGCTCCTTCAGCTCCTCCTGCAGCCGCTCTGTGAGGTGCTGCTGCGACGCCAGCTCTGAGCCCACGTCAGCGAGCTTGCGCTGCACGATGTCCTGCGCCATGGCGGCGTTGTCTTCGGTGCCGCGCCTTAGGCGGTCTGCGTCCTGCCCAGCCCTCTCCAGTGCCGCGACGAGGGTCTCCAGCTCCGCCACCCGCGCTGCCCGGGCGCGCGTCTCTGCCTGCGCCTCCTCCAGCTGCGCCGCAGCGACGCTCTGTGCGACGCCGGCGCGGGCATCGCCTTCCATCACAGCCACCTTCAGCATCTTCACCTCCTCCACCAGAGACTCCTGCGAGCGGCGCATCTGCTCGTCCTTCTGCAGCAGATGCCCCTGCAGGTGTGCCGTGAAGCCGTCCAGCTGCGACTGTGGTGTGGGTGGGGTGGCAGCAGCAGGAGGCACGGCAAGGCACACCGCCATCGCTACCGTCACTCAAAGTAATGTTGGTGGGGTAGTAACCCACCAACTTTTTTCAGAGCCCCCAAAATCAGGGCATTAGTTTGACCTTCCCGACGGAGCCTGAAACCTGGTTACCCTGGTTATGACCCACCAAATTTTTTCGCTCGGGCGCTTCGCGCCCGAGCGCCTCCTGCGCCGTTGTGACCGCGGCGTGCTATTATCTGTCTCCCCACCCCCAGGTTATGTATAGTCTCTACTTCCCCCGGGTTTGTGAGAGGTGTCAGACACAGCACACAATTCGCGCTGGTGCCAGGAGGATAACCCATCTACACGCGTGGAGTTGCGCCCCGGGTTTCCCACCACCCATGGTGTTGCACCAGTCAGTGGCGAAGGACACGACGCGGTTCCAGAAGCTGTCCCCAGAGATTCTGTCTGCTCCAGCAGAATGCTGCAGATGTTGGCCGCATTCCGGCTGTTGCAGTCTTGCGGCACGTTACGGGTCGATCACACACGAATCCGGGTCGCATGCTGGCTCACCTTCGTCGTGGCCTGGGTTTCGTCGGTGAGAGACGGCGCAGAAGGGGGCTGTGCAATCTTGGCCTGCATCTGCCGCCGAATGACAGATGCAGGTCGTGTCGTACTATTGCTGCTTGGTGGGGCTAGCGCAGCAGGTTATTTGGTAAGGGAAACCCCCGGTTCCGAGCCAGATTTTTGACTTTTTTTTATTTTTTAAACCCTGTGCCTGGAATTTTGACCGAGTTAGATAAAATTTTCAGTGCAATCCTTCAGCACCTCCCCCCTAGATTTTTAAGTTTTCTTGACCCAATGGTCGAAATCTGCGACATAGTGGAAATCCCGGGGACATGTCGAATTCGAAAATTTTGGGTTAAAAAACCCCAGGGGGGACCCTTTGGTTTCACCCCCTGTTGGGGGGCCTGGTGGGCGTTCAGGTGAGCTGCGACCCTTGGTTCTGACAGAGTGCAGCAATGGTAATCAACCGTCGTGAACGTACTTTCGTGCCGGCATGGCTATCCATGGGCACCGTGGCATGTCGCCGCATCCGTTCCGATCACAAGTGCCAGAGGCAAATCAGGAGTCCTGGTCCAGTGCAGGCACCTGCGCAGATACCCAAGGGACTGTTGTGCACAAAAATGCACACACAAGGACATCAACTGACCGAGGCAATGCAGCTCGCAGCCTATCGATTCGATTCGGGGCACAAGCCTCACGAGCTGGTCACGCGATACCACGTTACTCTGCGTGGCGTATTCCGTGCAGCCGAAATGGCTTGGGCAGCAGTGCACAGGGGACCTTCTGCTGCACTGCGACAGGACAACCCAAGCACGTGCCGCGTACATCCAGAGGTGAAGTTGGATGAGGAAGATCAGTGGCTTCTGGGAGGAAGAGGGCGACCGCATCCACGTCGCGGATAACACACTCAGCACACGAGCGGGCGTTGCAAGAAATCCCCCATGTGTAAACAGGGGAAATCGGGCTTTTAGGGGATCCTGGTCAGGAATAAAAATTTCCACACATATTTTTCGACTTCCTGAGGCCAAAAACCGGTGTTCCTGGACCCAGATGTGACATCTGGACGACATAATAAAAATCCAGAGTGCCTTAGAGGCGCGCGGGACATTTTTTTGGGGTTCGTGACTGGGGACCCCCTATTTTGGGGGATTTCCCGTAGGTGGAAAATGTCGATTTTCCAATTTTAAATCACTCTGGGGGCACCTGCGGGGCCATATTTTGCATTTTCAGACAGGGGACATATACCCTACAAACCCGATTTTCGGGTTTTTTGACCATTTTATGCCTTGTGCGAAAACGTGATATTTTTTGGACAAAATTCCAGGCACAGGGTTTTAAAATAACCAGGTTTCTCCAAATCCTGGTTATCATAACCGGATAACCAGCCCAAACTAATGCCCTGGCAAAATCCACCAAATTAGCCCCCCACCAATATTTTCCCCCACCAACATAACTTGATTGACGGTATCTGTTATGTCCTGCGCCACACAGGGCTGGGTCTGCCCCGAGTGTGCACGGGTTCGGCAGACGGAGAACGCGACGACATGGCAGCAGCGGCGGGGGAGCTGGGAGGACGGACAGCCAGAGTGCCACAGGCCCCCACCATAAGGACGAGCACAACCCCAACTCGAGCGTCAACCTCGTGAAAACCACCTTCTGCGTAAGGAGTGGGGGGGTAGTGTCCCGCGCGAGCCACGACGGGCGATGAGCAACATCCGCAGCGAGATGGGGCTGCTGGAGCCGGGTTCCCGGCCAGAGGTCCGGCAGGCTGCTTCGACGACTGCTTGCGCTTCTGCGACTGCGACTGCTCCTTCTCCTGTTGCTGCTTCGACAACTGCTTCCACTTCTGCTCCTGCGACTTCTTCTACTGATGCTTTTGCTGATGCTAATCCTGCTGCTGCTTCCGCTTCCGCTTCTGCCGCTGCGACTTCTTTTACTGATGCTGCTGCTGATGCTGCTGTGCCGAATCAGATGAGGGCGGATACTCTGAACGGGACCGGACGCTGCGATGATGGAGACCCCTCGAGTCCTCAGGTGTGAGGAGTGTGGCGCGACGACGACGAGGAGCAAAGGGGAACTCTTCACCCCAGAATCGCTGGCGCGCCACGCGGCATATCACACGGCGCAGGCGAAGAAGCGAAGCGCACAGGACGACAAGCAGGAGAGGCGGGCTGCTTTCCAGGAGCGGTTCGCGCCAGAGCGCCCGCACCATACTCGGGAAAGGGCCTGCACAAGGGACGGGGGGGGGAAAGGCAAACGACAGTGACTTCCCGACACAAGCAGGGGACGCCCGCGGGCCACGACCCTCCCCCCCCCCGCCGCGGTGGTGTATGTGAAGGCCGTGTAGAAGTGTCAACGCAATAAACAAAAGGATATTCATCAGAGCGGTTGTAGCTGTGAAGTGACAGGGCGCTTTCATTTCAGACTGCAAGACGCCAACACACCTGCAGCTCACGCACTTCCTTCTCACGCTCCTCCACATGCAGCCGCATCTCCTCATGCCTGCGGTCTCTCTCGTCGAGCTTCCTCTGCAGCGACGCAGCAGCCTCGCTGCTCACGCTGTGCTTCTGCGCCAGCCCCTCGATGTGCACCTCCCGCTCCTGCGCCTCCTCCAGCGCCTGCTTGTGCGCAAGCGCCTGCGCCTGCAGCGAATCCGCCAGCTGCTGCACCACATCCTCGCTCCGCGCCAGCTGCTCCTGCACCTCCGCAAACCCCTCCAGCTGCGCCCGCTGCTCGCCCAGGGCACCCTCCGCGCTGCAGAGCTGCGCCTCGGCGCTGCGCAGGCTGGCCGCGAGGTCGCTGTGCGCCTGCCCCGCTGCCGCGGCCCCCTCCCTCGCCTTGTCCAGCTCTGCATTGAGGTCCTGGATCTCGTCGATGAACGACGCCTGCGTCTCGGCGACAGCTGTCTTCACCGCCGCCTCCAGGTTGAGCTCCACCTCCGAGCGGTCAAACGCGACGTGCTTCAGATGCTCCTCCTTCGCATCCCTCTCCGACGCGACGGCATCCCGCTCGCGGCGAGCCGCCTCCATGCCCCTGAGGGCTGCCTGCAGCTCGCTGCGCAGCGCTGCCACCTGCCCCTTGTCGACCATGCCCTTGAGCTGCTCCGTCAGCATCGCGAGCACCTCCTCCTTCACGACAAGCTCCTGCTGCAGCTCGCGCTGCGTGTCCTCATACTCCTGCCGGATGCGGGCCACCTTGTCGATCGCCTCCAGCTTGGTGGCGACGTCGATATCCATCGCCTGCCACATCTCCTCCTCCTCGGCAGATGCGAAGTCGCGCCGCGGCGACGCCTGCGGCGAGTCGACGGGTGCCACCGGGAGGGGCTCGCCTGCCGCGCCGAGCTGGGAGGGGCGGGCCAGCTGCAGCTTGAGGCAGTGGACCTGGCGGCGCAGGGCGGCAGCCTCCGTCACGGCAGCTTCGTATTTCATCCCGATGGAGTCGGCGCCGGAGCCTGCCCGGAAGTGCGGCAGGATCTGCGAGCGGACGTTTCTGGCTTCGGCGTCAGCGAGGCATGGCCCCGAGGAGTAGGGCGGGGGCGGCTTGGGCGGCGTGACGCTCGGGAGCCTGTCGGTGTGGTGCGGCAGCGGCGCGTGGTGGCGCTGCGTTGGGGAGGGCGAGTGTGGAGCGTTGGAGCCGGAGCCGGAGCCGTGGGTGGCGGCCCTGTGGCGGACCCCTTCTGATGGGGATGGGGCGGCAGGGGCGCCCTCCCCACCCCACTCCGCAGCCACCGGGTGAGGCATGTGGCCCCTGAGTGGCCCTGTGTGGTGGTGGTGGTGGTGCGGTGCGATTGTGTGTAACAGAATGAGACACACGCAACGCTAGCATCGGTTTCCCTGTGGCTGGCAGGAGGGGGACAAAGGGGCATGGGGCATGGGGAGGGGTGCGGCAGTGGTTCTTCTGCCTTGCAGGGCTGTCCTTTGCTGCCCAGCCAGGCACGCAGGCCCAGTCAGGTCTGAGGGCGACGGCATGCGAGGAGTCGTGGTGGCTGGGCAGGGTGGTGCACCGGGTGCACGGAGAGGAACTATTCAAAGCAAACCCCTGGGGGTGGGGGCGCTGCTGTTGCCGTGTGTCGTGCAGTTTGAACTGTTTGCACAGGGCGAAGAGCACCCAGCCAACGCCCCCAAACAAGGAAACACAACAAAGTATGGGGCTGTCTGGCCCAATGTCCACAAAAGTTTAAAACTACAGGCGAGGGGGGGTCTTCGCTCGAGCTTCAAGACAAGCTTTCGGCGAAGTTCGACAATTCTCTCGCAAAAAAATCCAAATTGCCAACAAAATAAACACAAACTGGACACCGGAGGGCGGGCTGCAACGCCCGCCTGTGTGTTTGAAGCGTTCTTCAGGAGCCCCACAAGCCGCGCTGCAGTATCAGGCATACCAGCAGCGTTGATGCGGTGCTGCGCCCCTCGAAACACGCAATGAGCCATGACGAAAAAAGCGTAGCAATGGTGATTCCTCTTCCGTTTTCGATGCGTTGACGCTTCCACCACCCTGGAGCCTGCTGATTTGACGTGGGTGTGGAGCCGAGCTAGACACACAGAAAGGGTCGTCGGCATCACCCCCTACACTTGCCTGCATCAAAATGTGCAAAAAATGAAAATGGCGTCAACAATCGACGCCCCCACAACAGATGTTGCAAGTACATTGTATATAAAACCACAAGCCGACGGGCCGTGGGATCGCCTGCTTCCCTGCAAGGAAGGGCACCCCACCGCCGCTACACAGAGCACCGCAGCACGGCACCCACACGCCGGGAGGCCGCTTCCAACCTGTCGAAGGCTGCAAGGAGCTGCTGCTGCTTCCGAAGCTGCTGCGACAGCGCGGCACGCAGCTGCGCCAGCTCCGCCTCCTTCGCTTCCACAGCCTCCTCTGCTGCAACCGCTGCTGCGCGCAGGCCGCCTGCCAGCTCGCCGCAGTCCTGCATGCAAGGCTGCAGTGCCTCCAGTTCACCGTTGCGCCACAGGCACATGGCGTATCGGGTGCTGTGCCCAAAGCCCTGCCCGCCCCACAGCGCATGCCGCACGGCGGGCCGCGCCAGGCGCCCGTGGAAAGGGAAGTTGTAGACAAAGGGGCGCTGGCGCCGCGACCCCAGCATGGCCTCCACCAGGCCCGCGTCAAACTCAGGGTCCTCCGCACGCAGGGCGGGGGGGATGTGCTCCAGCACGCAGTCGCTGCGCTCTACCGCCTGAAGCAGGAAGGCCTTGTCGGACAGCAGCGCATCCGGCAGCATAGCGCGCACACGCGAGCCGTGAACACTGGTGAGTGCCTCCAGCACGAAGTCAGCGTCGCTGCGGAGTGCCGGGGTCGCTGCCTCAAAAATGTCAAAGGCGCACCAAGGCACATTGCGCATCACGCCCAATGCGGCCAACATGACATCGCTGTCGGCGCGCAGCAGCTCGTCTACCCTGCTGAAATGGAAGGTCGGCACGAGGTCATAGTCGTTGGAGTGTGCCTGCATCTGAGCAGCAAGCACATCGAGGACAGCGCCACGCTCGGAGTACACCCAATCGGGGCAGGGCGCGTCGCCGCCAGAACCCAGCCCGTCGAGGTAGGTGCGGTAGGCCTCCATGTCACGTGCATCGACAACGACGACAGCCCCGTCGTAGAGAGGCGTGTCGGCTGCATAGGCATGGTCGTCGGCAGCGACGAGCTGCCCGTCGACCTGGAGGAAGGCGTCAACGGCGTCGGACAGGCCCAGCTCGTGCCGGATGTGGGATACAACCGAACACCAGGTGTCGTCCTCGTCCACCTCACAGCAGTGGTCGCAGGAAGAGTTACGCAGGCGCAGGTGGATGAACATGTTGGGGTGAGGGGGTGAGAGGGCAGGGCAGGAGGGTGAGTGAGCCTGGTGGTGTGGTGGTGTGGTGTGGTGAGATCGGGGCGGGGGTAGGGGAGGGGGTGTGGTGCAGAGGGGGGGTGGGTGGGGTTGTCGGCGAGAGATGAGCGTCCGACTGAGCAACGACGGGTCAGGTTCCTTCTGTCTTTAAGTTAAAGTGGAAGTCACAAGCCGTGTTGGCTTCAGGGAATGGACCAATGTTGCTTTAACTGGTGTCATCATGTGATGTGCATCCCAGCAGACGCCCGCACAGTCTACTCCCTGGCACCGTGCAGCCAGGCAGTCAGAGGTCTCGCTTTCTGTTTTTCAGATGCACGACTCACACGCACATGGCGTCACGCTGCTTGGTGTTGTCATCATGTGCCTCCGGTGCCGACACATGTGTGTCTCCGTCCGACGGTGCTGCCAAAACCTCCAAGAGGCATCACACCGAACGGCACGTCGTGCTTGTGCGCTTGGAAGTACGCGGGTGCCTTTTTCCGTCACGCATGGCCAGGCATGCAGAGAACCATCACGCCATCGAGGGTGACGGAGGCACAGACATCACCGTTGTTGGTTGTGGTTACGTGACACGCTGATCATGTGGGAGAAAGTGGAATTCTAACGCATTTGCGACGCGAAAACAGGCTCAAAACACCGAAATTCCATCGAAAACGGGCTCAAACATGCAAAATAGGGACATCCCCAGAAAAAAAATTGAAAAGGTACCCCCTGCAGGCGCCGGGTTATTGCCCACAAAAAGGCACCGGGAAGGCGGAATTGAACCGCTGCGGGTCACCCCGCCTACAGATTTGAAGTCTGCAACCAACACCAGTTGATTTCATCCCGGCAATAGTATCCCACAAAGCCATGTCACCGCTCCACCATCACACACCCTGCAACATGCAACCATCGGACAAACCATATCAGACAGAACCTTGTCCGCATCCCCGCACACGATGGGTGTGAATATGCGCGCTGCAACAGGCGATGGTGGCCAAGGGCTGGGGGCGTTGGGCGGGGGGCTGGGGTGTGGGGTGGGTTGGGTGCAGCTCTGTGTCTGTTGGTCGTGTTACAACTTTCGCTGTTGTGATGTGTGCTGCTGCGTTGGCGCCCGTTGCGGGCGGGACACGCAGCGCCATCTGTGCCTCGGATGGCCCTGCCACCAGCTCGCTTCGGTGCGCTGCACGGCGCGAACCCGCACAGCCGCAAGGCTGCCACGAGGCTCGGCCTACTGCACACGCTGCAGAGCAGGTGGGGGCACGCAAGGATTCTATGGAGGAGGTTGGGTGTGGACGCGGCAGCTCGGTCATAAGCCTGTGGGCTGCAAAAGCAAAGAAGTCAAGACGGCGTCAAGGATACGACAATGTGTCGGACACCAAGGCTAACGGGGAGGGGGCACAGGCACGGCACGCAGAGAGCGTGGGCCTTGCTCATAGCAGGAAAGGGGAGAGGTGGTTTCTGCAGCACCAGCACCGCAGGGTGTGAAGGCGGCTGTGTGTGCAACACATTGAGTTGTGTGCTGATCGGAGCGTGGCTGACAGACAACCACACACACAAGACACAAGATACAAGGCACAATACCAATGCCAATGGCACGGAAACAACATTTGTGTAGAACTAAGAAGCAGGATGAAGAAGGAAGAGGGAGCCGGATGCATCAGCTCACACGGAACACGGATCTGGGAACTCACATGGAGCCCGCCTAGTTCGGGCCTGCGCCCTCGGGTGCGGGGGTAGGGACAGGCGGGGTGGGTGGCTGTGTCGTCACACACTCGCCGCACGACGCCACGCTGCCTGTCTCCCCGCCCGTCACCGACCCAGCCCCAGCAGGGCACCAGTTCGAGGCACACGACCCGCCCTCACCGCCCGGAATGCCCTCCCACATGCACTCTGCCTGGGCAGCGCAGCCCGTGCGGTCCGCGATCGCCGTGCAGTCCGTCGCCCCGCGCCGCACAAACACCGCAACGTGCTGCAGCGGCTGCCCCAGCGCAGGGGTCACCAGCACCGTCCCTGCCGGCGCAAGCTTCCGGAAGGCGACCATGCTGTGGTCGTTCCCCAGCATGAAGGTCTTGAAGGTGGGGGCGCACACCCCGGCGCTCCACCCCGCCGCAGGCAGCAGCGTCGGCAGCTGCCCGTTTGTCGCAGACGAGCACGGGGGGCAGTGGTACGTCGCCACCACCACCTCGCACGGCGCCCCCGTGCAGCTCTCCGGGCACTCCACACGCAGCTTGCTCCCCCCCTCGATCGCCTCCCCGTCCGTGGGGAAGAAGGCCTTCGTCTTCGGGCGCTGCAGCACACCCGGCAGGTTTGTCACCGACGTCTCCTGCCCCTCCCCCAGCGGCCACCCGCCCATCCCCTCCTCGACAGCCTCCCCGGCACCCCAGTCGACAAGCGTCGTCTCGCCCCCACCGCCCTCCCCGCCCTCGGGCTCCGGCTCGATCACACCGACGTCGATCTCCTCCTCCACACATGTCGGTGCAGGGGTGCTGCCGGGTGTCGGCGGTGTGGGTGGTGTCGGTGGCGGCACAACGCCCTCAGGGCTGGGGGTGCGGCCAGGCGTCGGCGGTGTCGGCGGGGTGGGTGGCGTCGGCGGCGGCGGCACACCACCCTCGGGGCTGGGGGTGCGGCCAGGCGTGGGGGGTGTCGGAGGTGTGGGCGGAGTCGGCGGCGGCGGCACACCACCCTCGGGGCTCGGGGTCCCTGCCGGCACAGCCGTCATCGGCGGCGTCGGCGGTGTCGGCGGGGTGGGAGGGGTCGGAGGCGAAGGCGGCATCGTCGGCGGCGTCGGGGTGCGCACCGGAGGTGTGGGGGTGCGCGGGGGTGCCGGCACCGCCGTCGGGGTCGGGGTGGTGCGCACGCGACACACCTTCACGTGGAGGGCGAAGTAGAGGCACGACGGGGCAGACCCGCGGAACTTGAACTTGTGCAGCCCCTCCACCGCCGTCTTGTACGGGAAGTGCTCCGGCTTCGCCGTGTACCGCCCGTACGACCGCTTCGGCAGCTTGCTGCGGCCGATCCACATTGCCGCCTCCTCCATCTCCCACCCAGAAGCGATGTCGATCGTCAGGTCCACCGTGGCCCTGTCCACCACAAGCTCCACCTCCCCGGTCTTCCACCCGCTCCCGCTGCAGTGCTTCGCGTTGCCCCACATGTCGAGCACCTCGGTCCCCTTCGACACGGAGTTGGACCACCCGACCACGGCCCCGCCCCCCACGGCAGGCCGCTCGCAGTTCCGCATCCCGCGGAAGCAGTGCGCCTTCTCCCCGCGCACCCACGCCTCCACGCACTCCCCCTCCTCAGGCAGCGGGCCAGGCGCGGGGACGTACCCACCCCCGTACCCACCGCCGTGCTTGCCCCCGTACTTGCTGCCACCGTAGCCGCCGCCATAACCACCGCCGTACTTACCACCACCACCGTAGCCACCCCCGTACTTGCCGCCACCGTACCTACCGCCGTACCTGCTGCCGTACCTGCTCCCCCCGTACTTCTTGCGGTAGTACGACCCGCGGCTCCCGTACCGCGACCGCGAGTAGTGCGCGTCTGCACACGACACCACCGCCATCAGCAGCAGCGCTGCTGTGCACCCACGCATCCTTCCACCCGCTCTCGTGCTTGGTTTGTGTCTTGTCTCTGTGTCTGTAGCTTCTGCAACCTGCAAGTGGTGTGGGTGGGGTCCTGGTACTGTAGCGTTCCCGCCCGTGATTGGTGTTCAAGCGGCTGTGTCCTCTCCACAGCTCCCCCGAGTGTGGAGAAAATGGAATTCGAACGCATTTGCGACGCGAAAACAGGCTCAAAACACCGAAATTCCATCGAAAACGGGCTCAAACATGCAAAATAGGGACATCCCCAGAAACTTTGTGTCTGCAAATCAGAAAGGGGAGAGAAGAACCAGCGGGTATTCGTCGATCGCGAGAACACCCCACACGCCTGCTGCGGGTGTGGTGTGTCCTGCATGATCTGCATAGCAAAGTTTCCTGCGTTGTTAGCACAACTCCAAAAACTTTGTGTCTGCAAATCAGAAAGGGGAGAGAAGAACCAGCGGGTATTCGTCGATCGCGAGAACACCTCTGGGACCCTCAGGGACAAATAAACTCCCCCCCCCCCGGGCCCCCCCCCCCCCTTTTTCTCTCTCTTCAAGTGCTCTTCTGGAGAACCCGGCCGTACCGAGAACCTACATGTCGTGACTGATTTCTGTGGTATTTTCTTTTCCCCCCCTTACCAATCGCCCTGACCCCCTGACTTCCCGTTGTTCTGTAGAATCCGGCCGTACCGGAAACCTACACTCGGCTCTTGTTTTTCTGTCCTGCCAGCTCGAAGACTGTGGCCGTAAATGTGTTGCAACACCGTATCACCTCTTACTCCACTGTATACTTGTTGTCCTGTAGAACCCGGCCGTTCCGGGAACCTACCAACACCCCTGTTGACCTGTGGAACCCGGCCGAACCGGGAACCCACCTTGTCACCCTGATTTTCCGTGTGTACCTGTAGAACCCGGCCGTACCGGGAACCTACACTGCCCCCCGATTCCTTTTTTAGGATTCCTTCTTCCTTTTTCTCATGGGAGACTCAAACACACTTGCAGCACGAAAAAAGCTCCACACATCGGGTGTCACGTGCACCCCCGGATCCTGTAGAACTGTCCCGGGCCCAATCATTGGGGCCACGTCGCCCCTGGTAAACCCATCCGCCAGCTGCCGCCCCGTCTCCACCCAGGAAATTTCCACACGTGCACCCACACTCTTCACCACCCTCAAAATAAACGCCAGCATCCTGTTGGCTTTTCCGTTTCTGCTGTGCGTGGCTTTCACACTCGCTACCACAGCCGAGTTGTCAACTTTCAGGTTTACTTGGTGTCCCGGCGCGTACTGCCGTATCCAGACTGCCGCTGCCGCCACCGCCAAGAATTCCTTCAAAAAAATATGCGCCTCTGCCGCCTCCTCTTTGAACTTGTTGTAAAAAACCATGTCGGGTGTCACCACCGCCCACATGGCCGAGGAGGCATCAGTCCAGATCTCGATGATTGGCAGGGTCACTGGTGCACTTATCCATTCGTTCCTTCGGATAATCTGACGCATTTCCCACATGTCTTGTTTCCGGGACTCACACACACTGTGGCGCTGATCCCACTTTTCCACCTTTCCTTCCACAAAAATCGCAACCTCCCGAAACACCTCCAGTACTGTGACGTGGAAACACAACGGGGTCCAGGAAGCAAAAAGAAACCAAATCAAACCACCACACACACCTGCCACTTCCCTCGCCGTCACGTTGTCCCGCATCAGCTCGGTCCACGCTTGGGCCATCAAAAATTTGGACACCCAGTCTGGGTCCAGACGGAATCTTGCACGCTGCAGGTCGAACTGCAGTCCGATCGCCACAAACAGCTGCGACGGACGCCCGTAGGCCGTATCCTTCTTCAGCTCGACCCCCACAAACTCACACCTTGCCCGCAGCGCGCTGTGGCGCTGCAGAACTTGTTCTTCACTGTCCCCCAGCACCAAAAAATTGTCCACCCATACCTCCCCCTCCTCAGCCGGAAGGAGTGTGCGGGCGGTGTGCTGGGCGATGCAGGGGGCCCAACTCCAGCCCATCGGCATCACCTTCATGACCATAGTCACGAACCTGCCGCGTCTATTTCCCAACTTCACACCAAAGAAAGAAGCAATGCAAGGGTCAAGGGGAAACTGGTAGAAAAAACTAGTTGCGTCCTCCTGGATGCACCAACGTGCCGCCAGCATACGCAGAGCAAAATCACGGAGCAAGGGCAATTGCATCGGGGGAGGGCGCTGCATAACAGCGTTTATCTTCTTGCCGTTGACGACAAGACGGACATCCACCCCCGAAGACTTCAAAACGGTAAACACACCCAACACCACCTTCACCGGATGTTCCGGTGACGCCATCACGTGCTGTTCCAGTAAATCTTTTTTGTGACGGAGCATCCCCTTTGAGATAGCTCGCGCCCACTTGGGGTCCTCCAGATCCACCCCGTCCCGGAACTGCGCACGAAATGTTGCAACACAGGTAAGCATTGAGATCAAGAAGGGCAAAATGGGGGGGTGGGGGAGGGACAGCAACTTTGAAAAATCAATACGGAAAAGGGAAATCCTGGCAAGGGGGAGGTTCGGACTGCGGTGGATCGGTGTCGAGTACCGTTCCGTGTCTGCCCCCGAAAACAAATCCGGGTTGCGCAGTATCGACACCTCCCCCCCGTATCTCGGCGAGATGTCTGGCCCATAGCCCCCACTGTGGGGCGGCTTGTAAAACGGGCCCAGACCCGTCCTCGCCCTCTTCCTCACCGGAGCCTCAACGACAACATTGTCGAGAGCTCCAAAGACTTCTTTGCCGCAGGCAATTCTACGACTGGCAAATACCTCAACAGGCTTTCCACCGTGGCGTGCCTTGAGATCTTTGCGATCTCGTCCAACGGCGTTCCCTGCCGCAACAGGAAAGTGCATGCACCCCTCCGCACGGAGTGCACGGTGAGCCGAGGATGCACCTTCTTCAGTGCCCTGGCAAAAACCTCCTGCGAAAAGGGAAAAAGGAGGGCGTGCGGAGGGTGCACGTTCTTCAGGTGAGACAGCAGGGCAAGGCACACAGGCGACAGGAACAGGATTGTGGTCATCCCCATCTTGAACGGGTCCGACTTCGTCCCGGACCAGTCCACCACCACCCCGTCCACACGAGGCGTCACCCGTTCCCACACCAGCCCCCTCACGTCCCCCCCACGAGCCGCCCCCGCCCACATCATCTCCAGTGCCAAGGCATGCTCAAGAGGTGCGCTTCAGCAGGATGCTGACAGCGTGCACACGGATACCTTGAGTATCACTGAGGAAGAGCCACCTGCCACAGGGGCTGATTGCAAAATAATTTAAAACGAGGACCTCTGAGAGCGGGAGAGGCTTCCCTGTGCTGAGGCGGAACAGGGACTGACTTCCGAAGATGCCACTTGTCACAATGACGTCCATCTCCTGTGACACAACAGCCTGACACACCCACCCCTCTGTAGTTATCGTCAAGCACTGAAGTGTGTTCGTGCACCACACCTTCACAGTCTCGTCATTGGAACAGGACACCAGCTGCTTCTCGTCAGTGGTGAGGGCAAGGCGATTCACTTCCTCTGTATGTTCCGTCAGGGTGTGGGTGTGGCTGAGGGTGTCCACGTCCCACACACGAATTGTCTCGTCATCCGACGCGCTGAAGATGCTTGTGTGTGACACAGCAAGGCCGCTGACACCGCCTGTGTGACCCTCCAGCACAGCGGTGCACACACCCTCCTCCACGTCCCACACTCGCACTGTGCGATCCGATGAACCCGACACGAGACGGCCGCAGTGTGTCCACGCCACACACATGACACTTCCTCGATGACCTTCAAGGGTGTGCGCACACTCCCACGTTGCTGTGCTCCACACGATGGTATTCCGAGAGCCAGCTGCGATCCGCCCGCCGCACCTGGAGAAGGCGACACAGGAGACGAAAGATTCACCGCGCTGTCCGGTGGGCAATCCCTCAAAACTGCATTGAGTGACCAACTCAGCAGTGGTGGTGTCGAAGACGAACATAACGTCACCACGTGTGCCAACACAGCACAGCGTCCCACAGGGTGACAGTGCGATGCAAGTGATATCCTCCGTGATTGTGTACTCAGCAGGCGCCTTCACGTCAGCCCAGCGCTGCACCAACTGGACATCATCCCCACCCTCGAGGTGCGTGTCTGCGATGTGCAGGGTGTCGTCAAGCACTTCCCCCTCCGCCGTCCCCGTGCCGATGTGTGCCGCCAGCCCGCCAGCCACTCTGCCTGCGTCGATGCGGCGGCCTGCGAAGATCTCCCCCACCGCGCGTGTCTTCAGATCCAGCACGGTGTCGGTGTCCGCAACACCGACAACGCAGCTCCGCCCGCTCCCCGCGTGCCTCACCGGCACCTCCATCTCTTCTCTTCTCTTCTGCTTCCCTCCCTCCCTGAGTGCTGTGGAGCTGTGCCTCTGCAATGAAGTACAGAAACTGTAGCTTAAGAAATCGTTGGTCGTCGATCGCGAGAACACCCCACACGCCTGCTGCGGGTGTGGTGTGTCCTGCATGATCTGCATAGCAAAGTTTCCTGCGTTGTTAGCACAACTCCAAAAATACTACGAGAAACACTTGGCCTCTATGCTGTGAGTGTTGCATTGGACGCTTCCACCCAAGGACTTAGGGACGCCGCGCGAACGGTCTACTATTGAAGTGATCAGGCTCCGTCGCCCATCGTATGCATCCCTCCGATGGTAATGTACCGCTTTCTACGTTGTCACGAGCACCTTGTACGGAAAACGATCGAACCTCACTCGCTGAGGGGATCCGCCTGCCTCGGCCGTGTGCCGCCGTCGTGTGGTCAGCCTCGTGATTCTTGGTGTGCCCTATCGACAACATGCCTGTCTCTCCAGTTGCCGCACCCGGCGAGAGAGTTGATGCGTCTCAACCCGGCGAAACTAAGGGGGCAAAGGTTGCACACAGCCCCGCCTGTGCTGCAACCACCCGCTCTTGGCTGACCCCCGACGTCTGGTGCGTTTCCCACTCCGGGTATTTGAATCCTCACCCTGTACCTCTTCGGGATCCTCCATCCCCTGGGGAACCCTTCCCCTCGAGGCTTCTTCACGTCTCCGACATATTGGTGTGTGCCCACATGACCCTTCTTCCTGACATCCTCGATGTCGTTTTGCACCCCGGGCGATGCACTGAGACGGCCGTATCCAGGTAGTCAGTGGCCATGCCCAGCCCCTCAGCGTGACAGTCCTCTGGTGCGCTCCCAGCACCACCACCGCGACGCTCGTGCATATTCAGCCACCATGACCCGGCAGCTCTCGCCTGGGGACAGGGCTCGGCGGATCGAGAAATCACAGTCTGAAACTCGCCTCCCAGCTCCTCCGCAGCAGTCTACTGTCCGGCCGTCTTAAACTCTCGCCCTTCGGGAGCCCGGCCAACACCCGGTGCTTTCCGGCGTGATCTCGATCGCTCTGCGGCTCTCTGTGTCCTCTCCGGTCTTCGCTGGCTGCGAGCGAGTTGCGGGGTGAAGCCCAACGCGCCTCTTCATGGCGCACTGGAGACGCTGCATGGAGTGCCCAGGGGTAGGTGTGAGAGGTGCCGGCCCTTCTGGGTGAAAGAGGGCGATCGCGCGCACTGTCGTCTCCTGAACTCCGCTCGAGCGGTGGACAACACGTTCCTGCGGCCCCCTTCCCACTGGGCTGATCCCCACTGTACCTGCCCCATCGCCCGCCTCGTAGACAGCGCATCAAACGGAGGCCCTGTGGCCCCACGTGGCGTCGATTCAGTGGTAACGCCCGGACTCAGTGTGGAGGGCGTATTTCCCGGTGCGTGAGGAAATTCGAGGCCCTGGAGGTGTGGGCATGCCAGAAGGATTCTCGGAGTCGCCTTCTTAATGAGAGAGGTGAGTCCCCGCGGACCGGAGCTTGTCGCACGCTGCAGTCGCTGTTCGGGCTTGTCGAGTAGGCTGCTGGGTACTCGGGAAGACTGGCCGACTGCCCCCCAACCTTGTGGAATGATCTCGGCCCGCTGCCATGGCTGCGGTTTCGGTGGACCCCCTCAGCGGCGGCACCGCTGACACAGGCGATGCGGACGCGTCTCTCAGTCGCTGCTTCTTTTGCTCCCCGAGCAGTGCAGCTTGGGAGAGCGTCTCGGCTGTGTTGGATACCTGATCTCTGTGTATGTCCCACGGCACCTCGCAGGTGTCCAGTCAGCAGCTCCCCTTCCCTGCATGGAACTGTGAGGTCGTACGTCTCAACACCGGGCCACAGACGCCCGGAACTCCCCCTGACCCCTGTGAATAATGCAGGCTTGAATGTGTGTCCCCCGGCAGGGAGACTATGCTTCGACGGAGTATGCCCCGCTTGGGGCGTGTGCGGGCATCCGCTTGACGCCGGGGTGCGCGTAGTCGGCATTCGCGCAGATAAGCTGGGCACGACAGACGTGCCGGCTTCTCGGGGGCGTGTCCGGGGGCGTTGCATTGGTACACGAAAACTGTCGCCCTCGGAAAGCTCACGTCGCGTCACCGTGCTCGAGCTGGATCTGGCAGGCTGTGTGTGACAGGCCACCCTTCCGCCTTCAGGTGCCGTCGCTCGGGCAAAAAAGGTGTATTTCTCAATCAAGAGAGTATGCCCCTCACGATTGTGGCACGATTGTGTCTCCCCGGGTCAGGCTCGGTATTCCAGTCGAAAGCGTAAATGCCCCTCGGCACTGTGCTGGGCGGGGTTGTGTCTCGGTCAGGAGAGGAGGTGCCCCTCAGGCAAAATCCTGCGTCTCGCGGTCGGGAGTGAGTGCCCCTCGGCAGGAATGTGTCTCGGCCAGGTGTCCCTCAGGCAGGGAATGTAATGTCTCGGCCCGGTGTCCCTCGGGCATGAATGTGCGTCTTGGCCAGGTGCCCCTCAGGCAGGGTGCCCCGTAGGCGGAAGTGTATGTCGCGGCCAGATGCCCCTCAGGCAGGGTGCCCCGTAGGCGGAAATGTATGTCTTGACCAGGTGCCCCTCGGGCAGGGTGCCTCGTAGGCGGAAGTGTATGTCTTGGCCAGGTGCCCCTCGGGCAGGGTGCCTCGTAGGCGGAAGTGTATGTCTTGGCCAGGTGCCCCTCGGGCAGGGTGCCTCGTAGGCGGAAGTGTATGTCTTGGCCAGGTGCCCCTCGGGCAGGGTGCCTCGTAGGCGGAAGTGTCTGTCTTGGCCAGGTGCCCCTCGGGCAGGGTGCCTCGTAGGCGGAAGTGTATGTCTTGGCCAGGTGCCCCTCGGGCAGGGTGCCTCGTAGGCAGAGGTGTCTGTCTTGGCCAGGTGCCCCTCGGGCAGGGTGCCCCGTAGGCGGAAGTGTGTGTCTTGACCAGGTGCCCCTCGGGCAGGGTGCCTCGTAGGCGGAAATGTATGTCTTGGCCAGGTGCTCCTCAGGCAGGGTGCCCCGCAAGCGTAAGCTGTAGGTATGTCGTGGCCAGGTGCCCCTCAGGCAGGTAATGTCTCGGCGAGATGCCCCTCGGGCAGGAAAAATGCGTCTCGGCTAGGTGCCCCTCAGGCAGAAGTGGGTGTCTCGGTCCGATGCTCCTCGGCAAGATCGTGTCTCGGTCAGGAAAGTAGGAGTTGGATATCACTGACGTCACTTTGCTGCATCAGTATCGACCCATTTATCAGCACCCGACTGTTGCTCTTGGTCCCGCCTTTGTCAGCGCCTCTGTGACGGAACCTCCAGCTGAAGTATGCGTTTGGAAACCTTGAGCGCGATCAAGCGTGAAGCAGGTTTTCGGCGAGGCGCGGTGATAGTCTCGATGGCTGATGGGAATGTCCTCAATCCGCTGCGGCCACGGGCGCAGCGCTGTCCCGCTGTCACGTTCATAAGCGGCGGAGGACCACCTTGAACACCACGGCGTCATCATCCCCATCTTTTTGCGCCCCTCCTTCGTGCTGATCCCCCCGTGCACCTCGCCGTCATTTATTAGAACCAGTGCGTGGGGGTGTTGTTGTCCTCAACCGCGGCTTCGGCCCTCTTGAGACCTGACACGAGCATGGTGTGAGGGTCGTCTTCTCGGTCGGGATTTGGTGCCCCTCGGGCAAGATTGTGTATCTCTCGGTCGGGAGAGCGGGTGCCCCTCGGGCAAAATTTTTGTCTCGGTCAGGAGAACAGGTGCCCCTCGGGCGAGATGCTGCGTCTCTCGGTCGGGAGAGTGGGTGCCCCTCGGGCATAGTTTTGTCTCGGTCAGGATAACGGGTGCCCCTCGGGCAAAACTGCGTGTCTCTCGGTCGGGAGAGTGAGTGCCCCTCGGGCAGAATATTGTCTCGGTCAGGAGAACAGGTGCCCCTCGGGCGAGATGCTGCGTCTCTCGGTCGGGAGAGTGGATGCCCCTCGGGCAGAATATTGTCTCGGTCAGGAGAACAGGTGCCCCTCGGGCAAGACTGCGTGTCTCTCGGTCGGGAGAGTGGGTGCCCCTCGGGTAAAATTTTTGTCTCGGTCAGGAGAACAGGTGCCCCTCGGGCGAGATGCTGCGTCTCTCGGTCGGGAGAGTGGGTGCCCCTCGGGCAGAATATTGTCTCGGTCAGGAGAACAGGTGCCCCTCGGGCAAAACTGCGTGTCTCTCGGTCGGGAGAGTGAGTGCCCCTCGGGCAGAATATTGTCTCGGTCAGGAAACCAGGTGCCCCTCGGGCAAGACTGCGTGTCTCTCGGTCAGGAGAGTGGGTGCCCCTCGGGCAGGGTAGAATGCTGCGTCTCTCGGACGGTCAGATCGTGTGTCCCTCAGTCAGGAGAGGAGGTCTCGGTCGCTAAAAACGCGCCCCCTCGGGCAGAGTGGTTGTGTCATCGCTGTTGTGTCACACCAATTGCCTCTCGGGCGGTGTGTCTTTTTTGATTTGACAACTCCGGTTTGGTGTACCTCGATGAGCTTACCTTACCTTGTCGTCGGACACAACATATCATCGTTGTCCCAAACCCCGTAACCCACGTGAAGTGGATCATCTGAAGTGCAGAATGAGGTGGAGCAGGTGGAGCACGAAACATAAGTAAACCATAGCAAGAGAGGCCAGCAGCAGTCCCGAGTCCATCGCGTTCCTCGTAGCATTTCCCGTACCACACAGGTGTGTTATGTGCAAAAAAAATTGAAAAGGTACCCCCTGCAGGCGCCGGGTTATTGCCCACAAAAAGGCACCGGGAAGGCGGAATTGAACCGCTGCGGGTCACCCCGCCTACAGATTTGAAGTCTGCAACCAACACCAGTTGATTTCATCCCGGCAATAGTATCCCACAAAGCCATGTCACCGCTCCACCATCACACACCCTGCAACATGCATGCAAACCAACGACAAGGCGAGATGTGTGGTGTGGGATGGGACAGCCTCAGTGTGTGTCAACCTCCTTGACTTGGGCTCGCTGCACACAGGGGCGGTGGGGCCCGTCTGCCTCGGTTGCGCAGAGGGCCACACACGCACACCCGGCACAGCGACAGGCACAGCAATCCGCAGACAGCGGAGACAGCAAAGGCATGCCAGAAGAGTGGCATATGGGCATGAAGCATGGGCACGGACATGGACACATGCAGGTCCACGGATGGAATGTGAATAGGCAGAACAGAGCGCACGCAGGCTGCAGCTGGGGGCGGGGTGGGAACGCAAGGCACACAGCCTTTTGCTTGCTTGCACTGTGGGTGCAGCAGAGCAAAGTGCAGTGCGCTTTGCGTCCCGCCTCAAACTCCAGAGCAGAACCCACGACACAAGAGACAGAGACGGTGCAAAGGCAAGACACGCCGTGTCTTGTGCACAGGGAGCAGTGGGTCGGGGTTAGGGGTTAGCTTATGAACGGTGGTGCAAACCGTGCGATGGGACGGTGTGCAGTACAGTGCGGTGCAGTGCAGTGCCTTACAGAGGACCACCACCGAACGGGCCGTCGCTCAGCGGGCGGGAGTCAAGGCCCAGCCACGGGCACTCTGCGCAGAGCGGGGCCGGCCCCTGCCCGCCCTTGCAGTCGGTCGGGCGGCACACCGTGTCGACCGCGTCCCACTTGCACTTCCCCGTGGAGGTCGGGCACGCCCCCGGGGTCGTGTGCTTCCCACAGTCCACTCCGGCCGCGTCGATCCCGAACACCATGAACTCCGCCTTCTCCGCCCCCGGGACGGTGATGGTGGTCGACTCCCCGCGCGCCAGCTGCCTGCGGAACGCCCCCATCGGGTGCTCGAAGCTCGCCCCCGGCGCACCCGTCACAAACCGCGGCGCGCACTGGCTCCGCCTCCACCCCGGGGTGACGGAGAGCAGCCCCGGGATCCCGCCCTGGTACTTCGTCGTGCAGGTGTGGGAGCACGTGTAGAAGAAGACCCACGCGTCGCACACGTCCACCACAGCCGCCGTGTCGGGGCACGTGAACTTCACGTCCACCCCCACGGGCAGCTGCCACTGCGGGATCGTGAGCGGCAGCAGCTCCAGGAAGGCAGGCGGGTTGCGCAGCTGCGACCCCATCAGGTCCGGCCACGCCTCCACCCCGTGCGCCATCAGCGCCAGGTTGATGCTCCCCACCGGCCCCACCACCACGGATTGCGCAAGGTTGCGTTCGGGACTCACAACCAGCGCCCGCTGGTTTGACGAGACCATCGCTGCCGCAACCGCCGCAAGGAACACTGTTGCCATCTTCCCTGTCTGCTGTTTGCTGTCTGGTGTAAAGTGTAGCAGCAAGCGCCTGTTATGGTGTTGTGTTGCGGTGTGCAATGTGCTGTGCTCCGGGCCCCTCCCTAGCAAGCGGTATATTGCACCTGTGACTGGTTGGGGCGGGGCGCATCCCCTCTTCAGCCTTTCTGCTTCCTTCATGTGCACTCTATCACTCTGCCATCGCCTTCTGCCTTGCGGGCATGCGGCGTGGACCCCACGTTTTCCGTGCACTCTACAACAGCAAACCTCTTGCCTTCCTATAGTGATTGCGAGACCCCCCCGCTATGTATACCTGCCCATCGCAACCGCTGGCTTCCAATCTAAGGAACTGGCGGGTTTCCTTCTGCAACCCCCCCCCAAGTGTGACAGTCTGCCCCGTTTTGTTTTCGGGCTCTGGCACCTTCAGCACCTTTAGTTCGAAGGCGTTCGCCATTCAATGCCGGGTCCTGCGTGATCCGATTCAGGCTCCCTGCCTCCACCGCACCAACATGGTCAGATGCCTCTGCTAGATCTCGTTGCTGCGAGGTGCCTTCATCTCCGAACCCAACACGAGCCGACAGTATGTGTTCAACTGTATGTGGTTTCAAAGGATACGCCACTGGCTGGTTTCTGCCTTTGCTCTTGCGATGCGAGAAACGGATGCGGCACCGCCGCAAGATCTCCATCTGCGCTTTGGGGACAAACAATTTGCGCACCACCCGGGGTTGAGCTCCCGAGGGGCACAGTGTCGACCAAGCTTTTCCACTACCCCTGCTGATGTGTGGCAGGCGGCATCAAGCGTCAATGTCGACCGCACCGTCTGACTTTCCTTGCAGCTCGCTGCACTTCTTTGCCAGCAGCGTTCGTTTGTGCTGCGGATGGGTGGTGGTGGGCGATCAACCGGTGCTCATTCGACAGGCCTGCCCTTCAGAGACCCCCCCCCCCCTGGGCCACAAAGATCACAATGACGTTGCAGGCCCCAGTGTGGCTACCGTGCACTCTCATGATGCAAGCTGGAGGCAGGATTCGACCCCCTCCCACCGGCACAGCCCCTTGGTGGGGTGGCTGCCCCCCACAGTGCATACCGCAAGCGCGACGGTGATCTCGTGCTGGTCCTGCAGCTGCTGTGCCTGCGCCTTGATCACCTCCGCCTGCTGCTGGATCACGACATCCATCTCACGCAGCTTGACTTTGAACGCCTTCTGCCCGCTGCGTTCCTTCGAGAGGCAGGCCTCGAGCACCTTCACATCCGCCTGTTTGTGCGACAGGTCCTTCTCCAGCCTGTCCAGCTCGTAGCGCATGTTGCTGTTGGGTGGCGCGATACACAAGCAGAGGGGGAGAGAGGGGGGGGGGGGGGGGGACGGGGTATCTTCGGTCACACTAAAATCATCCGAGAGAGGGGGTCAGAGACAGAGGCGTAACACACCACCTTTCATCTGCGCCCCCCCCCCCCCTGATTTCAAAACACACACACGCGTGAATCTTTTTGTAATAGTGCAAACACACACCGAGCACGTGCTTGATGCGACCTCCACTGACAAACACACACACGCGTTAATCTTTTTAGTTGAGTGGAGGTCACACCGAGCGATCTCTCCTCTCTCTGGTGATGCCTCCTCTGCCACACACTGCCCCCACACCCCCCATCCTCCTCAGCATACTCTACTTGCGAGTCCTTGAGCACGCAGCGCCCACACCCGCCGGCAGCACCCACGGGTCGTTGAGCCTCCGCCGGCACCGGCTGCTCCATCTGCACAGGCGCCATGGGCAGGGGCGGCACTGCTGTGGGCAGCGAGGCCGCAGGGATGCCCGCAGGGGCCGCCTCGACGCAGGCGCGCTTCAGCTCCCGGAACACCGACCCGTCGTGGGGCGGCGGCACCCCCGCCGCGGCGCCGCCCCTGCCCTCCTCCTCCTCCCCCCGGCCGCCGCCGCCCCTCCGGTCGTCGCCGTCGTCGCGGCGCCGGCGCCGGGTCGACGCGCTCTCCCCCTCACGCCTGTCCCTCTCCCTGTCCCTGTCGGCCTCCTGCCTGCCACCCTCCTCCCTGTCCACCTCCATCCCCCGCTCCCTGTCCCGGTCGTGGGCGGCGTCCCTCCCGCGCTGCTCCGGAGCGCGGTGTCTGTCCCTGCTGTCCCGGGGGTCCCTGTCATCTCTACTGTCCGCGTCCCTGTCTCTGTCCCGCTCTGCATCCCTGCTGCTGCGGTGATGCCGTTCGTCACGGCCCTTGCCTTGCCCTTCCCGCAGCCTGTCCCTGTCGCGGCTGCGTGGCGCGTCGTCGTGCCGCGAGTCGTCCATCTCCGCATCAGGCAGCGCCGTTTCGTCGGCGTGGCGGCGCGGGGGGGAGCGGCGGGAGGCGGCGGCGTCCCTGCCGTCCTCCTGTGCTTGCTTCTTGCTGCGGAGGAAATCTCGCAGCCAGACCAGCTTGGGGCGCACGTCGGCCTTCGTGATGGGCTGCAGTCCTGTGGGTGGGGGTGGGGGTGGAGTATAGGGGGCTTTGGGGTGTGACACCCAAAAGGCAGTGGGGGCAGGTTCAGACACAGGTGGTTGCGTACCGGCCTTCTCTAGGGTTTCGTAGAAGTAGTCGAGCTCATCTTCGGTGAACGGGGAGTTGGAGACAAAGTGCAGCGGGTAAGACCGCGTGTGCTTGCCTTGTGTCAGATCGATCACCGGCTTGTCGTCGTTGCCCTTCTCCGGGAAGATGACCTGCTCGACCTTTGCGATCCGGTACCTCTTCTGCGCGTCGGCGTCACGCATGACCACACGGCAGTACAGGCCGCGCATGGCTGCCAGGAACTCGGGTGCCTGCATCCACTTCATGATGGCATCGCGGCTCAGCCACAGCTGCTTCATCTCCTTCAGCGTCAGGAGGCCGTCATCGTCCCCCATCGTGCCTGTGTCCCTTGCCACCCCAGGCAGGGCACCTGGTGTGGGTGCGGAGAGGTGTGTGGGGTCAGAGCGATGTGCGTTCTGTCGAGGTGCCCATCTTGCGAGCTGTTTGATGGCGGCTCGGGAACCCAACCAGGCGAAATGTGGAGCGGGCTGCGGAGGTGGTGATACAAAATACGCACAGCATAAAAAAAGTGCCCATCCGTCAGCTTCTCTACCCACAGCCTGCCTTTGCAGCTGTGCACACCCACTCCACACCCACACCCACCCAGCCCCCTCCCCCGCAGAGGCATCAGCCCTGCACAGCCTTGCAGACCAGACTGCTTCTTGCCAACCCAGGTTGGATCTAAATAGGAGCATTCAACACAACACAGACACAGTGGCAGAACTGATCCGAAGCAGGGCAACACGTACTCAAGATAACTTGCTTTTCTCCCAGCGACAGTTGCCTGCGCTTCAGAGACTCTCTAACAGAGACAGCACTGTACAACACTGTAGGGAGACGCAACACCACCCCCCCCCCCCCCCCACCGACACGGTGCACTCCAGCCACCCTCGCGGAAGTCTGAGAGACGGTCGAAGACTCCCGCTAATGGGGCATCCCAGCGGGAGTCTTTAGCATGTTATGGCTGAAAAATACTCCCGTTAGTTGGGACTCCCGAAATAGGGTTACCCTACCCCCGCGAGAGTCCACCGTGTCGACGAGCTAGTCTAATGGGCGCCTTGTCGAGGGGGTCTTGCCCTGCCCTGAAGCACAGGGCGTGAGAGAGCACCACCCGCACATCACGTTGCGCAGTGTCGGGTGCTTGCTTCCCACCCACGCCACCCCATTGGCCCAACGTGGGTGCAGCATGCCCCAGCACAACCACGTGTCGATTCACTGGGGGAGGGGCAGGGGGCTGACTGCTGCCCTACCGAAGCAGAAGAAACGGCGCAGGGCTCATCACAGTGCCGAGCACCGTCAGCTTGCTGTGATGCAGGCTGGCTTGTGTCCTGCCCCACCAGGTGTGGTGGGGCAGCCACTCCGCCACCACGGCATGGGTCACACCGCCGCAAATTCTCTAATTCTCTCTTTCTCTTCTGCATAAAGAGAGAGAGCGCAACGGATCACGCCAACCCTGTGCTGCGATCGTCGCGGTGTAGGTGTAGCGCCCAGGCATCCTGAGGCAAGGCGAGAGGGTCAGGGCTTCTGCGGACCCCCTGTTTGGCCCTCCGCACCGCTGCGGGGCAGATGGGTTTTGTTGATTTCAGCGCGCTCCAATTCCAGCAGCTGGATCTTGTCCCGCACGTCCTGCTCCTGCTGCTTCTCGCGCTCCACATCCTGGCGCATTTCCTGGAGGTTGCGGTACGCCCGCACCTCGTTCCACTCCCGCGTGACAGACTCGTGCCGCCTGCGCATCTCCTGATCAAACGCGCTCCGCCCCCCCCAGAAGTACTTCTGGTCCTCAGTGTAGCCAGCCGAGAGGAGCTTGTCAAGCGGCCCGGGCCCCTCCTTCCCGAGTGACTCGTGGATCTCCTGGCGCTTGAGCATCGTGATGCCCGGCTGGGTGGTGTGCAAACTGTGGTGGATGAGCATGACACGCGTCCTGTGGTAGACCACCCAGGAGGCACGCATCAGGAACACGGACCACAGTGTGCCCGCCACAACGTAGGGCACGGCCAATCCTTTGTCGACACAGGCAGAGCCCACGACAGGCCCGACACGCGAGAAGTGGACGTCGATCTCGCTGCCAACCTGTGTGTGGTGTGGAGTGATCGTCCCAACAAACAGCAGGCGGTGGTGCTCGATGTTGCTGGCATGGAGATCCGCTTTTGAGTCTTTGCGAAACCCACGCTGCAACAGCAATCTCAACATACCGTTGTGAGCTCTTTGTGCTTCGGGTGGAAAGGCCAGATGAACTCGCCGAACATATCAGGCAAGATAGCGCCTGCAGTTGGGTGGAGGGCCGGCATGTCATTGCAACGATGGCTTTGAACCCGGGAAAGCTATGCACCCCCACCCACCACCCCACCACCTCACCACCCCCTGAGTCGCAACGAGCCACCCTCACTGCAGCAATGCTACCTAGGCATACCTGGGGATACGCAGTTTCCGACATAGACCTTGGGGCCGTAAGGGAAGATGTACTTTATCCTCCAAAACCCAAACCCAAAGGGTTCAGCCTGCGTGATCTCAGCGGTGCGAGTGATCTCGCGGTTGCTGCCAAACGATCGCTCGATGCTGCGCTTCGTGGCGACCGCCCCCGACACACCCCCAATCCAAAACAGCCCCTGCAAGATGTAGAACGGCACGCTCGGCCACTGCGTCACCTTCGGCGCCCCCCAGAACACGGTGCGCGTATCCATCTTGCCGCCACCCAACACACTGCTCTGCTCGTGGACCCCTTGACAGTGCCAACCCGCTTAAGCAACGCAGCCTCTCTGCCTAGTGGACAGAGGGCCCTGCAACCTCCTGTGTGGGTGTAGGTGTCCAGGGGTGGGTGTTGATCGGCTGGCGGCTGCGCTGCAGGGCAGGGGGGGGGGGGGGGGGGAGGGGATGCTGAAGGAGAAGAAATGGGAGAGGTGATGTGGTTGCAGTTGCGAGGGGGGGAAGGGGGGGCATTCTCCGAAAGGGGATGGTGATGGATGGGGAGAAGGGAGAATCCATGACACCGTCAAGACTCTTTCTGGCTTGTATCTGCAGGGCCCCCCCGCACAGCAGGCGCCATCACCAAACCACCTCCCTGTGGGCGTCAGACAACCCAAATTCGTGCAGGTCTGGCGACTGGCATTTGCCCTGCACCCGTGGGGTGCCACTTCATTTTTTTTTTGGGGGGGGGGGGGGTAGGGGGGGTCAAATGCCACCCTTTTACGTGGATAAACACGATTTTTCAAAAAACCGGCGCAGAGGCCCCAAAGCCCCCGTAAACCCTCCAAACCCCCCCAGATCGGTCCGGAAACCCATCGAACCCCACTTTTCCACCATTCCGGGCACCTCAGGTGCCCGAATTGGGGTACCTAAATTTTGTGCCACCGTTTGGTACCGGACAGTGCCACTGTGTGGGAGGTTGGAAAAGAAAATGCCCCAACACACCACATCTGAGGGTTGCAATGCATGTTGCTTGCCAACCACGTCATCCGGTGGGTGTCAGGCGCTATGTAGGTGGCATTAGCCAGGTCTTCGATGAGTTCTGGCTTGTATATGTACCTCCCTGCCACCATGCACCGGGAGGCTGCCTGTAGGTACGGAACAAGTCCAGATGGTCGTGTGATTCCTGTGCAGCAGTGCTCCACAACCGGGATGTGTTGACAACGACTGTTGCAACACGAGCTGTACATTCCGGGAACACACGAAGTGCGCTGTCGTGGTACCCATTGTGCCAGAATTGGTAGTTGCTGCGGTCTACTTTGCCTGGCCCAAGAGCACTGGTACTGAACGGTGCAATATGCGTGGCGAGGTGAATGCAACGGAAGGGCGCAAAGTCAATACAGCTCTCGGATGGCGGGTGGTGGTGCCACTAGTGTGTGACGTTCACTCGAGGATACAACGCATCACAATGAATCAGCAACCGTGGACCGAGTACAATACGCTCTCTGTGGCTGGTGTGGGGGACAAAGGCAGTGCCTGTGCCGCAGGCAGGGAGGTACATATACAAGCCAGAACACATCGAAGACCTGGCTCATGCCACCTACATAGCGCCTGACACCCACCGGATGACGTGGTTGGCAAGCAACATGCATTGCAACCCTCAGATGTGGTGTGTTGGGGCATTTTCTTTTCCAACCTCCCACACAGTGGCACTGTCCGGTACCAAACGGTGGCACAAAATTTAGGTACCCCAATTCGGGCACCTGAGGTGCCCGGAATGGTGGAAAAGTGGGGTTCGATGGGTTTCCGGACCGATCTGGGGGGGTTTGGAGGGTTTACGGGGGCTTTGGGGCCTCTGCGCCGGTTTTTTGAAAAATCGTGTTTGTCACCCCCATTTGACCCCCCCTAGGGGGGGGGGGGAGCGGGTGCACTTTTGAAAATGACAGGCAGGTCTTGGCGACACCTGCAGAGATGGCAGAACCAGGTAGGCTGGACATAATGCATGCATGCATTGCGCCTGACGTCTGTTGTCGGGGTGGCAGCGAAGAGCAGCAAGTGCCACTGAAGGTATTCTCCTCTCTTCTGCGACGTATATTTTGATTCCCTTTGCTTGGCAATGCTTCAACAGACTCAGAACGACGTTCTGAACGACGTTCCGTGCAAACGCACTTTTTGTGTTGTTTGTTCGCTTGTTTGTGCGGCACAACAAAAAAATCCAACTCCTGCAGACGACATAGCCTTCGCTGCCCTGCCCCCACCCACCCCAGCTCTCGCCACATCTCCTCTGACTCACCGGCAGGAGGCGATCTCTGCTGGTGGCATTGCAAAGAACAACAAGTGACAAATCTAACGCTCACTCATCTCGCCTTCAGCACCACCACCACAACACACCCCATCAGAACAGTTTCTCTTTTTCTTTTTGCGGAAAAAATCGCAAAACCAAACAATCTAAAGTAATAAATACATGGCCAGCACCCACGACAACCCACCTCCGCGGCCCTCACCCACCGGTGGCAGCAATCGACGGGGGCTGACCGGACAAAGCACACAACAGCGGAGAGGGACATAAGGGGGGGGGTGGGTGGGATGGGATGGGAGGGTAGGAGGAAAGGAGAACAAGGCAAGGTGCCGAGAGCGGGACCTCTCTTCACTCTAGATGCAGACAGGGGGGCAGGGGGTGGTGGGAGGAGGGGGGGAAGGTAGGGATTGTGCCCGGAGTCACCTTCCAGGAGTGAATAAAAGCGATCTGCCGCACCACACAACGGTGTTGTTCGGCAGAACACCCTGCAGCAGCTCTGAGCGAGGTGGGTTCTGCTTTCACCCACATTCCCCCCAGGAAGGGGCAAAAAAGACAGGATATGATGACACGCACTCCGCAGGCACTGTTTCGTACAAACAAAGAACGCAGCTCCAAGTCGGTTCCTTTCAGGCGCAGGGGGTGCCATAAAAGCACGGCACCATCCCCTGTAACGGAGGGCAAGGGGTCACACCCACCCATCCCGTCGCATGTAGAAACGATCGATCCACAACACAGCTTGGAAACATTATAAAGCCACACAGGGCGTGTGGGGGGTCGGTGGTGGGGAGGGGGGTTGTGGGGGGGTGGGGGTGGGAGTGGGGACGTATACACGGGCATGTACAAACATGGTGGAGGCTTTGCCAGAGATGCAGGGGTGCAGGCAGGTCGTAGTGCGGCACTACGGCGTGTCTTGGCTATCGGGCGGTGGTCCTTCGTGGGCTTCTGATTGGAGCCGGTGCCGTTAATCCAACAATGCCTCTGCAGGAGGGGTGAGCCGTCGAGGCACACACAATCGGTTTGCCAATGCTGCGGTCTTTGGCACACAGTGGCACACCCCAAGGGAGAAGTTCGCCGAAGGCACCCATGCACCGCGAACGGAAAAAAAATGGGCTGTAAAAAATAATGCGACAAGTCCTCAAAACATCTCAAAAGTCAGGGCTCAGATCTAAGAGGAGTCCCTCAGAGACAAAGGCACTGTTTCTGGCAAGTTCATTCTACGGTGGTGTCTTCGCTCAGAGGTGCAGGACAGTGAGCTGCCCCACAAAAGGGAGACAGGCTGGCACAGGTCGGCACAGAGAGCGAAGTCACCTGCAGGATTCGCTTTTCGACATCTCAAGTGAAAAGCTTGAGGGCAGGACGGGTTCGGTTGATCTGTTCTTCAAAATTTGAAAATTTGGGGGGGGGGGGGGGGCGAACTTTTTCTTCACAGGTTACCATCACAGGCATACCTAAAACTCTTGTGTGCAAAAGACACACTAACTTTCCCCGGTTTTGAGCTCCGCAGAACAACACAAAGCGCCCTATCACTTCACAGCTACAACCGCTCTGATGAATTTCCTTTGTTTGTTGCGTTGACGCTTCTACACACAAAACCCTGAACTGATCACACCCTGAGCCTGATGAAGGGTGGGGTTAGTGTATAGAGCACGTTTGGTTGCAGCTGTGGTGGGGCGCTTTCCGCTCACACGAGTGTGCTTAAAAAAGCGCCCTATCACTTCACAGCTACAACCGCTCTGATGAATTTCCTTTTGTTTGTTGCGTTGACGCTTCTACACACAAAACCCTGAACTGATCACACCCTGAGCCTGATGAAGGGTGGGGTTAGTGTATAGAGCACGTTTGGTTGCAGCTGTGGTGGGGCGCTTTCCGCTCACACGAGTGTGCTTAAAAAATAAAAAACTCGTCCCACCCAGGGCTGTTCCTAACTGGGGGGCTTGTTCCCCACTTTCAGGATTCTGAACTTTTTTTCTAAGAATTTTTTTCTAAGGTTGTTTCGCAGAGGAAAAAACTTTTTCTAAGTTTTCCCCAGTCGACAGGGCGCGCACAAGGATGGAAGGGAAGTCTGTCCCACGTACCGTTCGCCTTGCTGGCCAACTGGAGAGCCAGACGTTCACTACCGTGGCCTCCGGCGGCTGGGGGGCTCCGCCCCCCAGACCCCCCTGTGGCGTACGTCTCGTACTCAAGTCCTTCGAATCCCATCAGGTCGGGGTCCAACCACTCCAGTCGCCTCTGAGGACGCAGCCAACTCGCACAGAATCTGTACGCCCACACGAACAGATGTTCGCTACCGTGGCCTCCGGCGGCTGGGGGGCACCGCCCCCCAGACCCCCCATGTAGCGTGTGCCCGTCCATCTATCTCACTTCCCCGGGTACAGTGCAGCGTAGGAGGTCAGCGCCGCATCCATGAAGCGCTTCTTCGAAGCCTGACTGACATCGGACAGGAGGTCGGGCTTCCCCACCTGGGAGGTACACTTGCCGCGTTCGCGACATGCGTGACACGCGACACGCTACCTGAAACGTGAGTGTGCCTTGCTCGGGCATTTCAACGGTCTGCCGACGACCGTTCCCCAAACCAGTAAACCAGCAGTTTTGGAAAATCGGAGAGATCACCCTACTGCGCTGAATATGGTGCGCACCACTGCAAAAATCCCCGGGAGCTTTTGGGCTTTCAGACCTGAAGGGGCCAGCAGGTGGGTGGCGTCGGGGAGTGGCAGCTTTGTAACTGTCCTCCAGCTGCTGGCATGTCCAGCCCTGCGAGAGTGCCAAGGTGTATTGAGTCCCTGCGGAGCACAACCCCCGATGAGAACGAGTGCCAGATGATCCTCATTCATTTTCAGCTGTAACGCGCATGAGGGGCACTCTCTGCCGCAAGCATCTCTGGGCATCACTCGAGAGCTGTCAATGATGACGCGGAGAGAAATCAGAGAAAAAGTCCCGCCTGACGGGCACGCGCCTGGAAACTGTGGGGGGGCGAGCAAAAAATCCCTTGTAAAAATTCTTAGAAAAAACCTGGTTCCCCGACCCAAAAAACCTGGAAAAAGGGCTCGTTCCCCGCCCAGGCCTGGTCCCACCCTCATGACTTATCTTCTTTCAGCTACAACCGTACATTTGGAAGCGGATGGTCTAACAAAACAACAAAAGAGCGACACCGGACACAACACTTACCTCAAGGCGGGGTGCCAGATCGCGAGGTGCACCACACACACACACACACATCTGTAAACGAAGTGCTGCACTACACTGCTACAAACAAGCACAGGGCTTCACTACAGCACATCAATGGCCACGGGGGCGAACGGTGCGATCACGCGACGCGGCAACGGCTGCGCTGAGAGCCGCAATGCGCCGCTCCAGCGACGCGCCGGAAGCATCCTGCGGAGGAACACCCCCCATGGTGGGGGCGGGGGCGGTGGGGGGGTTCGTGGGCGCCGTTGCCCCGAACACGCTGCCGGTGTGCGAGGCTGCTGAGGGGCTGCCGACGTACTGCGGGTGTGCCATGTAGCTGGTGGACATCGTGCGCGGTGCGGGCGACACGCCCCTGTTGGGCGCGGTGTACACCTCGCGCTGCAGGGCGTCGCGTGCATCGGACTGCGTGTCCTGCCACACCGAGGGCGAGGGCGACCCTGTTGGTGCCGCGCGTGCACCAGCACCAGGCCTCGGGCAGGGTGCCCCTGAGCTGGAAGGGCGCCCCACCCGCAGGGGCTCCCTCTCGGGCGCAGCACGCGTCTGGGGGGTCGCCTCGTGGGGCAGGGTGCGCCCTTCCCGCAGCTCGGGTGCAGAGGCGCGCGACTCCCGTCCTGTGTTGGGTTGGGTTGGGTTGGGTTGTGCTGTGTGGGTGTGGGGTGTGCGCTGCCGTACTCCATTCTCAGACACAGCGGTGGTTGCGACGACACTCTCGGGTCAAAAGCCACGATGAACAAGATACCGTCACTCAAGTTATGTTGGTGGGGTAAAATATTGGTGGGGTAAATATGTTGGTGGGGTACTAATTTGGTGGATTTGGGGCTCTGAAAAAAGTTGGTGGGTTATTACCAGGGCTGTTCCTAACTGGGGGGCTTGTTCCCCACTTTCAGGATTCTGAACTTTTTTTCTAAGAATTTTTGTAAGGGGAAAAAAAGTTTTTTTCTAAGAATTTTGTTAGGAGAATTTTTTTCTAAGGTTGTTTCGCAGAGGAAAAAACTTTTTCTAAGTTTTCCCCAGTCGACAGGGCGCGCACAAGGATGGAAGGGAAGTCTGTCCCACGTACCGTTCGCCTTGCTGGCCAACTGGAGAGCCAGACGTTCACTACCGTGGCCTCCGGCGGCTGGGGGGCTCACGCCCCCCAGACCCCCCTGTGGCGTACGTCTCGTACTCAAGTCCTTCGAATCCCATCAAGTCGGGGTCCAACCACTCCAGTCGCCTCTGAGGACGCAGCCAACTCGCACAGAATCTGTACGCCCACACGAACAGATGTTCGCTACCGTGGCCTCCGGCGGCTGGGGGGCTCCGCCCCCCAGACCCCCGATGTAGCGTGTGCCCGTCCATCTATCTCACTTCCCCGGGTACAGTGCAGCGTAGGAGGTCAGCGCCGCATCCATGAAGCGCTTCTTCGAAGCCTGACTGACATCGGACAGGAGGTCGGGCTTCCCCACCTGGGAGGTACACTTGCCGCGTTCGCGACATGCGTGACACGCGACACGCTACCTGAAACGTGAGTGTGCCTTGCTAACACGGGCATTTCAACGGTCTGCCGGCGACCGTTCCCCAAACCAGTAAACCAGCAGTTATGGAAAATCGGAGAGATCACCCTACTGCGCTGAATATGGCGCGCACCACTGCAAAAATCCCCGGGAGCTTTTGGGGTTTCAGACCTGAAGGGGCCAGCAGGTGGGTGGCGTCGGGGAGTGGCAGCTTTGTAACTGTCCTCCAGCTGCTGGCATGTCCAGCCCTGCGCGAGTGCCAAGGTGTATTGAGTCCCTGCGGAGCACAACCCCCGATGAGAACGAGCGCCAGGTGATCCTCATTCATTGCCGCAAGCATCTCTGGGCATCACTCGAGAGCTGTCACATGATGACGCGGAGAGAAATCAGAGAAAAAGTCCCGCCTGACGGGCACGCGCCTGGAAACTGTGGGGGGGCGAGCAAAAAATCCCTTGTAAAAATTCTTAGAAAAAACCTGGTTCCCCGAACCAAAAAACCTGGAAAAAGGGCTCGTTCCCCGCCCAGGCCTGGTTATTACCCCACCAACATTATTACCCCAGGGCGCGTTGTACTTGGCGATTTTTTCTGGCACCTGGGATTTGGAGCCCCCTGCCCACCCACCCCGACTGCGCGTACGCATGTGCGTACGCCGTCCGCACTTTCTGAAACCGCGCTGCGTACGCGTACGCAGAAATTGCGTACGGCTGGTATTCCAGGTCTCTCAGCACACAGTAGGCCACCCAGTAGGCTGAGCCCTGGCCTTTGCTCTTGCCTTTCACAGACGGTTCCTTCGCGCACAAGTGCAAAAGGTACGATTACCTACTCGAAGGCTCGAAGGCTG
Source organism: Rhynchopus euleeides (assembly GCA_963210315.1). Classification (NCBI taxonomy): domain Eukaryota; phylum Euglenozoa; class Diplonemea; order Diplonemida; family Diplonemidae; genus Rhynchopus; species Rhynchopus euleeides. The sequence continues at coordinate 2,585,480 of OY723240.1, read as the reverse complement.
CTGAGGTTGACGACCGATTTGGTGTGCGGACATGGCCGTCTCTTGTACTACATAGACTGCCGTTTGCAGGCGCCGCACGCCCACGCGTACGCCGTATGCATTTTCTGGAAAACGTAGCCATCAGCCAGGCTCCTTAGGCGTTCGCCACGAAAACGGTAGTCAGCGATGCGCATTGGGGTAATAAATTGGTGGGGTAGATTTGTTGGTGGGGTAAATATGTTGGTGGGGTACTAATTTGGTGGATTTGAGGGTTCTGGAAGAAGTTGGTGGGTTATTACCCCACCAACATTACTTGAGTGACGGTATTTCAAATCGGCGTCAACTCTGAACGGGTTGTCCTCTGTTGCGCGCAACTGGCAGGCATAGCGAGGAGTCGGTGATCTGATCCGCAATGCTGTGAACTCGATTATCCAACCCACTGCGCGACACGCCACTCAGAGCGTGGCAGCAGCAGGGGGCTCCGGTGTGTGTCCGTTGAGACCAGGGGGTGCCATACCATCATCACGGGATGCCAGCGCCACCACAGAGCGAGGCAGGTAGCTCTTGTCAGGCTCGTTGATCAAGTCACGCCGCTCCTCCAGCGTGCCCGGCACGGGTGCAGGCTTTGCGGAGGGGGACCTGTCGCGTGTGCCCACCTGTGCCCGCGGGATTTGCTGTAAAATACGATGTTGGTTGTGGGGGTGTGGGTGTGGGTGTGGCTGCAGAACCAGAGGGCTATCCGCACCGCATGAGTGATACAAAACAGCGCCGACCCACCCCACCTACCCCCGCAACACAAAACAACTGCACACCTCACGCATCATGTCCTGGCGAAGTCGTTCCACCGCACTGAGGTGCTGCTGGCCACGCTGCTGCTGCTGCTGCTGCTGCTGCTGCGGGTGTGACTGGGGCGGCTGGTGGCTTCCACTCGGCGGTGCCTGCTGCTGCTGCTGCTGCTGCTGGCGGGCAACAGAAGCGCACCCCACTGAGGAGCGCTCTGTGCCCCGCGTGTCGCGGCGCTCGTCAAGTGGGTGCCCGAGGCGGGACGGTGCGGGGGACCCTGTCCCACCGTTGACCGTTGCGACCGAACCCCGGCGCGCGTAGTCGCCATGCGCGTCCGGCGGCGCGTCGGGGTTTGCGAACACCATCTGGCACTTCCCCGTGACACGCAGCCCGCGCAGCGCTGCCTGCACATCCTCCTTGCTGCGCACCTTCAGCCCGTCCACACGCAGCAGCTTCAGAAGCTCACGGATGCCTGCAGAGCGTTGGTGGTGTATGGTGGGTGTGGGGTTGCAGAGGAGGCGAGTGGGGGTCGGGATTGGCGCAGTCGCCGTTCACCGAGAGTTGCACATTATGCGCCATGGGATGACCCGTCGCCACACCCCACCAGGAAGTGGCTTGGGGCAACGGCACATCAAGCAAAGGGAAGAGGAAGCCATGGCGGCACTGAACACAGAGACACGCATACCAACACGCCACGCAGCGCCGTGCGGGGTCACGCTCTTCACAACGATGTCACCCTCGTCGTTGCCTTCCCAGTACAGCCCGACTGCGTCGTTCTCATCGAGCAACTCGACCGTGAAAACCAACTCCTGTGCCGTGGTGGGGTGTGATGACTCGGCTTCTCGCCTCAGAAACACAGTATGCAGCCCACACACACACACTTATACGACAACTGCCCGCCTCCATCCAGACAAGCATGACACAGCCACAAGTGTCGACACACACCGAGCACTTGCTCTTGATGAGATCTCCACTGTCAGCCACACACGCAAACCCTGTTGCAGTGCAGACCACAACGCGATGCCCCCTGCCTCCTACCTGCCCCCCTACCCCACACCCCAACATACCACAGGGGACACGGATGCTGCCTGCGCCGCCTTGAGCAGCGCTGCGGGGGGTGGGGGCTCCTGGGCCGCCCCAGCCGCCCCTGCGCCTGGGTGCCTGGCAGCGGACGGGGGTGCGGCAGGCTGCATAGAGGGAGACGCCATGTGCGGGTGCGGGACGGGGCGCGCGGCCGCCGGGTCGGCAGCCTTCTCCTGCCTGCCGGCCTCCGCCGCACGCTGCGGCGAGGCAGCGGTGGGAGGGCGGTGCACCTCGTCGAAGGCGCGCAGATCGCTGTAGTGCTTCGTCTCCTTCTCCTCCAGCGCGCAGCGCTGCATCACAAGCTTGACCTCCTGGTCCAGAATGAAGCGCTCCTCGTCGTTCAGCATCTGGCGCCGCTTCCGCGCCGCCTCCGCCGCCTCCTGCATCTGCTGCAGGCGGCGCTCCGACTCCTGCAGCTCATGCGCTGCCAGCTCCAGCTCGTTCCGCGCGTTCTGCAGCGAAGCCTTGTTCTGCGAGAGGGCGCGCTCCGCAGCATCCTTGTCACGCTCCTGCTTGCTGGTGCCGTGGCGCGCGTCGGTGAGGCGGCGCTGCGTCTCCTGCCTGCGCTGCTCCTTCGCCTTCTTCACGCCGTCCAGCGCTTCGGACGCATCCTTCACCACGTCCTCCGCCTCCTTCACCTTGCGGCGTGCGTCCTCCTGGTCACGCGCGGCTGCCTCGCGCAGCTCCTCCGCGTCGGTCAGCTCCTGCACGTTGCGCTGCACGATCTCCTCCTGCCTCCCGCACTCGTGACGTTGCTCCTGTTGTGTTGTGTTGTTGTGTGGGTTGGGTTACAGAGGAGGCCGCATGGGCAAAACCTTTCGCTGTGTGTGGGCAGCTACTCCCGCTTTGGGTCTGGTCTGGCCATGCATTGCATTGGCAGCCTTCCACACACAGGCACTGTCTGTGCGAATGTGGGTCTGCTCCCTGCCCAACACCCTCCCCTTCGAAGTGGTGTGGCATGGAGTGATGTGTGGGTGCAGGTGCACACCTCCAGCAGCTTCTCCAGCTCACGCAGGCGCTCCTGCGCGCGGCGCGTGTCTGCCTCCGACACAGAGAGGCGGTTGCGCTGGCGGTCCACGTCGCGCTCCGTGCGCAGCACGTCGCCACCTGCCTGGCGCTCGCGCTGCCTCTGCCTCTCAAGGTCGGTAGTGCGGTCACGCAGGGCTGTCTCAGCGTGGGCGACCTGCATCGAGGGCGGTGTTGGGGCAGGGGGAGGGGGAGGGGGAGGGGGAGGGGGAGGGGGAGGAGGAGGAGGAGGAGGAGGAGGAGGAGGAGGAGGAGGAGGAGGAGGAGGAGGAGGAGGAGGAGGAGGAGGAGGAGGAGGAGGGGGAGGAGGAGGGGGAGGGGGAGGAGGAGGAGGAGGAGGAGGAGGAGGAGGAGGAGGAGGAGGAGGAGGAGGAGGAGGAGGAGGGAGGGGGAGGGGGAGGGGGAGGGGGAGGGGGAGGAGGAGGGGGAGGAGGAGGGGGAGGGGGAGGGGGAGGGGGAGGGGGAGGGGGAGGGGGAGGGGGAGGGGGAGGGGGAGGGGGAGGGGGAGGGGGAGGGGGAGGGGGAGGGGGAGGGGGAGGGGGAGGGGGAGGGGGAGGGGGAGGGGGAGGGGGAGGGGGAGGGGGAGGGGGAGGGGGAGGGGGAGGGGGAGGGGGAGGGGGAGGGGGAGGGGGAGGGGGAGGGGGAGGGGGAGGGGGAGGGGGAGGGGGGAGAAGAAGCGCTGCGTTGGGGGGTGGAGAACAAGGAAAAAGGGGCGGGTGTTCGTTTCACATTGTGTGCCAGCTGTCGGGGCTTTTCGCATAGCACACAGCACTGCCCAGCCCAACCCCTCCCCTCCCGCCCCCTCCACCACGCGCCACCTATCCATACCAGCGCCGTCTGCAGCCGCTTGGCGGAGTGGTTCCCCGCCTCCGTGACCTGGTGGCAGAAGAGCTCCGGCGCGTTGTGCCCTGCCATGGCCATCCGCAGCACCAGCGCGTTGTTGAGGGAAGGGTCGATGTCCTGCGAGGAGACGTTGAACTTCGCGAAGGGCGGCAGCAGCATCTCCGCCTCCTTGGGGTATTTGGAGATGGCCTGCAGCGCCACGCCCCACCGCGCCCCTGCCAGCAGGAACAGGATCGACCCACCCTCGCGCTTCGTGGCGTTCGCCGCGTCACCCCTGATGTATGACTCGCTCACGGTACGATCAAACGCACAGCTGGATGCCGAAGGCCAGGAAATGGTGTCATTCACCTTCAGCGCGCTGTGCGCATCCACCACCTCTACAGGCAGCCCCGCCAGGCCACGCGCAAGCTCCGCCCCCTGCGTGTCCTGCTGCGGCTCGACCTGCGCGCAGATTGCCAGCAGCAGGCAGATGTATTTAATCCACTTCTTGCACGTATCCCAGGCCTCCGCACCCTCCGATGTCTCCGCCTTCTTCGGGTCTGCCGCTGTGCGCATCGCCCAGTTGATGGCGCTGAAGATGGCGCCGTTCCTCTCCTTTGAATACTGCTTGGTGTAGGCATTCCAGGGGTCCGCATTGCCCTCGTCGAAGGTGGGCACATTCTCAAAGGTGACCAGCGCGTCAATGTCAGGGCCTGCCATTGTGTAGAGCGCCATCACCAGCAGCTCCACGCGGTTGCGCCCTGCGTAGTGCGAGCCACGCGTCTCGTGGAGGTGGCGTGCGGCCTCCGCGACAACAGCAAGCTTCGAGCGGACGGAGTCAGGCGTCTTGAGGTTGGCGATCAGCTCGTCCACCACGTCGCCCTCCTTGTCGCGCCACTCCCGGCTGAGCTTCTCGGCGAAGGCGCAGATGTCCTCCTCTGACACGGAGGCGTAGAACTGCTCCTTCTTCTCCTCGCAGACGCCCTTCGCAGCCTTGTCGAGCGCGGAGGCAACCTGGTCAGCCTGGCGCGTCGAAACCTGGTCGTGACGCTCGGCTTCATCCTCCTGGCGTGCAGCCGCCTCACGCTCACGCTCCTCCTCGAGCAGGCGCACCTGCTCTGCCAGCTGCGCCTCTGCGTCTCGTATCCGCTCGTTGGCCTCAGCAAGCTGGTCGTCACGCTGCTGGCAGGAGTGCTGCGAGATCTCCACCTGTTCCTCGGCATGCGCAACGCTCTCGTCGTGGATGTCCTGCGCGCGCCTGTCAGACAGCCTGTGGTAGAGGCATTCGCCGAGCTTTGGGTATGTCCCGCACATCGACCTGAACTCGGTAGGCGACAGGCGCCCGTCGCGGTTCTTGTCGTGCTTTTCGAAGATGTGGCGCAGGGTCTCCCCCGAGAACTCCACGGACAGGTGGCCCAGCCCCTGCTGGAAGTCGGCGAAGGAGGGCTGCTCCATGCCTCTGCAGAATGACTGGTACACAGTCTTCGCCATATCCTCGTCGGAAGACATATCTAAGGGAGGGAGGGGGGTGAGCCTGGGCGGCAAGACCCAGGGTCCCTGCAGGTTGGGCGTGCGTGCATGCGTGCGTGTGTTGAAACCAGTTTTTCAGCACACTTCGATGTGGGCGGAAAGTGTCGCGTGCTTGTTCGTGCCCTTGGCTCCTCACTCACGACACCATCATCAGCAGGAGTGTGAGTGTGGAAGCGTCAACGCAAACTATAGTGAAAGCGTACGACTTATCAAGGCGGGGAGTGTCACAGAGCGAAACGAGAGAGAGAGCGACATCAGGAGTTCATCAGGAGTGACAGACTTCCTACCGGGGGGACTGTCACTGAGTGGAAGCGTCAACGCAAAGCGCCCTATCACTTCACAGCTACAACCGCTCTGATGAATTTCCTTTTGTTTGTTGCGTTGACGCTTCTACACATCCGCAGCACCACCTCGGCTGATCACATCGCGGTACCACCCCATGTTGATGCGTTGACGTGTTGCGTGCCTGCCGATCCGGGCGGGGTTGCAACACACCCAAAGGTGCCGCACCCACCCCACACGTTCACCGTTATTTTTCTTTGGTTTTTCGTGGTGCCTGGAGGGGGTGGGTGTGGGTGGTGGTGGGGGAACCACATTGCTGGTGTCCACGTTAGCACAACTCCAAGAAAGCGCCCTATCACTTCACAGCTACAACCGCTCTGATGAATTTCCTTTTGTTTGTTGCGTTGACGCTTCTACACACAAAACCCTGAACTGATCACACCCTGAGCCTGATGAAGGGTGGGGTTAGTGTATAGAGCACGTTTGGTTGCAGCTGTGGTGGGGCGCTTTCCGCTCACACGAGTGTGCTTAAAAAAAGAAATCAAAAAGTGAAGACGCCGCGTGGCACAGGAGGCGGGAACGAACCCCCTCCCCCCCCGAGATGGAGTCTCCACACCTGCTGCAGGATGGGCAGCGCCCGGGTGACCTCGGAGGATCTGGCCACGCGTCATCGACATCACCGTCAAGAACCCAGTGGCCGAGTCCGACGTGCAGGCGGCCCGATTCACGGGGGCAGCGGCAGCGCAGGGCGAGGCGACGAAGAACAGGCAGTACCGGGACGCTTGTGCGGCGCGAGGCCTTGTGTTCGCCCCCTACGCCATGGAGTTGTTCGGCGGCCTCGCCCCCTCGGCCCACTCCGTCTTCTCGAAGCTCGGGCGCCTCGCGGCGGAGCGGACAGGAGCGAGCCGGGGGCAGCTGACGCAGGAGTCCGCGTGCAGGGTGAACTCCGCCTTCAACAACACCCTGGGCGCCACCTGGAGTTGGGGTGGAAGGTGACCGCAGCCGAGCGCTGCGCTGCTTCCGAAAGAGCAAACATCTTTCAGAAAAGTAATTGCCACCGACACATGACATCGAGATCGAACACCCCAATGCCTCTCCCAGCGCCTCCGCTCAACGAGGCACTCTACCCGACGCCTGGTCTGACGGCAGCGGCACACTGCCGTCGATATCCTTCCTGCGGCGGGACCTCCGCCGCTTACTGTGCAGCGGGCCCTGGACTTCAGCTGTTACAAGTGCTCCTCCCCTCGACCGAGTATGGCGTTCCACCGGCACCGGGGGATTCGGCATGCCATGCCACGAAACAAAGGCACAAAAGGTGAAGGTGTGCATCACCGTTGGAGATATCACAAAGGAGGGGGCGATCGGGGTGTTCTCCCCACGGTGGACTCCCACACGTCAGGGTGCACCTTTTTGGGATATCGGAATATCGGGGGTCCAGACCCCCGCGAGTGGGGGTCTGGACCCCCGCTATCGGGGGTCTGGACCCCCGAGCGGGGGTATGGACCCCGCTCGCGGGGGTCGTCTGGGCACCAAAAATAGCAGGGCAGACTCCCGCTAGCGGGGGTCCAGACCCCCACTCGCGGGGGTCCAGACTCCCGCTAGCGGGGGTCCATACCCCCGCTCGCGGGGGTCCAGACCCCCGCTAGAGGGGGTCGCCCAGACCCCCGCCCCAGACCCCCGCTCCAGGGGGTGGGAGTCCACCGTGCCCCTGAGACAAGGGGGGGGGGGGGGGTTCGGTGGCACATCAATGTCTGCAGCGCAGCACAGATCGCAGACTTCACAGATCGACGCAGCGTAATCATACCAAGGCACTCAAGATGTGAAGGAAATCGGTGGGGGGGGGGGGGCGGGGAGAGAAGGGAAGGAGAGGTATTGCTGTTGCATGAAGTTTCTCTGTGGAATAGCGAGGTAAGTTTCTCATGGTGTGGACCTTCAGGGGCACACGACGAGACCAGGCCGCTAAACCAGCACAGGCAAACTAGGCAACGAGGTTCTTGCGGGTGTCCCTTTCCGGGACAGCATGTTTAGGCCCGAATGTGCACATTGGCAGCAGGGCCCACTGGGATCGGTTTCAGGCTGTAGTTTCGAGGAGAGGCTGGGGTGTAAAAAAAACCCGAAGAAAAGCCGTAAAATAAGCGCCTTCTTTGTAGATAGGCCCTTCAGGCAGATCTGTTCCTTTTTTTCCCCTCGCCAAACAAAACATTCAGGGGTGGAGCTTGAAATTTGGGGTTGCGGGCTGGATCGGGTCAGATCGGGTCAGCCAATTTTTTCTCACTGAATGGGTTCCCCCCCGGTTCGTCTCAGAGATCAGTGCTCGGGCCCAGCCTCCCGCGAGGGTACCGAAACTGATATGCAGCCCCGGACGCGCAAGGACTTGGTTACAAGACAAACACATGCCATAGGGGGGGTCTGGGGGGCGGAGCCCCCAGCCGCCGGAGGCCACGGTAGTGAACATCTGTGACTTGCGGGCGTACGGATTCTGTGTGAGTTGGCTGCGTCCTCCTGAGGATACTGAGGGCGGTCTGTACTCCATTCCCTGATGTAAAGGGCTTGGGTACAAGACAGGCACATGCCACAGGGGGGTCTGGGGGGCGGAGCCCCCCAGCCGCCGGAGGCCACGGTAGTAAACGTCTGTTGCACGGTACGGGTTGGGCAGCTTCATTTGTCCTCTATTGTGACTGTTTGAGGCCTGTGCTCATGTCGCTGGGGTCACTTTGCTCACGAAACGCCTCCTGGTCACCTTGAGACCCCAAGGCGAGGAGCCAACTTTTCCGGTTCCCCGAAAATCTATATTTTTTTTTCTTTTTACCCCTGACCAGGGTATAAGATAGACTTTTTTTCTGGCGCCGTTTTCCGGTTTTTCTGGTTTTGAAAATTTTTCGCGCGCGCCTTCGGCGCGCGCGACCCGCGCAAACCCTCCCAGAATCTGAGAGGGCCCAGTGCCTGCGCGCGTCCTGTCGTACTGAGGCTGCTTGGTGGGGCAGGCGCAGCAGCTGCTTTGAAAGTTTGGACTCTCGGCCAAAAAACCGGTCTGGTGCAATGTTTTTACGCAGGGGGGTCTGGGGGGCGGAGCCCCCCAGCCGCCGGAGGCCACGGTAGTGAACATCTGTTCCCTACAGTCTGGATTCGCTTGTAAGTAGGAAGGCTTCACTGTATCGCAGCCCGGCCAGCAGGAGATCACTGGTCCTTGAGGGTTCAACCTTCAGGGTGGAGGAGGACGTGGGAGCGACCACTCGTGACAGGTGTGCGTTGTGGGTGGAGTGGATGCACGGCAGACCTTGTCATGGCCAAAGGGTCCACGAGATCTCCGCCACGTAGAGCCTAGACGAGAGTTTTCGAGGAGATGGGCACCTAGCTGTGACGACAGGCAACAAACAAATCTCATCTGTTAGTTGCCCCCAATAGGCTTGGCGACCTTCAAGACTGCTTGAAAGTCGTTCGTGTTCTCGTCTCAGCCCTCCAGACAAGCAGATCTGTCTCGAGTTGGTGGGCTGTCGCCATGTATTCGATGGCACCGAGTGACGCTGCACAGAGGCAGACGACACGGTGAACTCCAGCGGAGGTTACCCTACCTCCGCTGGAGTACACCGTGTCTCCCATGAGTCTCAACTAGCGGGAGTCTGAGCGTAAACTAGCTGGAAAATAGACTCCCGTCTCCAGTACAGACTGCAGTCTTAGACTCCCTCTTAGACATGGTGGCTGGAGTCCACCATGTGTGCACCTTCAAAACAGAAGAGACCTGCATGACGAGGGCATCACCACCCACCGGGCCACCCGCTAGGTCCATTTTTTCTTCTCCGCTTCTCTGCCTTCTTTGGACTATTTGGGCTCTGTGCGGATCACGATGGGGTCACTTTCTATTTTTTTATGGCGTTTTTTCTGACTGTTTTACTGTCCCAAAGTCACAAAAAAAACCGCCAAAAATGAGACCGACCTTTTTTTTTTTTCCAGAAAACCGGGAACAGGGTATAAGATAGACTTTTTTTCTGGCGCCGTTTTCCGGTTTTTCTGGTTTTGAAATTTTTCGCGCGCGCCTTCGGCGCGCGCGACCCGCGCAAACCCTCTCAGAATCACACCTAACACGGCTGGACCAGGCTCTGCCGAACAGCAGTGGCGTGTTGCTCCACGCAGCTCCCCGAAGGGACGGAACTGAGCTTTCAATGCGTCCACGTACTGACGGAGCGCGGCTTCGCATCACCTCCCGCATCAGGACAAACCCCCCTGAGGGTGCTGCTCTGCTGGTACGCCTCACGAAGGGCAACTACCTTCATGGTCGAGCTTGTTGCATGACCACCCCCTTGAGGCAGTCAGTCAGACGATGCGCACAACGTGCGCTCATGCGAACACCAGCGGGTGTCTCCAACACTGCACAAATCGCGGTCCCGCCAGAACCCGAATCCGTCGATCCTCTCCAAAGCGGACATGCACTCCCGAAAACATCGGAGTTTGCATGTGCCATCCCCAGCAAGGCAAACGTGCTCGAGACAAGGTCGTAGCTTGCGTGGATGACAGGGTGGTCCTTGGCAGTGTGCACCGCAACGAGATTGAGTGCATGCGCTCGGCAAGCCGCCCAGAAGGAGTACGGTGCGGTCGGAATGATCAAGCTACCGGAGTATCTCGAAACTTCAAACAGGGAAGACCCGCATGACGAGGACATCACCACCCACCGGGTCCCGCTGGGCTCCTTTTCTCCGCTTCTCTGCTTTCTTTTGACTGTTTGAGCTCCGTGCGGATCACGATGGGGTCACTTTCCATATTTTTTTGGCTAATGTTCCCACTGGTTGACTGTCACAAAGGTTCCCCAAAAACCGGCGAAAATCCGATCGGCCCTTTTTTTTTTTTTCCAGAAAACCGGAAACCGGGAAACCCTGGTTTTGAAAACCGGAAAACCAGACCTATCTTATCCCCTGCCCCTGACCTGATTTTTTGTGAGGGCCTGCAGAAAATCAGGTCAGCTGACCTGAAAAAAACCCCAAGCTCCACCCCTGCAAAACATGGCAACCACGATGGGCCCCGGTTGGAATTCAACTGGGAAAGGAAAGTAGCTACACACACACCCACACATCCCCCTCCTCCCCTGTCATTGCCTTTCTCCACTTACTGGGGGGGGCAAATACAAGGGTATACTCTTCTATTCACCGTGCCAGCTTACGTAATTCAGGGTTTTCACAAAATTGCATACATCATAGTCTGGCAGAGTCTGCCAGACTTTTGGTCGGGGACCTCGATTTTTGACTTTTTCTTGACTTTTTCTTGACTTTTTTTTGACTTTTTAAAAAAGTCTGCCAGACTCGAAAAAGTCAAAAAAAACTCAAAAAAGTCAAGGAAAAGTCAAGAAAAAGTCAAAAAAAGTCAACAGCTCAAAAAAAGTCAAGAAAAAGTCAACAAAAGTCCACAAAAGTCTACAAAAGTCCAAGAAAAGTCCAAGAAAAGTACACAAAAGTCAGCCCAGTCAGCCAGTGATTCTGGCCTGACCGGGGTCAGGTTGCGCGGATGCGTGTTTACGGGTCTCTTCTGAGGCGCCCCTGTCGGGCATTCCGCGTGGAGGTCAGTAGTTCCCTCTCTTGCGCGCCCCGCTCGGCTTGCCCCCGTGAAAACCCCGCGATGTAGTAGTCCGCGCCGCCTTACGGGAACAGCGGCTCTCCGCCTTTCATGTCTCGTTGGAAGCTCCGTTTCCGGTGCACGGGATGCCCTTCTCGGCACCCTTTTGTGCCATAGAAATGGCATGCTTGCGTTTTGTTGACGTAAGCTACCAGTCTCTGTGCGGAAGGCGAGGGCAGCAGAGTACCCCAGCGTCGCCCAGAACGTGACAGTCAGAAGCAGAAAAACAACATCGCATCTAGGTGGTTGATCACCTCAACCCGAGTCCGCCCCGCCCAGCAACATCCGGACGGTGTGCAGGTACGCGGCGGCGTCCTTAGCGTCCCCGGGACGCTGCTGGACGTCGAGCTGGCCCCAGCGTGCAGGTTTCATGATGACCTGCTCGACCCGGAGCCGCCTGTCGCACACCTCCTGGCGTCCAGCTCGTCGTCATGGGACATATCATCGGCAGAGGCGGCAAACTTTGACGGGTCCGCGACGAGGCCATTGTACACGTCTGTGGGGTTCTTGGCGATCACACCAGGAAGAGCCGCTTGCGCACGCGCTCTGGGCTCTGTGACCTATTTCTCAACCCATCCACCAAGGACAGGGTATAAGATAGACTTTTTTTCTGGCGCCGTTTTCCGGTTTTTCTGGTTTTAAAAATTTTTCGCGCGCGCCTTCGGCGCGCGCGACCCGCGCAAACCCTCCCAGAATCTGAGAGGGCCCGGTGCCTGCGCGCGTCCTGTCGTACTGAGGCTGCTTGGTGGGGCAGGCGCAGCAGCTGCTTTGAAAGTTTGGGCTCTCGGCCAAAAAACCGGTCTGGTGCAATTTTTTTACGCAGGGGGGTCTGGGGGGCGGAGCCCCCCAGCCGCCGGAGGCCGCGGTAGTGATCATCTGTTCCCTACAGTCTGGATTCGCTTGTAAGTAGGAAGGCTTCGCTGTATCGCAGCCCGGCCAGCAGGAGATCACTGGTCCTTGAGGGTTCAACCTTCAGGGTGGAGGAGGACGGGGGAGCGACCACTCGTGACAGGTGTGCGTTGTGGGTGGTGTGGGTGCACGACAGAATGGCCAAAGGGTCCACGAGATCTCTGCACACATTCCGTTATCGAGGAGATGGGCATCTAGCTGTGACGACAGGCAACAAACAAATCTCATCTGTTAGTTGCCCCCAATAGGCTTGGCGACCTTCAAGACTGCTTGAAGGTCGTTCGTGTTCTCGTCTCAGCCCTCCGGACAAGCAGATCTGTCTCGAGTTGGTGGGCTGTCGCCATGTATTCGATGGCACCGAGTGACGCTGCACAGAGGCAGACGACACGGTGAACTCCAGCGGAGGTTACCCTACCTCCGCTGGAGTACACCGTGTGTCTCCCATGAGTCTCAACTAGCGGGAGTCTTAGCGTAAATTAGCTGGAAAATAGACTCCCGTCTCCAGTGCAGACTGCAGTCTTAGACTCCCTCTTAGACACTCGCTAGGGTGGCTGGAGTCCACCATGTGTGCACCTTCAAAACAGAAGAGACCTGCATGACGAGGGCATCACCACCCACCGGGCCCCACCGGGCCACCCGCTAGGTCCATTTTTTCTTCTCCGCTTCTCTGCCTTCTTTGGACTATTTGAGCTCTGTGCGGATCACGATGGGGTCACTTTCTATTTTTTTATGCCGTTTTTTCTGACTGTTTTACTGTCCCAAAGTCACAAAAAAACCGCCAAAAATGAGACCGACCTTTTTTTTTTTTCCAGAAAACCGGGAACCGGGAAACCCTGGTTTTGAAAACCGGAAAACCAGACCTATCTTATCCCCTGGACCAAGGAAGCAACGTTGGATAAGGAGCTCGAACGCCTGGCAGACCCATCTGATCAAGAGATGGTCGTGGGCACCGCCTTGGAGAGGGCCGAGCCGGACCTGGGGACATCCCTTGCCTGCCCCCCCCACCCGTCGTGATGATGTCCCCGAGCACCCTCCCGCACGTTGAACGTCAGGTGGGAGACCTCTGCCTGGGGCACGTGCTGGAGCGGGTAGATAGCGTATGTGTTCGCTGTGTGCAGGGATCTGTGTCGCCGCCCCCGTTGTCTTTTCAACGTCAGATGCTTCGAGCGGCATCCTCTCTCCCCCGCCCCTCTGTCGAAGAGTCCTGCACTGGGCTGACTTTTGTGGACTTTTCTCGGACTTTTGTAGACTTTTGTGGACTTTTGTTGACTTTTCTTTGACTTTTTCTTGACTTTTTTTGAGCTGTTGACTTTTTTGTGACTTTTTCTTGACTTTTCCTTGACTGTCTGGACTTTTCTTTGACTTTTCTTGGACTTTTTCTTGACTTTTTGGCTTTTGGACTTTTTTTGACTTTTCTTTGACTTTTCCTTGACTTTTTCTTGACTCTGGCAGACTAAAAAAAGTCAAGAAAAAGTCAAAAAAATAAAAATACTACGAGAAACACTTGGCCTCTATGCTGTGAGTGTTGCATTGGACGCTTCCACCTGTGAACGGGCTCCACCTCTTGCACTTTGAAAAAACCCCCCCCCCCATATTTTTTTTTTGATTTGACAACTCCGGTTTGGTGTACCTCGATGAGCTTACCTTACCTTGTCGTCGGACACAACATATCATCGTTGTCCCAAACCCCGTAACCCACGTGAAGTGGATCATCTGAAGTGCAGAATGAGGTGGAGCAGGTGGAGCACGAAACATAAGTAAACCATAGCAAGAGAGGCCAGCAGCAGTCCCGAGTCCATCGCGTTCCTCGTAGCATTTCCCGTACCACACAGGTGTGTTATGTGCAAAATACTACGAGAAACACTTGGCCTCTATGCTGTGAGTGTTGCATTGGACGCTTCCACCCAGGACCCTTAGGACCCAAGGACTTAGGGACGCCGCGCGAACGGTCTACTATTGAAGTGATCAGGCTCCGTCGCCCATCGTATGCATCCCTCCGATGGTAATGTACCGCTTTCTACGTTGTCACGAGCACCTTGTACGGAAAACGATCGAACCTCACTCGCTGAGGGGATCCGCCTGCCTCGGCCGTGTGCCGCCGTCGTGTGGTCAGCCTCGTGATTCTTGGTGTGCCCTATCGACAACATGCCTGTCTCTCCAGTTGCCGCACCCGGCGAGAGAGTTGATGCGTCTCAACCCGGCGAAACTAAGGGGGCAAAGGTTGCACACAGCCCCGCCTGTGCTGCAACCACCCGCTCTTGGCTGACCCCCGACGTCTGGTGCGTTTCCCACTCCGGGTATTTGAATCCTCACCCTGTACCTCTTCGGGATCCTCCATCCCCTGGGGAACCCTTCCCCTCGAGGCTTCTTCACGTCTCCGACATATTGGTGTGTGCCCACATGACCCTTCTTCCTGACATCCTCGATGTCGTTTTGCACCCCGGGCGATGCACTGAGACGGCCGTATCCAGGTAGTCAGTGGCCATGCCCAGCCCCTCAGCGTGACAGTCCTCTGGTGCGCTCCCAGCACCACCACCGCGACGCTCGTGCATATTCAGCCACCATGACCCGGCAGCTCTCGCCTGGGGACAGGGCTCGGCGGATCGAGAAATCACAGTCTGAAACTCGCCTCCCAGCTCCTCCGCAGCAGTCTACTGTCCGGCCGTCTTAAACTCTCGCCCTTCGGGAGCCCGGCCAACACCCGGTGCTTTCCGGCGTGATCTCGATCGCTCTGTGGCTCTCTGTGTCCTCTCCGGTCTTCGCTGGCTGCGAGCGAGTTGCGGGGTGAAGCCCAACGCGCCTCTTCATGGCGCACTGGAGACGCTGCATGGAGTGCCCAGGGGTAGGTGTGAGAGGTGCCGGCCCTTCTGGGTGAAAGAGGGCGATCGCGCGCACTGTCGTCTCCTGAACTCCGCTCGAGCGGTGGACAACACGTTCCTGCGGCCCCCTTCCCACTGGGCTGATCCCCACTGTACCTGCCCCATCGCCCGCCTCGTAGACAGCGCATCAAACGGAGGCCCTGTGGCCCCACGTGGCGTCGATTCAGTGGTAACGCCCGGACTCAGTGTGGAGGGCGTATTTCCCGGTGCGTGAGGAAATTCGAGGCCCTGGAGGTGTGGGCATGCCAGAAGGATTCTCGGAGTCGCCTTCTTAATGAGAGAGGTGAGTCCCCGCGGACCGGAGCTTGTCGCACGCTGCAGTCGCTGTTCGGGCTTGTCGAGTAGGCTGCTGGGTACTCGGGAAGACTGGCCGACTGCCCCCCAACCTTGTGGAATGATCTCGGCCCGCTGCCATGGCTGCGGTTTCGGTGGACCCCCTCAGCGGCGGCACCGCTGACACAGGCGATGCGGACGCGTCTCTCAGTCGCTGCTTCTTTTGCTCCCCGAGCAGTGCAGCTTGGGAGAGCGTCTCGGCTGTGTTGGATACCTGATCTCTGTGTATGTCCCACGGCACCTCGCAGGTGTCCAGTCAGCAGCTCCCCTTCCCTGCATGGAACTGTGAGGTCGTACGTCTCAACACCGGGCCACAGACGCCCGGAACTCCCCCTGACCCCTGTGAATAATGCAGGCTTGAATGTGTGTCCCCCGGCAGGGAGACTATGCTTCGACGGAGTATGCCCCGCTTGGGGCGTGTGCGGGCATCCGCTTGACGCCGGGGTGCGCGTAGTCGGCATTCGCGCAGATAAGCTGGGCACGACAGACGTGCCGGCTTCTCGGGGGCGTGTCCGGGGGCGTTGCATTGGTACACGAAAACTGTCGCCCTCGGAAAGCTCACGTCGCGTCACCGTGCTCGAGCTGGATCTGGCAGGCTGTGTGTGACAGGCCACCCTTCCGCCTTCAGGTGCCGTCGCTCGGGCAAAAAAGGTGTATTTCTCAATCAAGAGAGTATGCCCCTCACGATTGTGGCACGATTGTGTCTCCCCGGGTCAGGCTCGGTATTCCAGTCGAAAGCGTAAATGCCCCTCGGCACTGTGCTGGGCGGGGTTGTGTCTCGGTCAGGAGAGGAGGTGCCCCTCAGGCAAAATCCTGCGTCTCGCGGTCGGGAGTGAGTGCCCCTCGGCAGGAATGTGTCTCGGCCAGGTGTCCCTCAGGCAGGGAATGTAATGTCTCGGCCCGGTGTCCCTCGGGCATGAATGTGCGTCTTGGCCAGGTGCCCCTCAGGCAGGGTGCCCCGTAGGCGGAAGTGTATGTCGCGGCCAGATGCCCCTCAGGCAGGGTGCCCCGTAGGCGGAAATGTATGTCTTGACCAGGTGCCCCTCGGGCAGGGTGCCTCGTAGGCGGAAGTGTATGTCTTGGCCAGGTGCCCCTCGGGCAGGGTGCCTCGTAGGCGGAAGTGTCTGTCTTGGCCAGGTGCCCCTCGGGCAGGGTGCCTCGTAGGCGGAAGTGTATGTCTTGGCCAGGTGCCCCTCGGGCAGGGTGCCTCGTAGGCGGAAGTGTCTGTCTTGGCCAGGTGCCCCTCGGGCAGGGTGCCTCGTAGGCGGAAGTGTATGTCTTGGCCAGGTGCCCCTCGGGCAGGGTGCCTCGTAGGCAGAGGTGTCTGTCTTGGCCAGGTGCCCCTCGGGCAGGGTGCCCCGTAGGCGGAAGTGTGTGTCTTGACCAGGTGCCCCTCGGGCAGGGTGCCTCGTAGGCGGAAATGTATGTCTTGGCCAGGTGCTCCTCAGGCAGGGTGCCCCGCAAGCGTAAGCTGTAGGTATGTCGTGGCCAGGTGCCCCTCAGGCAGGTAATGTCTCGGCGAGATGCCCCTCGGGCAGGAAAAATGCGTCTCGGCTAGGTGCCCCTCAGGCAGAAGTGGGTGTCTCGGTCCGATGCTCCTCGGCAAGATCGTGTCTCGGTCAGGAAAGTAGGAGTTGGATATCACTGACGTCACTTTGCTGCATCAGTATCGACCCATTTATCAGCACCCGACTGTTGCTCTTGGTCCCGCCTTTGTCAGCGCCTCTGTGACGGAACCTCCAGCTGAAGTATGCGTTTGGAAACCTTGAGCGCGATCAAGCGTGAAGCAGGTTTTCGGCGAGGCGCGGTGATAGTCTCGATGGCTGATGGGAATGTCCTCAATCCGCTGCGGCCACGGGCGCAGCGCTGTCCCGCTGTCACGTTCATAAGCGGCGGAGGACCACCTTGAACACCACGGCGTCATCATCCCCATCTTTTTGCGCCCCTCCTTCGTGCTGATCCCCCCGTGCACCTCGCCGTCATTTATTAGAACCAGTGCGTGGGGGTGTTGTTGTCCTCAACCGCGGCTTCGGCCCTCTTGAGACCTGACACGAGCATGGTGTGAGGGTCGTCTTCTCGGTCGGGATTTGGTGCCCCCCGGGCAAGATTGTGTATCTCTCGGTCGGGAGAGCGGGTGCCCCTCGGGCAAAATTATTGTCTCGGTCAGGAGAACAGGTGCCCCTCGGGCGAGATGCTGCGTCTCTCGGTCGGGAGAGTGGGTGCCCCTCGGGCATAGTTTTGTCTCGGTCAGGATAACGGGTGCCCCTCGGGCAAAACTGCGTGTCTCTCGGTCGGGAGAGTGAGTGCCCCTCGGGCAGAATATTGTCTCGGTCAGGAGAACAGGTGCCCCTCGGGCGAGATGCTGCGTCTCTCGGTCGGGAGAGTGGATGCCCCTCGGGCAGAATATTGTCTCGGTCAGGAGAACAGGTGCCCCTCGGGCAAGACTGCGTGTCTCTCGGTCGGGAGAGTGGGTGCCCCTCGGGCAATTTTTTTGTCTCGGTCAGGAGAACAGGTGCCCCTCGGGCGAGATGCTGCGTCTCTCGGTCGGGAGAGTGGGTGCCCCTCGGGCAGAATATTGTCTCGGTCAGGAGAACAGGTGCCCCTCGGGCAAAACTGCGTGTCTCTCGGTCGGGAGAGTGAGTGCCCCTCGGGCAGAATATTGTCTCGGTCAGGAAACCAGGTGCCCCTCGGGCAAGACTGCGTGTCTCTCGGTCAGGAGAGTGGGTGCCCCTCGGGCAGGGTAGAATGCTGCGTCTCTCGGACGGTCAGATCGTGTGTCCCTCAGTCAGGAGAGGAGGTCTCGGTCGCTAAAAACGCGCCCCCTCGGGCAGAGTGGTTGTGTCATCGCTGTTGTGTCACACCAATTGCCTCTCGGGCGGTGTGTCTTTTTTGATTTGACAACTCCGGTTTGGTGTACCTCGATGAGCTTACCTTACCTTGTCGTCGGACACAACATATCATCGTTGTCCCAAACCCCGTAACCCACGTGAAGTGGATCATCTGAAGTGCAGAATGAGGTGGAGCAGGTGGAGCACGAAACATAAGTAAACCATAGCAAGAGAGGCCAGCAGCAGTCCCGAGTCCATCGCGTTCCTCGTAGCATTTCCCGTACCACACAGGTGTGTTATGTGCAAAAAAAAAGTCTGCGGAACTCTGCCAGACTCAACCAGAGTAGGATGTATGTATTTTTTGTGAAATTTTGTGAAATGGTTTGAGATGGTGTGAATTCGGCCAGGCGGTATTACCCCAGTGCGCTTTGCAAGATAGCCGTCCCCAACCCCCCGCCCCCTCCCACACGCCCCGCCTCCCAACCAGCCCACGCCCCCAACCACACTGTGATCGCGTAGGCACCGTGCGACGTATGAGGCACTCACCCCACCCACCACATTTCTGAAAAAATCTCCATTGTGTTCTGCTGCCGTGGGGTAAAAACATCGGTGGGTTAAAAACATTGGTGGGGTAATAACCCACCTTAGCTCTGAGAAATCCTGAAATCCACCTTAGTTTTTACCCCACCAATGTTTTTACCCCACCAATGTTTGTTGGACAACTGTATCACAAAGGAGGGGGCGATCGGGGTGTTCTCCCCCTGAGACAAGGGGGGGGGGGGGGGGGGGTTCGGTGGCACATCAATGTCTGCAGCGCAGCACAGATCGCAGACTTCACAGATCGACGCAGCGTAATCATACCAAGGCACTCAAGATGTGAAGGAAATCGGTGGGGGGGGGGGGGGGCGGGGAGGGAACACGGTGGGATCTTGTAAATTTTACATGTATAATACTTGCATGTCAACTATTATACATGTATAATACATGTAAATGCATGAAATATACATGTAAAATACATGGGGGCCTTCGCTACCAAGTGTGACTGAGTGAGAAAAAGTGAGCCACGGCCCACTTCCCCTCACTGGCTGACGAGCTGTGACGAGCAGTGACTGGTAGCGAGGGCCCCCCATGTATATCAAGCAAAAATACATGTATAATAGTTGCATGTCAACTATTATACATGTATTTTTACTTGATATACATGTATTTTACATGTATAATACTTGTCATGCAAGTATTATACATGTAAAATACTTGCACGACAAGTAAAATACATGTATAATACTTGCATGACAAGTAAAATACTTGCATGCAAGTAAAATACATGTATTTTACTTGCATGCAAGTATTTTACATGTATAATACTTGCATGACAAGTATTATACATGTAAAATACATGTAAATGCATGAAATATACATGTAAAATACATGTATATCAAGTAAAAATACATGTATAATAGTTGACATGCAACTATTATACATGTATTTTTACTTGATATACATGTATTTTACATGTATATTTCAGGCATATACATGTATTATACATGTATAATAGTTGACATG
Source organism: Rhynchopus euleeides (assembly GCA_963210315.1). Lineage (NCBI taxonomy): Eukaryota > Euglenozoa > Diplonemea > Diplonemida > Diplonemidae > Rhynchopus > Rhynchopus euleeides. Next base: position 2,565,862 of record OY723240.1, on the reverse strand, counting down.
CAAGTATTATACATGTATAATACATGTAAAATACTACGAGAAACACTTGGCCTCTATGCTGTGAGTGTTGCATTGGACGCTTCCACCTGTTGAACGGGCTCCACCTCTTGCACTTTGAAAAACCCCCCCCCCATATTTTTTTTTGATTTGACAACTCCGGTTTGGTGTACCTCGATGAGCTTACCTTACCTTGTCGTCGGACACAACATATCATCGTTGTCCCAAACCCCGTAACCCACGTGAAGTGGATCATCTGAAGTGCAGAATGAGGTGGAGCAGGTGGAGCACGAAACATAAGTAAACCATAGCAAGAGAGGCCAGCAGCAGTCCCGAGTCCATCGCGTTCCTCGTAGCATTTCCCGTACCACACAGGTGTGTTATGTGCAAAATACTACGAGAAACACTTGGCCTCTATGCTGTGAGTGTTGCATTGGACGCTTCCACCCAGGACCCTTAGGACCCAAGGACTTAGGGACGCCGCGCGAACGGTCTACTATTGAAGTGATCAGGCTCCGTCGCCCATCGTATGCATCCCTCCGATGGTAATGTACCGCTTTCTACGTTGTCACGAGCACCTTGTACGGAAAACGATCGAACCTCACTCGCTGAGGGGATCCGCCTGCCTCGGCCGTGTGCCGCCGTCGTGTGGTCAGCCTCGTGATTCTTGGTGTGCCCTATCGACAACATGCCTGTCTCTCCAGTTGCCGCACCCGGCGAGAGAGTTGATGCGTCTCAACCCGGCGAAACTAAGGGGGCAAAGGTTGCACACAGCCCCGCCTGTGCTGCAACCACCCGCTCTTGGCTGACCCCCGACGTCTGGTGCGTTTCCCACTCCGGGTATTTGAATCCTCACCCTGTACCTCTTCGGGATCCTCCATCCCCTGGGGAACCCTTCCCCTCGAGGCTTCTTCACGTCTCCGACATATTGGTGTGTGCCCACATGACCCTTCTTCCTGACATCCTCGATGTCGTTTTGCACCCCGGGCGATGCACTGAGACGGCCGTATCCAGGTAGTCAGTGGCCATGCCCAGCCCCTCAGCGTGACAGTCCTCTGGTGCGCTCCCAGCACCACCACCGCGACGCTCGTGCATATTCAGCCACCATGACCCGGCAGCTCTCGCCTGGGGACAGGGCTCGGCGGATCGAGAAATCACAGTCTGAAACTCGCCTCCCAGCTCCTCCGCAGCAGTCTACTGTCCGGCCGTCTTAAACTCTCGCCCTTCGGGAGCCCGGCCAACACCCGGTGCTTTCCGGCGTGATCTCGATCGCTCTGTGGCTCTCTGTGTCCTCTCCGGTCTTCGCTGGCTGCGAGCGAGTTGCGGGGTGAAGCCCAACGCGCCTCTTCATGGCGCACTGGAGACGCTGCATGGAGTGCCCAGGGGTAGGTGTGAGAGGTGCCGGCCCTTCTGGGTGAAAGAGGGCGATCGCGCGCACTGTCGTCTCCTGAACTCCGCTCGAGCGGTGGACAACACGTTCCTGCGGCCCCCTTCCCACTGGGCTGATCCCCACTGTACCTGCCCCATCGCCCGCCTCGTAGACAGCGCATCAAACGGAGGCCCTGTGGCCCCACGTGGCGTCGATTCAGTGGTAACGCCCGGACTCAGTGTGGAGGGCGTATTTCCCGGTGCGTGAGGAAATTCGAGGCCCTGGAGGTGTGGGCATGCCAGAAGGATTCTCGGAGTCGCCTTCTTAATGAGAGAGGTGAGTCCCCGCGGACCGGAGCTTGTCGCACGCTGCAGTCGCTGTTCGGGCTTGTCGAGTAGGCTGCTGGGTACTCGGGAAGACTGGCTGACTGCCCCCCAACCTTGTGGAATGATCTCGGCCCGCTGCCATGGCTGCGGTTTCGGTGGACCCCCTCAGCGGCGGCACCGCTGACACAGGCGATGCGGACGCGTCTCTCAGTCGCTGCTTCTTTTGCTCCCCGAGCAGTGCAGCTTGGGAGAGCGTCTCGGCTGTGTTGGATACCTGATCTCTGTGTATGTCCCACGGCACCTCGCAGGTGTCCAGTCAGCAGCTCCCCTTCCCTGCATGGAACTGTGAGGTCGTACGTCTCAACACCGGGCCCCAGACGCCCGGAACTCCCCCTGACCCCTGTGAATAATGCAGGCTTGAACGTGTGTCCCCCGGCAGGGAGACTATGCTTCGACGGAGTATGCCCCGCTTGGGGCGTGTGCGGGCATCCGCTTGACGCCGGGGTGCGCGTAGTCGGCATTCGCGCAGATAAGCTGGGCACGACAGACGTGCCGGCTTCTCGGGGGCGTGTCCGGGGGCGTTGCATTGGTACACGAAAACTGTCGCCCTCGGAAAGCTCACGTCGCGTCACCGCGCTCGAGCTGGATCTGGCAGGCTGTGTGTGACAGGCCACCCTTCCGCCTTCAGGTGCCGTCGCTCGGGCAAAAAAGGTGTATTTCTCAATCAAGAGAGTATGCCCCTCACGATTGTGGCACGATTGTGTCTCCCCGGGTCAGGCTCGGTATTCCAGTCGAAAGCGTAAATGCCCCTCGGCACTGTGCTGGGCGGGGTTGTGTCTCGGTCAGGAGAGGAGGTGCCCCTCAGGCAAAATCCTGCGTCTCGCGGTCGGGAGTGAGTGCCCCTCGGCAGGAATGTGTCTCGGCCAGGTGTCCCTCAGGCAGGGAATGTAATGTCTCGGCCCGGTGTCCCTCGGGCATGAATGTGCGTCTTGGCCAGGTGCCCCTCAGGCAGGGTGCCCCGTAGGCGGAAGTGTATGTCGCGGCCAGATGCCCCTCAGGCAGGGTGCCCCGTAGGCGGAAATGTATGTCTTGACCAGGTGCCCCTCGGGCAGGGTGCCTCGTAGGCGGAAGTGTATGTCTTGGCCAGGTGCCCCTCGGGCAGGGTGCCTCGTAGGCGGAAGTGTATGTCTTGGCCAGGTGCCCCTCGGGCAGGGTGCCTCGTAGGCAGAGGTGTCTGTCTTGGCCAGGTGCCCCTCGGGCAGGGTGCCCCGTAGGCGGAAGTGTGTGTCTTGACCAGGTGCCCCTCGGGCAGGGTGCCTCGTAGGCGGAAATGTATGTCTTGGCCAGGTGCTCCTCAGGCAGGGTGCCCCGCAAGCGTAAGCTGTAGGTATGTCGTGGCCAGGTGCCCCTCAGGCAGGTAATGTCTCGGCGAGATGCCCCTCGGGCAGGAAAAATGCGTCTCGGCTAGGTGCCCCTCAGGCAGAAGTGGGTGTCTCGGTCCGATGCTCCTCGGCAAGATCGTGTCTCGGTCAGGAAAGTAGGAGTTGGATATCACTGACGTCACTTTGCTGCATCAGTATCGACCCATTTATCAGCACCCGACTGTTGCTCTTGGTCCCGCCTTTGTCAGCGCCTCTGTGACGGAACCTCCAGCTGAAGTATGCGTTTGGAAACCTTGAGCGCGATCAAGCGTGAAGCAGGTTTTCGGCGAGGCGCGGTGATAGTCTCGATGGCTGATGGGAATGTCCTCAATCCGCTGCGGCCACGGGCGCAGCGCTGTCCCGCTGTCACGTTCATAAGCGGCGGAGGACCACCTTGAACACCACGGCGTCATCATCCCCATCTTTTTGCGCCCCTCCTTCGTGCTGATCCCCCCGTGCACCTCGCCGTCATTTATTAGAACCAGTGCGTGGGGGTGTTGTTGTCCTCAACCGCGGCTTCGGCCCTCTTGAGACCTGACACGAGCATGGTGTGAGGGTCGTCTTCTCGGTCGGGATTTGGTGCCCCTCGGGCAAGATTGTGTATCTCTCGGTCGGGAGAGCGGGTGCCCCTCGGGCAAAATTTTTGTCTCGGTCAGGAGAACAGGTGCCCCTCGGGCGAGATGCTGCGTCTCTCGGTCGGGAGAGTGGGTGCCCCTCGGGCATAGTTTTGTCTCGGTCAGGATAACGGGTGCCCCTCGGGCAAAACTGCGTGTCTCTCGGTCGGGAGAGTGAGTGCCCCTCGGGCAGAATATTGTCTCGGTCAGGAAACCAGGTGCCCCTCGGGCAAGACTGCGTGTCTCTCGGTCAGGAGAGTGGGTGCCCCTCGGGCAGGGTAGAATGCTGCGTCTCTCGGACGGTCAGATCGTGTGTCCCTCAGTCAGGAGAGGAGGTCTCGGTCGCTAAAAACGCGCCCCCTCGGGCAGAGTGATTGTGTCATCGCTGTTGTGTCACACCAATTGCCTCTCGGGCGGTGTGTCTTTTTTGATTTGACAACTCCGGTTTGGTGTACCTCGATGAGCTTACCTTACCTTGTCGTCGGACACAACATATCATCGTTGTCCCAAACCCCGTAACCCACGTGAAGTGGATCATCTGAAGTGCAGAATGAGGTGGAGCAGGTGGAGCACGAAACATAAGTAAACCATAGCAAGAGAGGCCAGCAGCAGTCCCGAGTCCATCGCGTTCCTCGTAGCATTTCCCGTACCACACAGGTGTGTTATGTGCAAAAATCAGTATTTTTACATGTAAAATTTACAAGATCCCACCGTGAAGGGAAGGAGAGGTATTGCTGTTGCATGAAGTTTCTCTGTGGAATAGCGAGGTAAGTTTCTCATGGTGTGGACCTTCAGGGGCACACGACGAGACCAGGCCGCTAAACCAGCACAGGCAAACTAGGCAACGAGGTTCTTGCGGGTGTCCCTTTCCGGGACAGCATGTTTAGGCCCGAATGTGCACATTGGCAGCAGGGCCCACTGGGATCGGTTTCAGGCTGTAGTTTCGAGGAGAGGCTGGGGTGTAAAAAAAACCGAAGAAAAGCCGTAAAATAAGCGCCTTCTTTGTAGATAGGCCCTTCAGGCAGATCTGTTCCTTTTTTTCCCTCGCCAAACAAAACGTGGCAACCACGATGGGCCCCGGTTGGAATTCAACTGGGAAAGGAAAGTAGCCACACACACACCCACACATCCCCCCCTCCTCCCCTTGCCATTGCCTTTCTCCACTTAACCCCTGCCACAGAAGCGAGACCCGCGTCAGACCGAGTGGGGTTCCGCAGTTTTGTTGCTGGTTTTCCTTTGCCCAAGAGAGGCTCGGAAGTGGGGCGGAAGTGGGCATGGCCGGGGCTGGAGGATGGGTGGGTAGGGGTGGCGGTCCGGCAGCACTGACGCCAGGCCCTCACAGGCACTGAGAGCCGCGCTTATTTTTCGGACAATGCCATGAGGGTAGATTTTTGTTTCGGGTTGGCTTCGTTCAGGCCGCTTCCCGAACCACATGCACATGGCTCGCAGAAACTGCAGATGTTGCGTGTGGCGCAACGGGGTTGCACCGACCACCACCACCCAGACACAGAAGCGCAGTGGTGGCAGCGAGACTGTGCACGCCACAAGCAGGAAACCTTGAGGCAGACACCCCAATGGACACACTCCTGTGTCCAGAGAGCACCCTCCGGCAGTGCGGAGGCCGGGGAGCGGAGTCGCAGAATTCAAAAAAATCAAAAAGTATCAAAATCGGTATGTGTGTTGTGTGCGTGGTGTACATCATGAAGGAAGAGGGTGGTGTTTTCCGACTGCGAGAACACACCGCCACCACCCCCCCACATCCTGCCTTTCAGTCGCGGATGGTCCTGCACCCTGGCACGCAGTGCGCCCTCTCCGGTGTGTGCAACACACAACACAGCCTCATCTCACTGACAGCCACACACACAGGAGCCACCCCCACCCCCACATCCGCAACCACGCACTCACACCTACATCAGGCAGGACATTAGGAGAGCCAACCAGACCACAGTCATGGGTGCCACCGCCACGGCCGCGTTCGGGTCGCGCCCGGTGGGCGCTGCTGTGGTGGGGCCACCCGACTGCGGCGCAGAGGTCGGGGGTGCACTGGTTGCATCTGAGGGTGGCAGCGCTGTGGGGAGCACCTCGGTCGCCGTCTGGCGGTACCCCAGGCAGGTGCCTGCCACACGCGGGTACTCCGTGTCGACGGCTGCTGCGGGTGCCGCGCAGTAGCTGGCAGACCGCGCCGCGTCGTAGGTTGCGGCACACGCAGGGGCACCCTCCTGGCCTGCCACCCAGAAGCGGTCCATCATCCCCATGTCTTCGTGCGGGAGGAAGTGGCAGTGAACCATCACATTCCCGCCGAAGCCATCCAGGACATGCCGGAGTGTGACCCTGCCGGTCAGCGCAGGGAACGTGTCGCGCCAGTCGCCCACCACACCCCAGGAGGTGAACTGCGTCTCACCCGATGCGTCCTGGCCGTTGCGGGTGTAGGACACCACCTGGAAGTGGTTGACGTGGATGTGCATCGGGTGCGGCGTCGCCCCCCTCCCGTTCACCACGACGTCCTCCACATCGCACATGCGCCCCACGTGCCGGTAGTTACTCTGCCCGAAGGCCTGGTAGACGCACTGCCCCTCGGAGTTGGGGTCGGGTGCTGTGGCGCCGTCCCTCCCGCTGACGGCCAGCGAGCACTCCGTGCCCACGCCCAGCCAGGCGCCGCCCCCCGACACAGAGGTCTGCTCCACGCCCAGCTCCCACTGGGCGGCTGCCGTCTTGGCGCGCAGGTCCTGCAGGTAGGCAGGCCGCCTGATGTCCGCCTCGCCCCAGGCAGGTGCGTCCGTGGGGCCGTGCTGCCCTCCTGCCACAGAGGCACGCAGCGTGACGAGGTTCTGCAGGAAGGTGGCTTCGTAGTCAGCAGCGCGGTTGGCAGGGTTGCTCTGCAGGTAGAAGGTGCCGGAGGTGGCGCACCTGACTGCCACGCCGGCGCGCGTGCCGGGGGCAAGGTTGATGTGCTGCACGTCGCGGATGCCGTTGAGGAGCAGCACGCCGTCCAGCGACAGCAGCTTCATGTCGCACGCGGCACCCGTCCCACCGCCCCCAAAGGCGACGCCGGTCCGGATCTCGACCTCCAGGAACACGTCCCCCACAGCGTTGAGGAGCTCGAGCCGGTTCCACACCCCGGTGCGGATGTCCAGCACCGGCTGGCGCTGCCCGTTCACCAGCAGCACGTCGGTGACGTCGGAGGCCATCTGCACATTCATCTGCATGTTGTCCCCCGTGAGGTCGCGGAGCTGCTGGTAGCTGAAGATGCGGAAGGGGTCTGATGTGGGGTTGCAGGAGCACAGCGAGAAGTGCGACACTGTCATGCGGAAGGCGGGCATCTCCCACCACGAAGCGTTTGCGGCGGCGCTGGTGAGCATCGCCTCGGGCAGCGGGGCGTCCTTCTTGGGCTGCACGACCCACATCCCAAACAGCCCCCCCATCACCTGCAGCGAGCTGGCGCCGTGCTGGTGTGAGTGGTACCAGCTTGTCCCCGGCATGTGCGTGGCAGGGATGATGTGCCGGTAGGTGCGCGACGACCCGGGCGCAATCCCCGCAATAACGTTGTCTGTATAAGGGTCGACGTGCAGCCCATGCGTGTGGAGGTTTGTGTAGTTCGCCTTGCGCAGCGCGTTGACCCCATCGCCGTCAGACGTCGCCTGCTCCGGCACCGCGTCGCTCAGGTCGTTCTGCACCGTCACCGACACCACATCCCCGGGATACGTCACGATAGTGGGCCCTGGGTAGGAGCACACCCCCTCGTAGCAGTACCCACGCGCCTGCACCTTGAAGGCACCGGTATCCAGCACGAAGGGCTGCACGTTCAGCGTGATGTCCAGCACCCCGTTGAGCGACTCGGCTGACCGCGTCTCCGCAAACACGGGGGCCGAGGCCTCGGGCACGATGGATGTATCCTGGCAGGGCTGCACTATCCCAAACCCACCGGTCCCCGTCGGCTGCTTCGCACACGTCACCTCCGCCTCCCCTGTGGCAGCGGCACACCCCGTGCTGCCAGGCGCACACGTCAGCGTGCACTCTGCGTGCGCCCTGCACTCTCCGCACACCGCAGAGCCGCCCCTGCTGAACGTGCAGGCTGCATTGGCAGCCTTGCCCGAGCAGGCGTCAATCTCCACCTGCGGCAGGGTGCATGCATCACACACCCCTGCATGCAGTGCCACCAGGGCAGCGAGCTGCAGCACGCCGCACCACCTCGCCGGGCGTTGCCTCCAGCACATCATATGAGCGATCCGGAGTAACCTGTGGGCCTGTGTGTGGTTGTTGCCTCCCACCCCCCCCCCCCCCCCACCATCACGACACGGAGGAGCGAAACGAAGCGGGGGGTGGGTGGGTGGTGGGCGGGGGCCCCACGCCATCCTCAAAGCGACACTGTTTTACTGAACAAAACCACTTAGCCCGTTGCTTACAGACAGAACCACCCCCCACCCCCCCACCCCCGCCCCCACCTCGCTCCTCCCTGGCTGGAGAAGGGGGGAGGGCAGGCAGATGGGGGGTCGAAATCGCCGCGCGGCGCCTCGCCGTGGTTAGAAAAGCACAGCTGCGCCACGCCGGCACCTCTCGCCCAGCGTCACCCCGCCTCCCCCCTCCCCCCCCTCTCCATCACCACCCCACCCCCCACCCCCGCCATCCCGCAACACCCAGCCTGACGCTCGGAGTGGAGGTGTGCCCGGTGGAAACACGGGTGCGGCAGTGGCGTCAGGGGGGGTGAGGTGGGGGGCAAAACAGGCTTTCGACGCCTGACAACGCACATCGATGGCGGGTTGATTTGGGGTTCCCAGTCCCACCCCCCCCCCCCCTCACTCATCGTCTTCTTCGTCCTCTTCCTCCTCCTCGTCCTCCTCTTCCTCGTCCTCCTCCTCCTCTTCGGTGTCGGACTCCTCGAGGTCGCCTTCGTATATCGCGGGGACGAAGCTCCCAAACACCTGCTTGGAGGTGTCCCACCTCTCGCGCACCGGGTCCCCCACCCCGCCCAGCCAGGTCGGGATGACGGACAGCGGGATGGCGTCGTTCTTCACGAGGGAGACGACGGCGAGGCAGAGCACGCACACCACCAGCAGCACCACCAGCCCCGAGATTGCCTCACGCAAGGCGGATCGGAGATTCTTCGACGACCTGTTCCTGCCGAATGCCACAGCGACGGCAGACCGCTGCACCGGGGTGGCCTCTAGAGGGCCTGCCGCACGCATCTCCAGCTCGTAGAACTGCGGCTTCCGCACAGGCTGCTTCACGCGGCGCTTCGTGACAACCCTGGATCGTGTGGGAGCCGGGGGGCGTGCGTTGCCATGCGGTTCCGGGGCGACCCGCCCCTGCCCCTCCTGCAGAGCTGCGTAGGTGTCGTCGTCGATGTGGCGCACAGAGGAGGACACCAGCCACGTCACATCCTCTCGGCAGGGAGGCGTGGTGGCGCTTCCTTCGTAGGTGTAGAAGGAACCGAGGCTGAGGTCCACCGTGGGCTCGAAGCGGAAGAGGAAGAGGGCGTCGCCCTTAGCGTGCAGCTTGCCGAAGTGTCTGCGGACCTGCTGCAGCACGGTGGCGGCGCGGGGCTCCACGATCTGGCGGGCCGCGCTGCGGTTCCGGGTGTAGTGCACAGCGATGCGGACCTCGTGTGGGTCGAGGGCCCAGGCGCCCTGCATGCTGTCGAGGGGTCTGAAGACAAACTGCTGCTCCACGTCGTGGCGGACCCCGTCCATCAGGTGTTCCGCGGGCATCTTGTGCATGATCCCCGTCAGGACGTATTTATCGCTGAAGAGGCTCGTCGTCATCACCAGGTTGGAGCTCAGGATCGCCACCTCCACGCCGTGCCCGCTGTTGTGTATCCTGTCATAGGTGTACCGCGACCCGTCTTCGTCAACCTGCGTCCCAGGCTCTCGCCAGAAGTGGAGGAATGCGGGTGGGGCTGCGACGCTGCTGCTGTCCCGCACGTCAATCGGGCTCTGCGACTGCCCGGCGCATTCGAGAAAGGCGTACTCTTCGCACTGCTGCCGCCATTGGCTGGGCAGGCAGTCCAACTGCTGGGAGGGCCACTGGGAGGGACCGTCTCCGCTCGTAGGGTCTGGTGGTGGTGGGGTGGTGGCTTGTGGATTGTGTCAACTCATGGCAGTATGGTGTAGCACGGCCAGGATGGGAACGCGCTGTTCTGATGACAAGGGTGCGGGAAAGGATGGGTCACCATGTGTGCCGTGTTTCGTGGGGGTGGCGTGGGGTGTGCGGTGCACAGGCAGGCCTGGGCCTGAAGCGTGGCATACCGTAGTTCCAAGGCACGGCTTGCAGGTCCACCTGCGCGTGGGCGGGCAGAACTGCCAAGAGGAGGCACACAGCCTGCAGCACGGCGCTGCAGCATGGGTACGGCATCATGATTGCGTCACCCCAGGCCCCCTGGCACGCCACCGCTGTTTCTGCGGCGGCGCCCCTGCATGGCGGGTGGGTTGCAAGATCCAGAAACAAAAAGGCCCCGAGGGTTGGACCTGCCGCACCCGAAGGAACTTCGGAGGAAGGGACCCCCTTGTCGCACGTTGTGGCAAGAACACGTTCTCCTCTTCCAGCAAACTGCGGGTTTGAGGGGCGGGTGGGGTGGGGCAGTTCAGAATCCCTTCATCCAACACCCGTGACTGTCCTCTGATACAATGCGAGCCTTCTTCCCCCTGCACTGAGCCCACCAAACGGCACCCTGACCACTAGTGACGACAATAATTTTACCCGCGCTTTGGGCAGGGAGGGCCTCGTCCTCCTACACCTGATCGTTGGAAAAAGGGAGAATGCGTGCAGAGCCCACACATCTGAGCTGCAACACATGCACCCACCCACCCACCCACCCACCCGACCGCCCCCCTGTTGATACGAACCCGAGAAGGCATATTGCGCTATGCACTGTGCCGACACAACACAGACACAACGGGGAATGATGCACGCAGGGTCCGCCCCACTTCACGCGGTCACGACAACACACATGGGTGGGTGGCGGGCTGTGATCCACACAGGGGCGGGGTCTTCCCAATCGTGAAGTGGTCAGGAGAGAGAGACCCCCTGCTAGCAGGTCGATGTGCCTTGCACTGCACGATGATAGCAAGGGGGCGCCTCTACCCTTGAAACCCTGCAGGGTGAAGGGGGTCTTCGCTACGGGGTGATCGTCAGTGCATTCTGGTGCATTTCCAGTTGAATTGGCTGAAAAATGACGAAGAAGAACGACCCAGCGAAGACCCCCGAAGGCGATGAAACTAACTGAATGCCCGATGCAGAATGTCCAAAAACGCAGCAGATGGACTGTTTGCCCCCAAAGAAAACCAAGGCCTGCCCCGGGGCCCGCCATGAAAGTTAGAAGAGGCGAGGCGAGAGGGCGGAAGGGGGGGCGGGGGGCGAGCGCCGATGGATGCCGGGGGATGCAACATCCTCCCGGACACCAGCACACCTGCGCGCATCCGCACGAACACGCGAGTGATTGAAAAAAATGCGTGTCTCGCCCGGATGATGCCTTCATCGAGAAAAGCTCGCGAGATGACACACTACACACAGACACCACTTGCAGCACCTAAAAACACGTTGCGGCTATTCAGATGCTTTGAGAAATCCAGATCAATTGGGGGGGAGGGGGAAGAGGGGGTGGTGAGGTGTAGATGGTGTCGCCCACCGCCCCTCTACTGCAGGTTCTCCATCGCGACGGCCAGAGCCTGGTACTCAGGGGTCTTGCCGTAGGTGTCTTCGGCGAGCTTCAGCACCGGCTGCACCTGCATGGATGCCTGGGTCTTGGGGGGCGTGGTCTTCACCTTCCGCTCGGCAAGCGCCTCGTCGTCGACACGCCCTGCGCCCTTGACGAGGCGGGTCGCAGAGGCGATCACATCCATCGCCGTGACACGGTCGGACTGCCAGTTCCGCTTCATCAGGCAGCGCAGGTCCTTGAAACGCATGTCGAATGCCTCCAGCATGCTGTCACACGCCTCCAGCAGGTTGGCCAGCGCGCAGTAGAGATCAGCATCGCCGGTGTGCAGGGAGGTCGCCTTCCCCAGCACCTGGTGCGTCTGCAGGGGGTGTGTTGTGTTGTGTGGGTGTGGCGTGGCACGGGACCCTTTCCAGGCGCTTTACTTGGGTTCGCTCGGCTCCCAGGCCCTTTAGCTTGGTGCCACATCATACCTTCTGACGCAGGCTCGTCACGGCAGACGCACGCGCCTTGTCAGCAGCCTCTGCCTCCGCTTCCTGGCGTGCGACCTGAGCCTCTGTGGGCTCCGTGTCCTCAAGGTCCATGTCGGCACCGAAGGGCACGACGTTGAAGATCTCGTCGTCGAGCGTGTCCTCGTCATCCTCGTTCTCCGGCTGCTGCGGCTGCGGCTCGGCGTTGGGGTCGGTGTGGCGGCGCACCTTGTAGTCGCGCCTGTTGACCTCCTCCTCCCCGCGCAGCACGGCGCACACGCCCTCGACCAGCAGCTTCACCAGCTTCCCGTTCACCTTGTAGTCGCGACCCTTCAGCTCCAGCAGCTCCGACAGCACCTGTGGCGGGGGGTGGTGGGGGTGGGGGTGGGGGTGGCAATCAACACGACTGGCGCAGAAATCTGTCGCTTGCTTGCATTGGCACGCATCCACCGAATAGTGCAAAATGGGCAACAAAGCATCCATGGGTGTCCGGAAGATAGGCATATTTTGAACAGGCATACCTGGATGGCGGTGCTGCGCTCGCCCAGCTCCACGGCGACTGTGAAGAGGTTGTCCCAGATGCGCCAGCTCTGCGTGGACCACTTCTTGGCCTGCACGAGGCAGTGGTAGGCCTGCACCAGCTTCTCATCCCCCATCTGCAGGTAGCAGGTCGCGAGGTTGCTCCACGACTGTCCATCCTCGTTGTCGAGCTGCACGTTGCGCGTGTAGCAATGCGAGGCCCGCTCCCACTGCCCGGTCTTCATGGCAGCCCACCCCATGGAGAACCAGTTGGCGCCGTACACAGGGTTCAGCTGCAGCGCCTTGTCGAAGCACTCCACGGCATCGGCGAACCGCTCCTTCTCCAGGTAGAGCTCGCCCAGCCCACGCATGGGGGCAGCAAGGCGCCCGTTCGCCATCTCCCAGGACTTCTCGTAGTACTCTGCCTTGCGGGTGGCATCGCCCAGGTGCGACCACAGGATGGCGCTGTTGGGGTCCGTCTGTGGTGGGGCGGTGGGGTGGTGGTCTTGTTTGCCGCCGGGAGGTGTCGGCGAGGTGCTCGACTCACTCATGGTGTGGTGTCAGGCGTGTATGCTTTGAATCGCATGTGTGATTTTTAGCACTCAAGTGATGGTAATTCTGATCCCTCAACTGTATACACACGGAACACCTGGTGTCGCCAGGTGTCACCAGGCCATGAGCGGCCAGCGTCAGTCGAGCAGCTCGCCAACACCCCGGCAGCAAAAAAGACCAAGAAAATGACATGCGGCGACATGAAAGCGCAGAAGGACGATACAACTCTCATCAAAGATTTCGTCGCCAGTTTCGTGAAGGTGAAGAGGAGAGGAGGTTGAGCCACAAAGCGCTGAAGGACACTGTGAACGACGTGTTTCGCTTGGGGATCGACGGCAAAAAATTGGGCGCTGGCCCGTTTCATCAATCCTATCTGCAAGTCGCCTCTCCCTACACCCGACAGGGATGACCGGGTGTTTTATGATGACGGGACGAAGGAGAATTTCTGCTGCAGAGCAGAAGACCGACGCCTACAAGAGGCTCTGCGCCACCTCCACGGCCCGTCGCCTGACTCTGACCCCTTCGAAGCCGTCGTGATTGTGAGCTGCAGTTTGCTGCAGGTTGGAGCTGGCAGTTGGAGGGCTCTCGAAGGGAGGCCCCGCAGGGCGTGCTTTGGGACTTCAGGAATCATATCGGGAAAAGGAAAGCAAGCCCCCCCCTTGACCCCCCTGGCCCCTCTGATGCAGAGAGGCGGCATACCTCAAGCATGTTGCGGATGAGGGACTCGGCCTTCGTCTTCTTGTCGAGGCGCTTGCAGCACTTAATGACGCGGGGCCAGTTGCAGATGCTCTCGTGGATGTCCAGCGCGCTCTTCAGCATCCCGACATCTGCAGGGGGCGATGGGGGATGGCACACAGGGCCCAGCAATCACACACACACACACACGGAAGGGGCATTCACTCAGAAGTGCAGTTGAGTGAGAACATGTGTGCACCCACCCCCTTTCCCCTTTGCACATACCCATGTAGGTGTCGCCCAGCTCCTCCTTCAGCTTGAAGATCGGCGGGCTGAGGACTGTCCAGAACTGAGCGTAGCGGTGGCGGGTCGACTTCTCGAGGGCCTCCTTCGTGTCGGGGTTGGTGACGCGGGTGAAGAACTGGTCGCACAGCTCGCAGAACTGCATGAGCCCGCGCTCGCGCACGCGGACCCGCTTCTGCTCCATGCGGGAGCGCAGGAGGTAGACGCAGCTCCGCAGCGCCCACGGCATGCCCTCCTCCACGATCAGCCGCTCGAGGTACGGCAGCCGCTCCTCCTCCGTCAGCCCGTGCATCGGGTTGTTGTTCCGCACGTTGACGCACAGCCCCAGCACCACCGCCTGCTCTAGGGGGGTCAGCGGCGTGTCCACCACCTCCGCATCCTCCTTGTGGTCCGTGTCCGCAGCCTCGCAGTTCTCCTGCTTCACCGTGCCCGCCTGGATGTTCTCCTCCAGCCTGCGGGGCCTGTGCAGCACGTTGGACCCCTCCACCATCACAGGCGTGAAGGCGGGGCTGTACCTCGCCGGGTTCTCATACGCACTGGCGGCGCGCACCATCAGCTGCGCCGTCTCAAACACCTGGTGCTCCGTGCGGACGCCCATCATGGAGGTCACCTTCGTCTTCATGCCCGAGAGGGTGCAGGCCTTCTGCAGGTCGTCGTGCGACAGGTGCGGCTCGTGGTAGTGGAAGTGGAGCAGACCCTTTGCCAGATGCAGCTCAGCACGCGAGGGGAGCTTCATGGCTCCGCCCTCGGCGGTGGGGTCGAGCAGCACGTCGCTGCAGTCCTCAAGGGTGTCCAGAGCGAGGAGCGCGGTGTAGCTCTGCACGGAGCGCTGCAGCAGGTTGTGCGACCTGTTCGCAAGGCAGCGCTGGTGCACCAGGTAGGTGCGTGCGCGCCAGAGGTGGACGGCGGGTGTCTCCTCCTCGATGGTTGCCTCGACAAGGCTGTTGAGGAGCAGCAGCAGCAGCGGGTACCGCACGTTGGAGTTCATCACCTCCCCGTCGACAATCAGCGCGTTGAGGCATGTCGCATGGAGGGCCTTCTCCTGCGACGCCTCCCCAAGCGCGACGACAGCGCTGAGCTCCGCCTTGTCCGCCTCCGTCAGAGACCCGGTGAAGTTCTCACAGACAAACACCTCCAGGAGCTGCGCCACGGTGCGCAGCAGCACCTCGTGCGCGCCATCCTTGGCGAGCTCCGCAGCCGCAGCGTCCTGCACGCGCTTCCTGAAGTCGTCAGCCGATTCCCCCGCCCCCAGCGCGCTGGGCAGGATGGTGTCCGGCAGAGCGCCTGGCATGGCTGCAGCAGACTACGCCGAGCGGTTGTGCAGGAAGGGGCAGCCACAAGGAGGGGCGGCTGCCTGGCGGGGGGTGTGCGTGTAGTGATAGTGATAGTGGTTTTAAGTGGGTAACCCTGCGCGGATCTGTGCCCACTCCCCGCCCACCCCTACGTCACAGCGGATGCCCCACTCGGGTTAGAGTGTGGGGCCAACTCAGTCCCTCTCCGAGGAGGGCGTGGGGGTGTGTGGGGGGGGTAAAAGTGGCGAGGGAAGGCGTTGGCAAGGTTGGGGGAGGTTTGGGTGGTGGGGAGGGCGGGGCGACGTATATCCTTGCTAGGGCACGCAGCATATTTGGGGGGTGTGTGTGTGTGGGGGGCGGGGGTCGCAGGGAGGCGCGCCCCACGACTGACCGGATGAGCACAGAACAGACAGGGAGGGGGGGACGGAGGGCACTCTCTTCGAATGCTACCTCATGCCAGGGCAGGGCACACGCAGGGGTGCTGCCACAACAAGCAAACACAGCGGCAGCCGGCACGCCTCCACAGCCAGAATCGGAAAATGCACGACGCCGTCAGATGCTGATCCCCTTCGGGGAGTCAGGAGGGCCTGTCCTGAAAATACAGCAGCAGTCTCTCGAGTCTTCCTTTCAGATGATTCTTTTTGCATTGATCGCTTCCACCAAAACAGACTTTGTCCGCGCGAGCGGCAGTGTGTTGTGGCCCCTGCAAGTGTGTGGGGCCACCGAATCGCTCAACTCTTCTGCCTTGGCAGGCAAACCACGCATGTGTTAAAGCAAAAACGGGGGCCACAGCAACAAGGGGCTGGTGGGATAGGCTGGTGTGGCGAGGGGAGGGTTGGTAGGTTATCAGGATAAGACTGGACGCAGAACAAAAGGAAGTGAAAGGGAGGTGGCTTCAAAAGCAACCACTGGGTGAGGATAGACTGAAAAGGGGCCGGCGTACGTAATGTGCTTGTTTGTGCAGCCGGTCTTTGTGTGTAGGATGCAGAATCTGCAGAATAACTGTGTGGCCGTCGATCAAACTGCCACCACCACCACCACCACCACCCCCCGCTGCAAAATACCCAGGCCAAGGACGCTGCAGAGTAACGAGATAACTTTGCCCTTTCCTCAATCGCGAGAACACACGCCTCCAACCACGCCTTTATTGTTGAGTGGTGGTGTTCCGCAAGGATTGTTTTGGGGGGAGGGGAGCCCAGTATACTGCGCTGTGAGCACAACCCTCTCAAAAAAAACCGTCGGTGTAAATGCCAGGGGGGGAGAGGGGGTGGTGCGGGGGGGGGGGGGGGAGTTCCCTGTTGCCCACCCTCAACAATATGGAAATAAACCAAAATGAAATGAAATGGGCCTCCGCTTGGGTACCCCCCCCCCTCCCCCGGAGGGAATCCCAACACCACACACACCTGCCCATGCCCGCCCGCACAGAAATGCACGAAGCAACGCACGGCGGTAAAACTCCTATTTGCCTGTTTCGCAGCGGCAGCCGCGCCCGACCCTCCCCGACCTCCCCAACAGCACGGCAGACCACACCGCCCTTCAAGCCGCAGCGGTGTCGTTCCCCGCCAGGCTCCTCTCGATGCCTGCAAGCCTGAGGCGCAGCGACAGGGGGACACGGTCCCACTGGTCATACACAGCAGCCTTCATTGCAGGGTTGAGGCAGATGTGCCGCAGCGTGTAGAACACGAGGGATGCATTCTGCTGCGCCTTGCGGAAGACGCGGCAGGTGTTGTCCTTCGAGATGGTGAGGATTGTGCCGTTGTCGGTGCTGTAGGAGGATATCACCACCCCGAGGTGTCCCGTCAGCACCTGCAGGCACTCGCCTGTCGACACCCGCCACCGGAAGCAACGCATGTCTGCGGAGCCTGTCAGCAGCTCGGTGCTCGCCGCGTTGAACGACACGCAGCACACCCCCGCGACGTGCCCCTTCATCATCGCAATGCACCCTCCGCTGAGGGCATCCCACACCCTCGCACTCATGTCCTCACTCCCGCTCGCGACGAGCCACCCGTCCGAGGAGAACTCGCAGTCGCTGACATCCTTGGAGTGCCCCTTCAGGACCTTCCCCTTGCTGGTGTGCACATCCCACAGCCGGCAGGTCGTGTCGGCTGAGCAGGACAGCACGGTGTTGCCGTGCACGTTGAAGCGAACCGCAGAGACCTCTCCCCGGTGACCCTCGAGGTGGGCGAGACATTCTCCGGTCAGCGCATGCCACACGCGGACAGCCTCGTCAGCACTGCCCGACACGAGGAGGTCTCCCTTGGGTGAGAAGTCGAGGCAGACGATCTCAGCGCTGTGCCCCTGCAGGGTGGCGACCTGCGTGCCGTTCAGCGCGTTCCACACGATGATCACCTGGTCCATTGAACCCGACGCGATCAGAGTCGACGCGCTGTTGATGGTGACGCACACAACCTCCAGCTCGTGCCCCGACAATGTGTGGAGGCTCTCCCCAGTCTCGACATCCCACACCCTGCACGTCCTGTCGAACGACGCGGTCACCACCCTGTCGCAGAAGGGGTGGTTCCAAATCACATCGTAGACATATCCGCTGTGCCCCGCCAGGGTGTGCAGCAGCTCGCCAGACTCCGCACGCCACACCTTCGCCGTCAGGTCGTAAGACCCTGTCGCGAGCAGCGACCCATCGCCATTAAGCGAACCTGACGTAAGCCTGGCCCCTCCTCGCATGTCCACCACATTCTCCAGGGTATACCAATTGTTGTAGTCCTGCTGCGTCAGCCCCTGCGGCACCGCCCTCACAGGGTTGATATCCAACGAGCACTGCCGGAGGTATTGCTGCAGCGTCTTCCTGACACCCGCCTGCCCCGCCGACACCCCACCCCCTCCTCCCTGAGATGCCGGGTCTGAAAAGAACAGCTCAGCAGCTGCGTGGTCTCCTCCCCCTCCCCCTCCGCCCCCTCCGGGAGACTCGCCTCGGCTGTCCACCGCCACCACACCCCTTGAGGCCGGCGTGGTGCTCCTGTCAGCAGCGCTCCCCGAGCTGGGCGTCGAGGGGCTTGGCAGCTGCATCTCCGAGGCATCCGCACGCCCCACCCCCATGCCTGCCCCTCCGCCCAGCGAGGCAACAGCATTGCCTTCTTCTTCTTCATCATCATCTTCTTCCGCTTCTTCGGCTTCCGCCCCTCCCTCCCACCGGGAGCGCTGCCCACCACCCCCCGCGATCTGCACGGTCATCATCGCGGTTGCCGTGTTGAAGCACCTCCCATCAGACGCATGCCGCAACCCGTCGTGATATGAAGTCTCCCCCCGGGGAGACAATCCTTCCTCTTCCTCCTCCTCCTCCGAGACGCGGTCCGCCGGAGCCTGTGGAGAGGTCAGCTCTGCCGGGGCGGCGGTGGCGGCTGCGGGCATCACCGACATGCCGCCGCTGCTGTTCTCCGCAAGGGCATCCACCGCAGCTTGGTATGCCGCAGGGAGGCTGATGTTCGCAGCGTGGATGCTCGTCTGCAGCTGCCGCTGCGCCGCCTCGAGGTCTGCATTGGGGTTGGCATGCTTCAGAGGCACCCTGAGCGACCTGGGGTCGCTGCTGGCAAAGAAGGACGAGAACATGCTGCCAGCCCCCTCCCCAGGAGGGGAAACCCCCGAGGGGGGCCCCGGTGCAACTCCCTCCTCCGGCGATGCGACACGCCCTGCGACTTCTCCCACAGGGGGGAGTGTGCCGGCAGCGCAGGGTGCCCACCCCGGGGCCTCCGGGTTGAGGAGTGCGTCCGGCGCACCCACCGCCGGGAGGTAGTGCAGCTTCCCCGGAAATTTGAAGGTTGTCGGGAGGTCCACCTCCCTCGGGGTGAAGGCCGCCACCATGTCGAACAGGCCCTCCAGATCCGCGTCGGTGACGCGCCGCTCCCCTGCGGTGCAACCCTCATCCGCCTCCGCCTCCGCCTCCTCCGCTGGCGCAACACCCAGGAGCGCTCCGTCGAGGCAGCGCAGCGTCTGGGCCCCACCCCCTCTCGCCAGCGCCTCGGCGCTGCCCCGGCAGCCCGAAGGGGAGACGATGGAGCCGTCGGAAGAGGATGCCGAGGAAGAGGATGGCGGAGGGGCGGCGGCAGCAGCAGCGGCAGGGGTAGATGCATGCTCTGCCTCCAACCTCTCCTCCCCGCCCTCCTCGGTGGCGTGTTTGGGATGGGGCTCCGGCGGGGGGGAAATCTGCGCGGGATCAGAAACCCGCAGCACCGACGCCGCCTCCGCCCCCACGGGAGTGGACGCCGCGGTGGAGGCGGAGGTGGAAATCGCCGTGGGGGTGCGCGGGTGAGGCACCGCCGAAACCGAGGCAGCTGCGGCAGCCGGACCCCTCCCATCGGGTGGCACGGCAGGCCCCGTCTCGCAGAACCCCGCAACGGCATGCGGCAGCGGGGGGCTCTGCTGCTGCCCCTGCAAACCCGCCCCCACGCCCCCCGCAGGCGGGGCCGCCCTCCCCCCGGGGCTGGGCGCGGTGTGCCTCAGCAGCGCCTGCCGTGCCCCTGCTCCCGCCTCCTCTATGCCTCCAGAAGGCGAGGCGCGCATCGCGGCAGGCGATGTTGCTGAGGGGCTCAGGAGCGGCACGCCTCCTCCTCCACCTCCGGATAGATCGACGCAAAGCCCCGCAGGGGCTGTGGCTCTGAAGGGCTGCCCCGCCGGAGGAGGAGCCGGAACAGCCGCCGAGGTGGTGGAGGCGACACCCTCTCTGTGGGATTGGCATGGCGCCGCCTCCGCCGGCGGAGGAGGAGGAGGAGGGGGTGCCGGTGCCGCAGGGAACGCATCGCCCGCCACACCTCCCCCTCCCCCCGTCTCGGCGGGGGGGGTGGCGGGGGCGAGCCCCTCTGACCCCCCAACAACCTGGGGGCTCCCCACTACCACCGGCACACGCGCCACCCCGCCCGCAGAGCGGGGCGGCGTGGGTGGCGGGGGCCGGGCCGCCGCCGCCGCGCCGGCGGGGGGGCGTGCGGCGGAGGGGGGAGCTGGGGGTGGCGGGTGTGCCGCGTTGGCCCCACAGCCCGCCGCACCTCCCCCGCCGGCGGCAGCTCCCTCCAGCCCGCCGGAGGGAGCTGCCCCACCCCCTGCAGGCCACACCTCGTCGTGCGGCAGGTTGGAGACGGAGGAGCGCGCCGCTGACGCCGCCGCCGCCGCCCCCGCCGCAGCGACAGGTGGGGGGGTGGGGGTGGTGGTGGTGTGTCCGCCCTCCAACACCTCTGGACCCCCACCCCCACCACCCCCCACCACCTCTGCACCGCCACAGAGGGGCCGCGGGCGTGGCAATCCGATGCTGCTGCTGCTGCCGGACGCGGTGCGGCTGAACCGCCTGCCGCTGCTGCCGGCAGCGGAATCCTCTGAGGGAGGGTGCGGTGCGGTGGTGGTGGTGGCGGTGCTGCTGCTGCTGCTGCTGGCGGCGTTCTGCGAGGGCGGCGGGGCCACCCCCCTCCCAGACACCCCAATCGACCCGTCCGAGGGGAACCTCGCGAAGAAATCCCCCACGGAGTCCTGCCGCCTGAGGGGCGGCATCGCCTGGGCCCCCCCGCCCTTCTGCCCCGCCGCGCCCTCCGCCGCCACACCCCCGCCGCCACCCAGCGCAAACCCACCCATGCCGGACAGCGTGGGGTGGCACACCGCGGCGGGGTCGGGCTGCCTGCCGAACAGCGCCCCTCCGCTGGGGATGACGCCGCCGCCACCACCCCCCTGCTCGCGGCGCACCGCGAAGGCAATGCCGTACCTCCGCAAGATGCTGGGGCGAACCTGCGCCTCGGCAAAATCGCTGTAGTCGTGGGAGCGGATGACCTCCTCCCAGGCGCTGAGGGTTCCCTCCTCCTTCACATCCCCCTCCTCCGCATCGCAGTCGGGGTTGGAGTTGGGATTGGTGTTGGGGTGTTGCGTGTGTTGCGTGTCTATTTTCCCCCCTCTGAAGAAGGCGTGCTTCCGCCGGAGGCAGTGCCCTTCGATCCGGGATTCGAAATAGCGGCTGACGAGGGTGCCGTCGGTGTTGATATGCAGGAGGGTGACGTGGCGCGATGCAAGCTTGAGGAGGTCCCCGCCGCCCTGCCGGGTGATGAGCTTGTTGCCCCCGACGTCCAGTATGGCGAGGCGGCGCGACTGCAGGCAGGACACCATGAGGTCGGGGCAGCAGGCGTTGCTCGCCCCGTTGTTCCGGAGATCCAGCACCACCAGGTTGGGGAGGGTGTGCAGCGCCTGCCCCAGGGTGACCACACCCGCATCCCCGACATATGTGTTCACCAGAGATAGGGAGAAGATGTTGTGCAGACTCCCTTGGAGCGCAACGTAGATGTCAGCGTTTGGTCTCACCTCGGAATCGGATGCGGCTTGAAGGTATGCACACTGTGCCTCGTTGGCGCTTGCATCGGAAGAAGTCGCGGCAGATCTTGGGCTGCAGACTAGCTCAGCAGAAGAAGCGTAGGCCATAACACTACGCGGGTAGGGTGGGGGATTGGGTGGGGAGTCAGTGAAGTAGAGTGAAGTGTGAAGAAGCAGAAGGGGCCGCGAGGATGGTCTCCCTTCGGTGTGGGGAGGGGAGGGGAGGGGTGTTTTTTGTTTTCTTTTCAGACGGGTTTCACCACGCGCATTCAACAGGGTGGGCCGTTGGCTCTTGAAAGGGGCGGGAGTGATGGGCGAGGAGGCCCACCCCGCCCCACCCACAGGAGGGGGTGTGGGGGTGGGGGGGGGGGGGGGGGGTGGAGGGGACCTGGAGATGGTGGGGAGAGTGTGGTGGGCAGTGTGATGAGCACACGGTGGACTCCCACCCCCTGGAGCGGGGGTCTGGGGCGGGGGTCTGGGCGACCCCCGCTAGCGGGAGTCTGCCCTGCTATTTTTGGTGCCCAGACGACCCCCGCGAGCGGGGTCCATACCCCCGCTCGCGGGGGTCTGGACCCCCGATATTCCGATATCCCAAAAAGGTGCACCCTGACGTGTGGGAGTCCACCGTGCATCGGTGTTTCGCGGGGGGGTAGGGGGGGGGGGGGGGCAGAAGGTCCAAAAAAGCGTCGATCAGCCACTTTTTTGAGAAATCGCGCTAAGGCCACAAAACCCCCACCAACCACCCAGAACCACCCCAAAACCCTCCGGAAATGCATCCCACAGTGGTTACGCAGTTTTGGAAACGCAAAAACAATTACATACGGAAAACCGCACGTGCCGTTTTTTTCAGTTGAAAATTATTGCGGACGGCACCCACCCAGGACTTGGTCACTAGGCGGGCACACGCTACATGGGGGGTCTGGGGGGCGGAGCCCCCAGCCACCGGAGGCCACGGTAGTGAACATCTGTTCATTGTGGTCGTACAGATTCTGTGTGAATTGGCTGCGTCCTCCTGAGACTACTGGAGTGGTTGGATTCCCTGACCTTATGAGATCGGAGTACGAGACGCACACTACAGGGGGGTCTGGGGGGCGGAGCCCCCCAGCCGCCGGAGGCCACGGTAGTGAGCATCTGTTCCTGCAAAACCTCATCGACGTCGACCATCGACCCGGTGTAACGCTAGTTTAGCGTCGCCCCAGTGTATATGGTTTGACGCTTGGTTGACGTTCGGAGGGGGAGGCGGGGAAAATTACCCAGGCACATGCGGAAATCCGCATGTGGAAACCGTACGTACGGATTTCGCCAAAAAAAAATACCCTACGGAAATCCGCATGTTCCGCATGCGGAGCGTAACCACTGGCATCCCAGGGGTGTTTCATGACCATTTGGCACTATTTTTTGCCATTTTTTCGGCATGTAATTTTCGTGCCCCCCTTTTGTACCTCAGGGGGGCCAGAAGGGGGGCCATGAGGGGGCTGTTCTGCTATTTGCCGTTTGATTGCAGGTGGGATGTGCATATAGTCCACAATAACCTCCATGGGCAGCTCCTAGTCACACCATGAGTGGGGAAGACATGTTTTCCAGCCTCATCCACCACTTTTATGCATGGGTCGCCTGTTCAGCTCACGGTCCGTCTTTGCGACTATCCGCGCCTGGTGGATATCTGCCCAGATATCTTCAGCGAGCTGCAGGCAGGCAGCTGTCGGGCACGTTGCGCCTGTTCCTCGGTGGGGTGTAAAGGCAACTCGCAAGGTCCGAAGGGCCCATGGCTGTGATTATGCGGTACGTGATGGGCTTATGCCGGGAGGCGGTCCCCAAGGACGGCATCCAAGGATTGCATGGGATCTTTCAGCATAACCGTGACACCGGGCAGCTGCGTATCCGGGTCCGTGGCTTCTCCATCATCCGCATGGATCCCTTCAGCCTCGACCTCATGATGTCTTGACTGCATTCCGTATGAGTATCCCTGCTGCAGGCTCTAGTCAGTGTGCTTCTCTTACGTTGCAGCGGTAACAGGCACCCAGGAAGCCCGCAAAGGCAGGTACTTTCTTCCCCTTGAATCTGGACATGGTCATGCAGCTATGCATCAACTTGCACACATTTCTCCGGTTCACCTGTGACGGACGTGTATACATGCGCTGCCAATGCCATCGCTCCCTGAAACGAAAAAGGGTGACAGGTCTGGGGCGGGCTTGAGGCTTCGTCCGCACACAGCACGTCCAGCGCATCCGACTCGGGGATCGCAACGCACCCTCGTCTACTGCGGACCTCCCAGTGCAGCTCTTGCGATTATCACACCCTCGGTGAAATTCAGGCACCGCACCCGCTTCCTTCCCCCCTGATTCATCTCATGCTGTTCGGGCCCTCTATATTCCCCAGCCCCGTGGGCATGGGCACGTCCGTACATCCGTTGCAGTCCGTGTACCTATCCTGCGTATTCTGTGCGTGCCTACTTCACAAATAGTCGTCAGAAGATGCCCCAAGAAGATCCCGGCCTGCTTCTGGGCAGCTTCTCTCACCTTGGCTGTTCGGGGCATGTGACACAGGGGAAATGCGAGATGCCTGGCCCCCTTCTGGCCCCCCTGAGGTACAAAAGGGGGGCACGAAAATTACATGCCAAAAAAATGGCAAAAAATAGTGCCAAATGGTCATGAAACACCCCTGGGATGCATTTCCGGAGGGTTTTGGGGTGGTTCTGGGTGGTTGGTGGGGGTTTTGTGGCCTTAGCGCGATTTCTCAAAAATGGGGGCAATTTACACACTTCTGCCCCTCCCTAGGCATACTTGTACCCCCATATGGGGAAGGCCAAAAATATGGGGGAAATATGGGGGGGATATGGGGGGTTTTTCAAGTCCTGTTCCCCCATATTTCCCCCATATGGGGGATATATGGGGGAAAACCCAGGGGTTCCTCAGGTGGAAGCAGTCAACAAACAGTTCTCTTCGTTCTGCTTTTCACAGGGTGTGAAGTCAGCGACTGACAGGAGACGTCTAGCACCTTGCAGAGCCATCTCACATCGTCGCTTTCTGCAGAGAGGAAACGCTCGGCTGAAGTGCTCGAGTCAGACCACAAAAGGTGCTGTGAGAGCGCCGACCGCCACTTTCTTCAAGTCTGAGTAGCGGTCATCAGAGCATGCTGTCCAGTAGTCCTGTCTTTGCTGGCAGAACAGTTGCGTCCTGCAGCCAGTCCTTGTACTGGCCTTCGCAGGTCTCATTCCACCCGGCAGATGCAGCTTGAACATGTCAAGCACTGCCTGGTGACGAGCGTCGACTCCGACTTTTCGGCGCTCGGAGCGGTCAAAAGTGGCGGAAGCGCCTGACACCCCAGAATGCACTGCTTGTGAATTCCCTTGTCTAATTAAGGATCCCAGGGGGCAGTTCGCAATCGCAAACACACCAGAGGAGGAGGACAGCGAGTGTGAGAGTGACGTGCCGGAAAGGACTTCAAAACACAAGTGTGTGTTGTGAGGAGCTGTTAACCCTGAACGCGCTCTGTGTGTCTGTGCGTATGTGTCCACCACCGCTGCCGCTGTCACTGCGGTGCCCCGCCAAACCGGGAAGCGTTCGCCCTCCGCTGCCGCTGTATCGGCGCAGGAGAGGAACAGGAGGTCGGTGCGACCCACCTGGGGGATCTTCCAGGGGGGGCCAGACCTGGCCGCACCTGAACGAGCGCGCACCTCCCCAGGATCGGACTCCTGGAGGATCCCGCCGGTTTCGACGCGCACTTCGTGTGTGTCTGTGCATGAGTGGTTTGATGTTCTCCCGTTGCAGCACGAATACCCCCATATCCCCCCATATGGGCCCCATATTTCCCCCATATTCCCCCATATTTTACCGGGTTTTCCCCATATTTTCAGCCTTTTTCCCCATATGGGGGCGGGGTTTTGAGACCCCCCATATTTCCCCCATATTTAGGGGGTTCCCCATATGGGGGTACAAGTATGCCTAGGGCAGTGCTCGCCGAATACGGGCATACGTATGCGTATTCATACGTATGCACGTATGCAGATTTCGCAAAAACGCCTGCATACGTCTGTTAATACTTTTGCACTGTACGCTGCCAGGCAGGGTTTCCCCTACACATGCCACTCTTTGGTGCCTGCCCACTGTGCCTCCTGCTGTTCTGGCACGAAGAACGTCGCTACTGTGCCCAAAAATGCCCGGAAACACATTTTTGGGACATATGCGCACCCAGAGAGCCAGATTATGCCGTTGGGGGAAAATCAGATTTTGGGTCCACCCAGGCCCAGGTACATGTACCAAGTACCTTGGTACATGTGCCAAACGGGCCGTGGGGCCTGGCCCATACTTATGGGCTTTCCCCGACCCAAGGTACCAGGGGCCGAACCAAGGCACATGGGCCCACTGCGCACTGAGAACCTAGGCCACAGTACGACAGGACGCGCACAGGCACCGGGCCCATTCTCCTCCACCTGTGACCTGCCAGCCGTATGCGTATTCGAGCCGTATGCGTATTCATACGTATGCACGTATGCAGATTTTGGGTTTTTCGAAGAATACGCGTATTCTGCAAGCACTGCCCTAGGGGGGGGGGGGGAAACGGGTGCAGTGTTAGAAGGTGGGTTAACAACGTCTAACGGAGCCTAGCCCGCCGGGGAGGGGAGGGTGGGGGGGGGGGGGGGGGTAGGGGGGGTCAAATGGGGGTGACAAACACGATTTTTCAAAAAACCGGCGCAGAGGCCCCAAAGCCCCCGTAAACCCTCCAAACCCCCCCAGATCGGTCCGGAAACCCATCGAACCCCACTTTTCCACCATTCCGGGCACCTCAGGTGCCCGAATTGGGGTACCTAAATTTTGTGCCACCGTTTGGTACCGTACAGTGCCACTGTGTGGGAGGTTGGAAAAGAAAATGCCCCAACACACCACATCTGAGGGTTGCAATGCATGTTGCTTGCCAACCACGTCATCCGGTGGGTGTCAGGCGCTATGTAGGTGGCATCAGCCAGGTCTTCGATGTGTTCTGGCTTGTATATGTACCTCCCTGTCACCATGCACCGGGAGGCTGCCTGTAGGTACGGAACAAGTCCAGATGGTCGTGTGATTCCTGTGCAGCAGTGCTCCACAACCGGGATGTGTTGACAACGACTGTTGCAACACGAGCTGTACATTCCGGGAACACACGAAGTGCGCTGTCGTGGTACCCATTGTGCAGAATTGGTAGTTGCTGCGGTCTACTTTGCCTGGCCCAAGAGCACTGGTACTGAACGGTGCAATATGCGTGGCGAGGTGAATACAACGGAAGCGCGCAAAGTCAATACAGCTCTCGGATGGCGGGTGGTGGTGCCACTAGTGTGTGACGTTCACTCGAGGATACAACGCATCACAATGAATCAGCAACCGTGGACCGAGTACAATACGCTCTCTGTGGCTGGTGTGGGGGACAAAGGCAGTGCCTGTGCCGCAGGCAGGGAGGTACATATACAAGCCAGAACACATCGAAGACCTGGCTGATGCCACCTACATAGCGCCTGACACCCACCGGATGACGTGGTTGGCAAGCAACATGCATTGCAACCCTCAGATGTGGTGTGTTGGGGCATTTTCTTTTCCAACCTCCCACACAGTGGCACTGTACGGTACCAAACGGTGGCACAAAATTTAGGTACCCCAATTCGGGCACCTGAGGTGCCCGGAATGGTGGAAAAGTGGGGTTCGATGGGTTTCCGGACCGATCTGGGGGGGTTTGGAGGGTTTACGGGGGCTTTGGGGCCTCTGCGCCGGTTTTTTGAAAAATCGTGTTTATCCACGTAAAAGGGGGGGCATTTGACCCCCCCTAGGGCAGTGAAGGCAAAATACGCGTATTTTTCAGAATCCCGATTTTAAAAATACGTTGAACGTTCAAATACGTTGAACGTTCAGCGTATTTGAACGTTTCTCACATTGCCTACCGTCTGCAGGGGCCACCAGTCACAAACCCGCCTTTCCTCAAGCAGAGCAAGGGCGAGTTGGTGGCACCAACGACAACCGTGCGGAAGACGTCCTTGGAGCACGATTTTACAGCGACTTGCTTCGCGATGCAGTCGACAACATATACCTTGTCCTTTGCTCCATGAAGCGGGCTGGTGCAGTTGAGGTGAACCCCTGCCGGTGGGATATGCCATCCGGTTCTCCCATGCGGGATATCCCATACGTCCTGCCGTAGCTCAGGTTCGGCCAGCTCACGTTCGGCCATCCACTTCCTCTACACGACGGACTCCAGCCGGTCGAGTGGGGTAAAACTGGGAGATAGGTCGAGAGGGGGTTGGTACCCCCGCTTTTCCGGAGTTCACCCTTGAAAAGAGGGGGTACCAACCACCCCTTTCCGGGTCCCGCCTTCTGGGACTACAGAACCCCTCTTTCATCGACTTTTCGCCACGCGTGACACTCTCCATCCCACAGGTGTCCCCTTTAGTGTGTGCAGGGGGCCCACCCTACTGCTAGGGGGGATTTCATGTGGAGAGTGCACCCAGTGGGTGAAAACGCTCAAAAGCCAAAAAAACGTTCAACTTCGACGCATTTTTTAAAAATACGTTGAACGTTCAAATACGTTGAACGTTTTTTACGTATTTTCTATCACTGCCCTAGGGGGGGGGGGGGGGGGGTATCATCCAATAGGATTTGATCGTCGAGAGTGAATGGAAAAGCAAGTCACCCGCAAACCCGCAAACCCGGGTTTGCGGGTTTGCAGCACCTTCTCGTAACGTACCACCGGGGAGGGGAAGGGAGGGGGTATCACCCAAAGGTACTGCCCTGCACAAAGCTAATGCGCATGATTGCCGTTGTTCTGTCGATAGCTCCTTAGCGCTCTGGAAGCACAAAAACGAAACGAAGAGGAAATGGATGTTTTGTTGACCGCTCCCACCGAAACGCGCGGATTGGAGAATCCCTGGGTTCCGGCCACACCCCCCCCACAGCTCCGCCCCACAGCATGCCTGTGGGTTGGGAAGAAGGAACAACCTACGAGATCCAATCGGAAGATTTGAATTTCGATCAGGGATCAGGGGTCCGTCCCCACCGCACATTGCCTTTTCCCCCGCACAATTGCGGGAGCAGAAACACCTCCACGAAACCACTCCACGTCAACCCCCTGACTAAATACGTTTACTTCCCTCACTCGCTACAGGGGGGGCATGAAGATCGAAGAAACCTTGTTGTTTTGTTGACCGCTTCCACCGCAAAGGAATAAAATGGGGCGAACTACCAAGAGAAGAAGGGAGAGAGAGAAGGCCGTCGCTAAGGGGCCTGGGAAGGCGCCTTTATTTTAGTGTCGACAATCCCAGGCACTGCGAGAGCTAGGCTACCGCGCAGGCCCGGAATTTTCTTTATATGAATTTCCTCTTCGATGTCATAAGGTGGAAACAAAATGACGAAGACTGCCGGAAACTAACAGAGCATCGCGAAAGCACCCCCTCCCCCCCCTCTGGAATACAGAAATACTGTCCTTTCCGTTTGCTTCACTCACTCGTTGCTGGGAGACATGAAAAAGAGAAAAGAGAAACCCCTGTTGTTTTGTTGACCGCTTCCACCACCCTCCATACTTTGTTGACAGTAAGCGTCGAAGGGCTACCGATTATTCTTTCCGTCACTTCCATGTCTCTTTTTAAAAAAAAGTATACCTACCCCCCCCGTGTTTACTGGGGGGGGTCAAATAATTGTAACCCCTACGATTATTTAGCGACGCGGTCTGTATAAATCGGGTGTCCCAAAATTTACAAATTTTCAACGGTGGTGAATAATCGTAGGGGTTACGATTATTCACTTTTGGCAAAAATTTACCCGTTTTGCTGTTCAGAATGTCAATTGGTGGGGTGGGGGTGGGTGTGGGTCGCATTCTCGGCCTGTCTCACCGGCGTTCCGTGCACACAGCAACAGCACCGGTGGAAACTGGCCATAGCACCCCGGTGGGCCACCAGGAGGGGAGGGACCCGGAGAGAGGCGCTTGAGTCATCCAGATGGGCACACGGTGGGGTCCGACACCCGATGTCGGACCCTGTGGGTTACCCGTTTTTTAGGTACCCTCCACACCCAGTGCGCGCTCGACCGTCGAATGGTTTTTCTGGTCCCGTGCACTTCCCTGCCTGCCACACCACCCCCTCGACCCCATCCCCAGCACCAGAGCGTCGTTGGCTGGCGTGCGCGGGGCACGCGTCGAATACCGATGACGGGGCCTGTGTTCCTGGGGCGCTGACGAGGTCCGAAGGGATTGACGCCTTGGCTCAGTCCTTACGTTTGGATGAGGGCGTGGTTTTTGACGTAGCGGGAGCCCTCAAGAATACAGCACAGCTGCACCTGCTCTTGCGCCGTCTCCAGTTCGCATAGTCCCTTCGTATGACGGTGACTGGGAGCCCTGGCTGTCCCGATCTATTTCAATGACTGTATCAGTTTCCAGCCTAGTTCCCATGCTTGGGTGCTTGGCTCGGGTGCACCCTTCGAGGTGGTACAGAGAATGCAAAGAGAGTCCACAGGGGGGTCTGGGGGGCGGAGCCCCCCAGCCGCCGGAGGCCACGGTAGTGGACATCTGTTCCTTGTGGGGTACAGTTTCTGGACTGTGTCCATCTTCCTGAGGTTGCGTATGGGCCACCCCAGAATTTTGGTGCCCCCCCCCAGGCTCACCTCACTGGCAGGGAACCTGGGGGCGGGGGGGCCTCAAACCATACTCTCTTCCACCCATTAAACTCGGGGCATGTGTGCTCCGACATGTGGGGTGACTCAATCACTGGTCTATGACGACCGATTCTCCACTTTGTACAGCCTGAGTGGTATCCCTGCTGTTCCTGTTGCTTGATCCTCTGGGGAAAAGTCAGAAATTTGGCCAAAAGTGAATAATCGTAACCCCTACGATTATTCAAAACAAATTTACGTATAAATGGCCCAGAAAATGTTGTACAATTAATCGCCCCCTTACGATTATTCGACTACTTACGATTAATTGCCCCCCCCCAGTAACCCTTTAGTTACCAACCACACACATGTGTGTGGGTAATTCAGTTTTTTTGGCCACTGGCGTTCAGGTACTTTCTACTAGGAATTTTTCACCGATTTTTTTTATGGTGAACTCGGATGTCGCAGTTCTTTCCACGAACAACCGAGACAAAAATTGGGCCACCGAAGGGCATATATTTGTTGCGAGTGCGAAAATCAGGAAAAATCGAGAATTTCCGAAAATTGGGTTTTTTCTGGTTTTGGGGCACTTTTGGTTCATTGGTGAGTAAAGTACCTTCCACTAAAACCCTGTGCCTGGAATTTTGACCGAGTTAGATAAAATTTTCAGTGCAATCCTTCAGCACCTCCCCCCTAGATTTTTAGGTTTTCTTGACCCAATGGTCGAAATCTGCGACATAGTGGAAATCCCGGGGACATGTCGAATTCGAAAATTTTGGGTGAAAAAACCCCAGGGGGACCCTTTGGTTTCACCCCCTGTTGGGGGGCCTGGTGGGCGTTCAGGTGAGCTGCGACCCTTGGTTCTGACAGAGTGCAGCAATGGTAATCAACCGTCGTGAACGTACTTTCGTGCCGGCATGGCTATTCATGGGCACCGTGGCATGTCGCCGCATCCGTTCCGATCACAAGTGCCAGAGGCAAATCAGGAGTCCTGGTCCAGTGCAGGCACCTGCGCAGATACCCAAGGGACTGTTGTGCACAAAAATGCACACACAAGGACATCAACTGACCGAGGCAATGCAGCTCGCAGCCTATCGATTCGATTCGGGGCACCAAGCCTCACGAGCTGGTCACGCGATACCAGGTTACTCTGCGTGGCGTATTCCGTGCAGCCGAAATGGCTTGGGCAGCAGTGCACAGGGGACCTTCTGCTGCACTGCGACAGGACAACCCAAGCACGTGCCGCGTACATCCAGAGGTGAAGTTGGATGAGGAAGATCAGTGGCTTCTGGGAGGAAGAGGGCGACCGCGTCCACGTCGCGGATAACACACTCAGCACACGAGCGGGCGTTGCAAGAAATCCCCCATGTGTAAACAGGGGAAATCGGGCTTTTAGGGGATCCTGGTCAGGAATAAAAATTTCCACACATATTTTTCGACTTCCTGAGGCCAAAAACCGGTGTTCCTGGACCCAGATGTGACATCTGGATGACATAATAAAAATCCAGAGTGCCTTAGAGGCGCGCGGGACATTTTTTTGGGGTTCGTGACTGGGGACCCCCTATTTTGGGGGATTTCCCGTAGGTGGAAAATGTCGATTTTCCAATTTTAAATCACTCTGGGGGCACCTGCGGGGCCATATTTTGCATTTTCAGACAGGGGACATATACCCTACAAACCCGATTTTCGGGTTTTTTGACCATTTTATGCCTTGTGCGAAAACGTGATATTTTTTGGACAAAATTCCAGGCACAGGGTTTAAGAATTTTTCAAGATTTTTTTTATCGAATAATGTTCCGAACTCAACGCGTCGTAATCTCGCAAATAACGCACCTTTTTCCGGGAAAAAATGCAGTCCCCTGTGAAAGAACATTTCCGGCGATACCCGCCCAGCACTTCAAATTGCGGGGGCCCAAAAATACGCGTACTCGACGTCCTTGTGTCTGTGAATGTTTGATGATCTGGACAAACAAAATAGGGGAACGAAAAAGGAATGTTTTGTTGACCGCTTCCACCACTCCTCTGCACAAATCTCACGACCGTGTGTTGTGTGTTTGTGTTGTCTGAAGTACAGAAGGTGTGGTGGAGCACGAAGAAATGGAAACCATGACAGAGGTAATGACGCCAGTCCTTCTCGTATCGTATTTCCTCCAATACACAGCTGCGCTGTGTTTTGGATGGTATGAAAAAAAATACTACAAGATACTCTTTGGCCTCTGTACTGAGTGTTGCATTGGACGCTTCCACCTTTGCTTTGAGATGTTGAGCCGAAAACTCCTGTCCGCCTCGATGGTCGACAGCGCCCCGGGGAGAAAACACTGCTGGAAGACCTCCTTGTCCGTGATGATGTCCAAAATCCCCGTCAGCTCCCCTGCTGTGTCCAACTCCCGGAGCCTCTCCAGGTCAATGAAGCTGCGGCAGATGTCCGCGATGTAGTCGGAAGTCGGTGGTTCCTTCACCGCCGGCGGCTTGCTCCGTGAGGCACCCACTCTGACTGACAGCACCTCGTCGTATAGGGAGTCCAGCCCGGGCCCCGGTTCCTCGGCGTGTTGAGCATCCTCCTCTCTTGTGGTCTCTGCAGGCCCCTCACTCCGTGGCCGTCCCGTCGGCTTCCTCTCATATTTCTTCGCCTTTGGAAGCCAGGCCACTCCCGGGATGGTGGCTCGCAGCAAGTCCTTCACATGGCCTCCTTGAGCTTCAGGGACATCACCGCCGTCACGTTCACCCTCTGTAAACCTGCCTCCGCCACATACCGCACCAGCGTGTCGGTTGACTCGTGTCTCGTCAGGAACCGCAGTTCGTCCAGGGGTACCTTCTGTCGGATCAGGTGCTGAGCTGCCCCCCTCCGGAGCGAGTGAGACGTCAGGTCCTTGTTGACTCGTTGCAGTGCCTTCCCGATGTGGCTGGAGGTGATACACGACCGGAACAGTAGTGCGTGTGGATCCGTCAGCGCCGTCAGCCTGTCTCGCAGAACTGCCGTAAGGTCGTCCGGCAGGTGGTGGCCCGTGAACCGCCCCAGCTTGAAAGGGTCGCCCTTGGTCTCGTGCCAGTGTACCGCCACGATCCCGTCCTCCCGGATGTGTACCTCGCTCTTCTTGAGACGTAACACGTCGGACGCCCGTCCCGCCGTGACCCAGCACATGGCAATCGCCAGCCTCCGTAGGGGTTGCTGCTCGCGCTCCAACGCTGCGGAAACTTCCGCCGGCTGTGCGGGGCGGGCCTGGCTGCTTGGCACTAGTGCGCCCGCCCGCCGCAAACTGCGTCGGTAGTCCTGGAGGAGCTGAGATTCGGCGATGCGGATGTTGCTGATTCGCCTCAGCGCCCCCGCCACGTCCATGGTATATTGAAGGGCTGAGCTGTGGCTGATGCCATCCAGCTCCCTCTTCTTCTCCACCCACAGAATCAGCGCCATGTCGGGGTTGAGCGCCTCTCCATTCTTTTCCTCCCATCCCCTCTTGAACTCCGTATACCTCCGCAGCGTGCTCTGCATACTCTTCCAGTACGGCCCCGAAACTGCGTTTCCCAGCGTCTCCTGCGCCGCGTTGATCACACGTGTCTGCTGGTGGTCTGGAAGGGATGTCTCTTGCTGTCGCGGCCTGCCGCCTTGCCTCGGGGGGGGGAAAAGGAGATCTTCGTAGGAGAGTCACTGGCTCCGCCCTTTCCCCCCCTTTCCACCCTTTCCCGGGGCAGGGCGTCCCCCGTCGCGGTCGCGGTTCCGTCTGTCGTAGTCCCTCTCCCTGCCCCTAGGCAGGGAGACCGCGGCCCTGTCCCGGGAGTACGCCGCGCGTGCACTGTCAGGCATGTCTCCCGCTGCCTTCGCTGCTGCCTCGATCTGCTCTACGAAACGCGAGTGAGTCTTCACGTCAAACCCCTGCACCGTGCATATCTTGGCCCTCTTCACGTACGTATCGCGGTATGACTTACCCCACGGCCCCAGGACCATGTTCCCTGTCAGCGAGATGATCTGCTTGTGGATGATGACCATCAGCTCCGCATTTTCCGCAGGGTCAGGCTTCAGGGCGGCGAGCGCGTCGTCGAGCGTCTCCAGTGCCTCAAGCGCTTGCTGCTCGAAACTGCGAGCTCCGGTGTGCGGCAGCGAGTACTCCCGGAGCGCCTTCCCCACCTCCGCACGGATCAGCGTCCTCACCTGGGGGACCTCCACATTTTTCCAGGTGGACACGACGTGCGGAGAGAACCCCTTTGGCAGAGCCATTGCCTCCTGCGCCTCCAGCCTGTCCAGTCGCCCCCCCAGCCCCAGAAACAGGTCGCGAAGTTCCTGGAATTGCTGCTGTGTTGTGAGGGGCTGTCCGGGAGGTTGTGGACCTCCAGGGGCGGGGAGAGGTCCCCCAGGGGCCTGGGGTCCGTCTTGCGACACCGACGACGTGTCAGTCACTACATCTGCGGGCAGGTCGTCGGCGCCGCCCATCGCCCGGATCCACTCGCAAACAGGGCATGTCCACCCCGGAGCCTGGACGTTGTCCACGAACGCGTCCCGTGCGGGCCCCGGGGGAATGTGCGCCCGGAGGCAGGTCACCGTGGCTGAGTGGCCGCAGCGCCAGCATGTGATCGCCGTACCGTGCGCCGTCGTGCATGTGGGGAACACACACCCGGGTGCCGAGTCTGCGGGGCTACCCGCCGCCAGGGTAGCGGGCACCTCCGACCACTCCACATCCCCCACGTGGACCGGGAAGTCGTCCCGTGTCGCCGCCATTTCGCTCCGGGCCCCCCGACCTGTCCCTCACCGACTGCTTGAGGTGCTCCTACGGCGTCTCCTACACGGGTGCTACGGCGTTCCCTACACGGGTTGTGTGCCCCTCGGGCTTGAAGTGCTCCTACGGCGTTCCCTACACGGGTGCAACGGTGTTCCCTACACGGGTTGTGTGCCCCTCGGACTTGAAGTGCTTCTACGGCGTTCCCTACACGGGTTGTGTGCCCCTCGGGCTTGAAGTGCTCCTACGGCGTTCCCTACACGGGTGCAACGGCGTTCCCTACACGGGTTGTGTGCCCCTCGGGCTTGAAGTGCTTCTACGGCGTTCCCTACACGGGTGCAACGGCGTTCCCTACACGGGTTGTGTGCCCCTCGGGCTTGAAGTGCTCCTACGGCGTCTCCTACACGGGTGCTACGGCGTTCCCAACACGGGTTGTGTGCCCCTCGGGCTTGAAGTGCTTCTACGGCGTTCCCTACACGGGTGCAACGGCGTTCCCTACACGGGTTGTGTGCCCCTCGGGCTTGAAGTGCTCCTACGGCGTCTCCTACACGGGTGCTACGGCGCTCCCAACACGGGTTGTGTGCCCCTCGGGCTTGAAGTGCTTCTACGGCGTTCCCTACACGGGTGCAACGGCGTTCCCTACACGGGTTGTGTGCCCCTCGGGCTTGAAGTGCTTCTACGGCGTCTCCTACACGGGTGCTACGGCGTTCCCTACACGGGTTGTGTGCCCCTCGGGCTTGAAGTGCTTCTACGGCGTTCCCTACACGGGTGCAACGGCGTTCCCTACACGGGTTGTGTGCCCCTCGGGCTTGAAGTGCTCCTACGGCGTCTCCTACACGGGTGCAACGGCGTTCCCAACACGGGTTGTGTGCCCCTCGGGCTTGAAGTGCTTCTACGGCGTTCCCTACACGGGTGCAACGGCGTTCCCTACACGGGTTGTGTGCCCCTCGGGCTTGAAGTGCTCCTACGGCGTTCCCTACACGGGTTTTGTGCCCCTCGGGCTTGAAATGCTCCGGCGTTTCCTACACGGTTGTTGTGCCCAATTTTTTCTTCAGATTTGACAACCAGGTTTAGCGTGGCCTTACCTTGTCGTCCGTCAAATCCTCCTGATGATTGTCTGGAAAAACCCAGTGATGTGTTTTGCCTGAAGTGCAGAGGTGAGGTGGAGCAGGTGGAGCACGAAACAGAAGTGATCATGAGTCAGAGGCCAGTAAGCAGTCCCGAGTCCGTCGCGTCTCTGTAGCATTTCCCGTACCACACAAGTGTGTTATGTGCAAAAAAAAATTTCGAGAAAAAATGTTCTCGGAAACGGCTGGAACAGCGCGTTTCACGACAGCAAAAAATCTGAAAAAAAATCCAAATTTGAAAAATTTTCCGGCCGAAACCAATTTTCGGACCCACCTATTTTTCGGTTTTTGGTGGTTTCTGGCCACCCGAGGGTCCTGCACCTGTGGTCACAGAAATGGCCTCGAAACACCCCCAAGCCCCCTAAAAACGCATTTCTGGAAGGATACGTCCCAAAACTGCCCGAAAGGTGCGTCTGAGTCTGGTGACCTGACCCCACAAACCCTGTATTTTTCGCCTTTTTGACCAAAAAATTGGGTCGGCAGGCAAAATTCGGAATTTTTTGAATTTTTCACCAAGTCTCGGCATCGTGGAATGCAATGTCCTCGTTCTGCCCGAAAAACGCATTTTTCGGATTTTTCCCCCGAATCTGGGGGTCTGGTTTGGAAATGTGGTTGGGCTCCAAAATCGAACAAAAATATTTTGGGTGGTCATTGGGAGTCGCCTCCCGTGGGGGAAAAAAAAAATTCTCAAAAAAAAGTTGATTCTCGGACAGTTCTGAAACAACGCATTTCACCATGAAAAGAAATTCCGATTTTGGTGGAGTAGAAAATTCCTTACTGGGGAAGGTGGCCAAAATCTCGATTTTTTGGCATTTTAAATCGTACCCCCCTGGTCTCTAAAGGGTTAAGGAGGATGTATAACGAACTGTAAATTCTGTAAAATTTTGTAAAAAATGGGGGGATTTTTTGGAAAAATGGCCAAAAAAAGAGTGTGGGGAGTTGGGTCCAGTTTAGCAAAGTCCGTGTATTTGGACGCGGCCCCTCAGATAAGGAAGCCGCGTCTCAGGTGCGATATGGGGTGTTGGAGAATTTCAGGGTTCGGCCCGAAATTCCCGTTCGAACCGCTATCCCAGGTCCGACTCAAAACTGTGCTGGGCTCTCGGAGACGGGAGCCCGAAAGCGGGAAGACCAAGCCAATTGTTTTTCCGTGCGAGGATCACTCCTCGACACTGTGTGGAAGCCCTGCAGGGCACATCCATGAGACGCATCACAACAGAAGGGACAGAAGAACATGAGGCCACGAGGAAGCTGGCCGTGTATCGCAAAGTTTTCGACAACGTAGCATGCCCGAGAGGAACGTTCTTCCCGTTCCCATTCAGGGTACGGTACACCTGAGGACAGCAAAAGACGGTCACCTTGCAGGCGGGGCAACGCCTGCATGAACGCAGATAAAATTGCAGCATACGTTCCCTGCATCAGGAGCCGGTTGTCAAGGCTCCCGTGTTGCAGTTGTAGGGCTCCGAATAACACCCAGTTTCATCGGACCGTAACGAGGATCTTGGCATCGACGAGCCACAGACTGTGACACTTTACAGTCGGAATCGCGTCCGACACCTGGTAGGCATTGCCATGCCGATGGAAGGCCCCCCCAGCCCATGGGGGGCCCGGGGTCTCAGACGGTGGGAGGCACTCCAGAGTGGCGTGTGGCCTCCGACCGGCGCGGACTGCGCTACAACACCGCAACCGAGGGCACCTGCAACTACATTTGGATGCGGGACACGGCATCTTCTGAGATGCTCGGCGGGGAGAGGGGGTCTCTCTGTACCTCCTAGGGAAAGCGAACAGAACGAGGTAGGCACTCGGAGATGGAGCCGAGAGGGGCGGACGGGGGTTCTTTCAGGCAGCGCCGCACGAGCGAGAAGAACACGTGCAACCCCAGAACATGAGGCGCCGTGACGGAGCAACAAGAGAAAACCATAAAAACAGGGCGTCCGGACGACAGACAGGCACGGGACTGGAAACGCAAACAAACAGACAGCCGAAAAGAAGTCGAAGTAAACCGGTTGTACAAAGGGCTCGGCTTTACCGACGTCCTTCGTACAGAGTGAAACGACGACGCCGCCGAAGGCGGCCAATCCGCCGCCCGAAGGGCGGCGGAAAAATTTTTGGGGTGTTTTTGGGTGAAAATCCGGGCAACCCGGGCCCTTTGGGACCACATAGGCCAGGAAAGGCCAAAATTTTCGACTTTTTTCGGAAATTTTCCGATTTTTCACAGTGTGGCAGTCCGCAGACACAGATTTTCGGGTCAGAAAAAAAAATTTTTTTTCGACCCAAAAATTTCGGGTTTTTTTCCGGAGGGTGTATGGTGACCATCCCGGAAATCCGAAAAAAACCTGATTTTTCCTGATTTTCGGATTTTTCTCGAAATTCGCCCTTGTGTCAACCAGTGGCAAATTTTTCGGAAAATCGGGAAAAAACAGGAAAATCCGGAAAATCATACACCCTCCTAAGTCCCCTATCCAAACGTCAAAATCGGGGCCAAGGGGACTTAAACACATCGGAGGGGACTTAAACACGCCTGCCACCTGTTTCCTGAGGGAACCGGGGAGAGGCCGGATTATATCGATTCCGAGGCACATCTGGACAGATTCTGGGGACCTGGGTGCTGGGGCCTCAAACCCCTTTGCCTCTCACACTGCTTCAGGGCCACCCTACTCTGCCAAGCACTGCCCATAACCACTGACTTGGGGTGGTCAGGCTGCCAAAGCTGCAGGGCAAGCAACCCAAGGGGGCCTGAAGCGCAAGAGATGTCGTGCCTCAGGGGTTGATGCTAGCCCTGGGAGGTGTCAAGCTTTACGCTAGATGTCCCATGAAAGATGGCATGTCCCCTGGGCCAACCGACGTTCTCCCCTGGGAGACGGGACACACGGCGGGTGC
This sequence comes from Rhynchopus euleeides, assembly GCA_963210315.1. NCBI lineage: Eukaryota > Euglenozoa > Diplonemea > Diplonemida > Diplonemidae > Rhynchopus > Rhynchopus euleeides. The sequence continues at coordinate 2,527,069 of OY723240.1, read as the reverse complement.
TCAGGCGGGGCCAGCTGGGGGTGGCAGTATGGGTGGCGTGGGGATCCGAGGGCGCTGAGCACTGGCACACTGCGGCCCTCGCCACTGCTAGCTGCCCCGCTGTGCCGCAGAATTGATTCCCGACCCCAGTGCGACAAGAGGGGCACGCTGGCGCACGACCTGCATCGCACAGCGAGGCTGTGGATGAGGACGAGCGACGTGACCCGGACTGCCCCCTGCGGGGCAGTCCGGGCCACGTGCGGGTATCCGAAGCCCCCAGGCTCCCTCCCTGGCCTCCACACGTGCCTCACATCCTGGTGGTCCGCCAACGGACACCTGGAAAAATCGAGAAAAAATGCCCCCCAACCAAACTACTAGACCGGGGTGTTTAAGTCCCTTCGGGAAAATTGGCCGCCGAGGGGACTTAAACACATCATATGGATAGGGGACTTAAACACGGGGGGGGGGGGGGGGGGTAGGTATCGGCCTATTGTTGTGAGCCCTTCGGCTGTGTCTTACCTGTCTGAAGTACAGAAAGTGGTGGAGCACGAGAAGAAAGAGAGAGGGAAGAGTTGATCGTATGGCAAACGGTGGGAAGCATTTCCCTCAACACCTATCCCTTGCAGGGACTGTGTTGGTTGCATAACAAAACTGAAGCGGAAGGAGAGAATGCCAGAAGTTGGCGTCGCTACAACGCTGAACACATCTGAAGCAATCAGGGGGGCCTTCGCTCAGAAATGCAGAGAGTGAGGAATGGTGAACCGCCTCACAAAAAGACTTGGAGTTGCGTTCTTTGTTTGTACGAACGGTGCCTGCTAGTGCATGTGTGCAGATACCGAACGCTGCCACGAGTCTTTTTAGTGCGAAAAGCTAGCTGTTCTTCCAAAAACTGGCGGTAAAATGACACAGTTTGACACACGGTGACACAGAGCGAAGGCCCCCAGGAAGTGCAGTTTCTGCTTCGTTATGGATCGGGTGACACGTATGAGCTCATCCCTCCCAGATATGCCCCGCAGATGCAGTGATTTCATCGTATTGCAATCACGATGTAAAACAACCGCAACTGGGGCGGGGGGGCTTGCTGCTGCTCAGGGAATGCCGAAAATGGTGCGCTCAGGACATAGCTTACCTTTGTAAAAGCGCCAAAACGTTTCCGAAAGACCGGGCCGGGTCCCGCAAGACCACCCCTCCTGAGTGCCAGAATGGAGAAGCATCGGATGACGTGCAACACCCGAAATGCCAAAGACACCACCCCACATACCCCCACGCCGGAGTCATGCGCTCGGCACCAGCCCCACGTTGTGTCCTTCTGTGGGCAGCGCCTCTGGACAGGCACCGCAGCCTCAGAAACCTTCATATGGAACGTACGCTTGGAAGCCATTCGAGGTTCCCAGCTTCCGAAGGCGCGTCGTGCTCGAGCTGTGCCGCCAGCTGCACGACAAAAGCTATCGGAAGGCTTCGCAGAACCTCAGCGACAACAGGCCAACGCAGCGAGGTGGGGGACGGCGCGGAGATGCGTGAATGGGACGACTGGTCGTCAAGGGCACTGTGGCGGAAGGCGGGCGCGGAGGCATCTCCACATTCATCCCGATTCGCGAGGACACCCAGGACAGCAGGCACCACGAATCTGAGGTCCTCGATGTTAGGGTGGGTTGCCTTCAGGATGAGGTTGTTGAATTCGTGCAGGGAAATGCTCTGCTGGTCACGGGTGGCCCAGATACGCAGCGACTGCATCGCGCGTGTAAGGTGCATCTTGGATGCCTTGGTGTGGTCTGGTCCGGTTTTCACATCGTCGGGTGCGCAGGGTGGTGGCTGCACGTTTCGCAGGTCGTCGAAGTCACGTCCCGCGAGTGCGTCGGGGAGGAGCTGGTAGCACGCCACCTCGCCAGGCATGCCGTTGAAGATGTAGGACCCGAGGAAGCTCACGTCCGGCATGCACTGCAGCAGGTCGAGGTGTCGCTCCACCGCACGGTACAGCTCCTCTGTCACCACATTCTGCCCGCCGTCCCCCGCGTCACCCACACGCGCAGCAAGGTTGCACGTCGTCCCGTCGTAGTCGTAACCGCCACCCGGCGTCTCCACGACACTGGCGCGGCCGTAGTGCGCACCGACACGCACACGCAGCCCGTTGAACAGCCCAGGCACCCTGCGGCACGCGGGGTGTGACAGCAGCCCCTCCGGCCACTCTGCCTGCAGCAGCTCCATCTGCAGGTCCAGCATGAACGCCACGGCATCCACGGGGGACGCAAACGCAACCATGAAGGCGTCCCCGATCGTCTTCACCTCGTAGCCGCGGTGCACATCGATCAGCTCCCGGCAGATGCGGTGGTGTTGCGTCAGGGCCACTGCCATGTCGCGCTGGTGTGTGGCCCACAGGTTTGTGCTCCGCTTGATGTCGGTGAACACGACGGCGAAGTTGGCTTCCGCATCGCGGGGTGCATGCCGCACACGCCACTCCCGCCTGCGCCGCGCCACCACCAAGTACACCACCAACGGCACTGCCAGGAGCACCACAGACGCCAGAGCCACTCCCACGATCAGCGTGGTATGGTCCGCACCTGGCGGCACCAGCACGCACACCCCGTGTTCCGACCGCTCTCCTGGGGCACACTCCTCGCACACCTCCCACTCCGCAAGGAACAGCTGCGTCGCACTGCACATATCTGCAGTCTTCACTGTGTCCAGCGTGGCCCCGCCGAAGTCCAGCACGATGTTCCCCCGCACGCGCGGTTCCACGGGTGACGTGTCCTTCACGTGTCGGATGACGATAGTGGTTGTATCCACAATGGATGTCTCCATCACGTTGTTATGCGGGCGAAAGGCATATCTGTCGCCCCCGGTGCACAAGTAGTTGTTTGTAACCACACTGTACGCCCGCTTGAAGTCCATCGGCACCCACCTGCCAGTGCCTGTCTCCTTCACGTGGATGGCAGTGACACGGTGGTAGGCCAGCAGTCTTGGGTTGAGGAAGTACCGCAGCCCTGAAGGCTGCAGGAAATGCCCAGTCAGCCCAGCATATCTGTCGAGTGTGCCGTTGGCAAGCAATGTCGAACAGGAGTGTTCCAGGGCCCTGTAGATCTCGGCACCAGTCAGGTTGAGGTAGCAGAGGTGGTTCTGGTAGGGCAGCGCATTGGCCAGGTGCGACTTCTTCAGGGTTCCTGCAGGCCAACCTCCGCGCAGCGCCCCGCCGTTGCTCAACGCAATTTCCACGCCTGGCCGGCTGGCGAGCAACGCACTGTTGACAAGGACACCCAACTCGCAGTCTTCCTGCCTGCACCTGTTCCAGATACCCCCGTTGTCAACCGGAATCACACTCTCGCCGATAACGACATCACCGTCCTCCACCACATTGATGATGTCCTGCAGATACGCCACATCCTCGTAGAACGCATCGTCCTTCCACGCCTCGGGCACATCAGTCGTGTATGTTGCATTGCAGGACACGCGCACCAGCTGGTGCGATTCGGAAAACTCCAGCTGAATCCAGTCGACTACGTCTTCCAATGCATCGCTGACAGCAAAATGCACGCTTCCGGACTTCCTCACCACCGGCCCCCCAGTGTGGTTCAGGGAGGCGTAAGACACGACGTCAAGAGAAGTGCTCCCCAGAGCCTCCAGCTCCTTATCTGGCGTCCATCCGCTGACAAGCCCCACCACCACCGCCGCGCCCCGATCTCGGAGCAATTCAGCGAAGTCGGCCACCGATTCGTCAAACCCTGAGGTCGGGGCCCAGAAGTTGCTTGGAAACAGCACCAGCACCCCGATGCGGATGCCGGGGTAGGGCTCCGTGATGTAGTACGGCTTCAGGGCATGGGCAAAGATCCTCCCCTGGTGCAGAAGCAGGTTTGTGGACACGACAGGAAGCTGCTGTTCAGCCATCTTGCTCGCAGTGCTGACACGGCTGAGCCAGGTCAGGAAGTAGGGGGAGGGCAGGAGCATTACCTCAACTGCAGCGCGTGGCCACAGCATGTCGTTGAGTGCCAAGCCCGCAGGGTGCCCCTGCACCAGGCTGTCGATCTGTGCGAAGCCCCCGATGCGTAGCACTCCATCAGCACCTGCAGCCCCGTGCCGCAGGGCTGCTGCGATGCTGGGAAACCCTCCGACACATGTCGCCACAGTGAGGTTGGAGCACGCGGTGTCCCACCTCGCTGTGTCGTATGGCTGCAGCGCTACGGTTGGAACGGAGGCGATTCGCACGATCACACCGACGTGCAGTGCGCACAGCGTGCACACCACAGACATCGCCTGTGAGGGGGGAAGGTGACGGTGAGTGCGGAGAAGTGAAAAAGTGTTGCTGCGACCAGCAACGCGTGAGATTGCTTCTGCGTCGAGCACCCTGAGATCTTGCTGAGCTCTGTACCGGATTCACAACACACCTGAATCCGTTTGGAAAGCGCCTGGGGCAGGCTAGCAAACCTACCCTTCAAGCTCACAGGTAAGCACGCCGCTCGACACACATGGATAACGCGTGGGTGGGGATGGGGTGGGGCGTGGGCATCCCCTCGACACGGTTTGCTGAGGAGAGATCAGCACCAATGCATCGGTCCAACAAAAAAAATGGAGCCCCCTTTGGTCTGTTCTCGGGATGGGTCTCGTTTCTTTTTCCACCCTTTTGGCACCTCGGCACATCACGAGATTAAGGCCTCGTGACTGATGCCCCCTCAATGTGGAAGTCGATCTGTAAACACCGGCACGACCACCACCACCACCGCCCCACCCCCGCCACCCCTTCCGTCTCCTACAAGGTCAATGAGGGGGCAGTAATCCCACTCCGCCATTCGGTGTGGGTGATGCCATCCGGTACATGCTATCCCCTTCCTCTCTGGGCGTAAATCTTGTCCTTAATCCCATCCCAGGTTGCGAAGCTGCCCCAACCGCAAAACCCCGTGCAAGCATGCCAGCACAGGACCAATCCCGCCAAGCGTGCAGGGGTGGGGGGTGGGGGGCCAAAATATAGATGAAATAACAAAGAACAAGTATGTGCGTCGCTCTTACTAGTTTGTGCGCAAAAAAAAAGGCGTAGCGACCGTGCTTCCTTCTTCCTCAATGATGCGTTGACGTTTCCACCACCCTAGCCTGCTGCTTTGATGTGGGTGTGGAGCACAGGTGAACACGAAATAGCAAGACACACAGAAAAGGAACAGGTCGTCGGAAGCACTCCTACACGTTTACAGATCATGCATGTGCTTAAAAATAAATCCGTGTTGTGATGCCGAACCACACATCGCTGGCCTGATGAAAGGCGTGAGGTGTGACAGGATCTGGCACGTTCCGCAACAAGCAGGACGCCCTCCCTCCCCCCAAGGCACACATAATGGCTCGCCCCTCACTCATGTAACGGCACCGGCCACCCCCACCTCACGCCTCACCTGCATGACAACAGTGTATGTGGCGTAGTATGGTTTTTCGGGTTGGTATCACAACGCAGGAATCTGTGTGCCACTGCAATCCTTGCCTCCCCCACACGGGTATGCCTAAAAACCTACATGTGCCCCCCCCCGCTGGATCGTGAAGTGGCAGCAAACAGGAGGCTACGGCAAACGAAACAATGCCTTTGCAAGACGTTTGATTCAATACTGCAACAAAAGAGCCTTTGGTTGATATTGCCAGAAAACAAAACTCTTACAAAGCTATAACAACCGCAGGGGTGTCAGAAATACAGTAACCATAAGGGCAAATTGAGACACGAGCTGTCTTGGCACCGCATGCATGCAACACCGCATGCATCCAAATGGGTTCGACGAGGGCGATGAACAACGTGCATAAGAACATCTAAATAACGCCTGGGGGAGAGGGGGCAGACAAAGAGCTGGATGGCGGGGGAGGAGGTGAGCGTTGCAAGGCATACATGCCCTACCTGGGTGCTACCCCAGGAATCTACACCGGCACACCTCAACATTGGGTCAGTCGAGGAGAGGGGGCTTTCGCAACGTGCTGATGATGAGCGCACCATTTGTTTTTGGTGCATTTCATTTCACCAACGCCCGTAAGACCGCTGGGCAGCGATCACCCGATACCCTTCACAAACCGGGGAAAGAAAAGGGACCAGCTGGGCATCTTGTGCGAAGTGCCTAACATGGTGGACAGAAGCGCGCGGCTGTGTGCGTGTGGAACGCCAAATTTAACACTTTCACTATTCAGTAGCACACAGAGACCTGATGTGGTGGCGAACAGTGGGGGTACCAAACTTGGTCCACTTGGACGCGAACCCCCTGAAAGGGCGGTCATCCCCTGCAACAACATTTTTTTTTGCACCACCACACAGAGGGGGCGTTGAACGGCGTTATCGATAACGCCCATCAACACCCTGACAAAGACAAGCCCCTTCCGGGGCTGTCGAAAAAGAAACCCGCAAAACACATAAATAAGGCCGTGGCGGTAAGCCCCGGGGCAACGAGCAGCAGAGTTCATCCCCAGAGGCCCTTCCCTCCCCGCGCATCAGCCGGAGGGGAGCCAGCAGGGGGGTCGCGGTGGGGGTGGGTTGGGAGAGTGGGCGTGTCGTTGGGAGACATCCCGGGCCCCGGTTGGCGAGGTCCTGCCTGGTTATGCGCGGCAGGCGTTGTGCAGAAGAGTGGGTGGTATGCCCGCCTGAGCAATTTTATCCGCCACACTATACACAAGGCAGCCCGAAGAGCAGAAGTTTGAACGATCTGAACAATCTGAACAACTTCTGGCCCGCCTGGCCCCCCTGTATCTCAATACACCCCTCCAGCGAGAAGGGTGGCCGCTTCCATTTTCCGGGCTTTATGAGGAGAGTGAGGTGGCGGCGCAACAAAGCTTCGTGTGCACAAGCGGGAGAAAAACAACATGTTGGCCACTTCCACCCCACTACATCTGCAACACACCTACCAACCGGATTCCCACGGGTTCTCGCGTTCTCCCTGGGGGTTTGGGGGGGGGGGGGGAGTGTGTGGAACCCTCCAAAAACCCCTGGGAGTGGCAACGACTCCCACCACGGACTAGTCGGGCAGTGACGGGTGGGGTCGACTAGTCGGGACGACGGGTGAAAACTCGACAGGCGGCACCCGTCGACTCGACGGGTCCACCCGTCGACTCGACGGGTGGCACCCGTCGGCACGACGGGTGAACCTGCTGAAACGACGGGTGTTCCAGCCATTTCCTGTTGATATGGGCCAATTTCCATTGAAAACTAGGGGAGTACCTTGCATGGCATCAGGTTATTTTTCACGCCGAACTATCTTCCCTGCACAGACCCACCCCCGATTACTTTCCATTTACAATTCCTAGTTGGTGATGGGGCCTCAAGTGCATGTGCGACGGCTGTTCTCGTGGATTTTCATTGTTCGAGGGATCTTGACTCTGACAAACTGTGTCAGTTTGACAGAGCAACCTACTTCATGAAGGTGATCACTTTTCTGCCAGGCAAATTTTCGCCCCAGCCAACCCTTGCACAACCCACAAGGCAGTCTCCAAGATACCGTACCCTCATCACCACCCAGGCCAAGATACCCCAAGATACCATCATCACCACCCAGGCCACCCAGACGAGCCACACCAATCAATGCCAGCGGCAAAGCGTACTGCAGCGCAGGCCCTCGCCAGCGCTGTGGACATGACGGTGTTTGTACGTGCTTGGATCAACACGTATGTTGTCGAGCGTGATGCTGATGGGTTGAGCCACATGGCCCTGAAGCAGCTTCTCGGCAAGCTGGCGGATAATCAAGTCGACTGATCCCATCATCAGTCTTGCCCTGTACAAAAAGTATGAGAAGGTGGGGGGTGGGGTGATCAGCAAGTCGACCGCGAAGGATGGTCGCACGATGTACGCTGCCCGTGTCAATAGCGGGTCAGACATCGAGTTTGTCGGGTTGGGCCTCCGGAAGAGCAACGGGAAGGACCACCCGACAGGGCTCAAGGAGATGGCCGACGCCTGCCCCGCGGCACTGCAGCTATGGTGAAGCTGTACGAGGCGGAGAAGAAACAGGCACAGAAGACCCAGCAGAGCAGGCTGGCCGTAGGCATTTTCGACGGTGCCTTCGCAACACGGTTGGTGACAGTTGCCGATAAGCAGAAGGATGAGTACAGAACGTGGTTCACGTTCAACTTCCTGAAGCAAATCGCAAGAGTGCAGAGAGGGGTTTTCGAAAAGGCGAACGTGATGTTTCGGCTCGCCTGCTTAGGGTAGCAGGGGACCATCTTGAGCTGTGGTCGGCATTTAGTAAGATGGGGTCATCTTCGCACAGGAGCGCGTTTTGTACCACACCACGAAATGACTGGTTGAAACAGCTCCACGCCTGCCACAGGGCTAGCATCCAGGAACTTCATGAAGCTGGGTTTGAGAGCCTGTACGCAGGGGTCACCCCCCCTGCCGACATAAACGGGTTCATCGCAATACTCGCAGAGATCTTGCCTGATGGACCTGCCGTGCAGAAGGCTGTCCTTGGCAGCTCAACGTGTTCTAACATGACGGGAAACCAGGCCAGAGATGTTCTGAGTCGCTTACTCACCATTACCAAGACGAAGGGGGTGCAGCATCTACTCTGTATTGCAATGGAAATGCTTGTGCATTTCCGCTACAACGACATCCCCCATCAAGTACCACCAGGAGGGAAAGTGCGCGAAACAGTTCATCTTCTCGCTCATCGCAATGCACATCCTTGTGTTTGTCCTGGAGTGGGTGTCACCTGGGAGAACATCCGAGGGGCGTGGTGTTACATATATCCATTCGATGAGCCACTGGTTTGATCCAGAAGATGCACACCCCCTCGCCCTGAGTGACGAGGAACTGGAGAGGGGGAATGGCGTCTCCAAACGCCATGCCCTGAGGGTGACATCGCAGCAGACCGCCGAACGGGACCTGCTGCTCTTCGAAATGCAGAGGACCAAAGGCAAGGGGTGCGGCCTGCTGGACCAACCGAGCACCCCGACCCTCCTGAAGTTCGGCGCGATAAAGCTTTGCTGCTGTGTCACCGCGAGGAACGCTTGTTGGAAGGGAGCAACGGCAGCACTGCAGCGGAGACTCGAGTCCCTCAGCCTTGGATCTCACGTCACAAAAAGGGGGCGATGGGGCCAACAATTTCTGGGCGACCCGGAAAACACCACTCCAAAGGCAACGCTGCTCGCATGCATCTGCAAGTCCAAATCCTGGGGCAACAGCGAGGATGTGCCAGAAGTGCCAGAACCAACCCCATCCGGTACAGTGCCTGTGCAGCAACATATCTGCATTGTGTGCTCCAAAGTTGTCCACACGAGAGAAGCACTGTTTGCGCATTATGATGCTGCACATCGGCCACAAAACAACGCGCCGTGTCAGACCTGCACTGTCACATGCCAGGAGTGCGGCAAACGGACAAAATCGAAGGGACTGAGCCAGCACTACCTCAGTCACCATTCGCGCGTGCTGACACAAAAGCGTTGCTGTGTTTGTTTCGAGCTCTTTAAAACCACTGTAAAGCGCGAAGAGCACATGAGATCCGCGCACCCGTAAGTGAGGGGGGGGGTGTTTGGCAGTTCAGGTACGTATGGGGTAATCAGGCTGGGGGAAAAAACAACAAATCACAACGAATCACACCCGATCACAACAAATCACAACGCCAAATGTTGTGATTTGTTGTGATTTGTTGCGATTTGTTGCGATTTGTTGTGGCCAGTTGTGATTTGTTGCGACCAGTTGTGACGACTTGTGACCCTTTTGTGATGAGTTGTGATGAGTTGTAGAGCAACCTAACAGGGGAGGTGAAGAGGGCACGGGTCTTAGCCTGATGACACACTGCAACCTCAAGGTGACTGGCGACACCTCTCCCACAGTCTGCGGCGACTCTGCCGTGGCGACAAGGCTTCCTGTCATGGGAGATCGCTGCGTGGATCAACGTGGCACCACCCGTGTGCTCGGCAGGTTGTTTCGGCACCTGTTTTCTCCGTGTCATGCTTTTCGTGAGCGTGTCAGGGATGTTGGCACACGCTGGGGAGGGTTCACATGATGACATAACATATATCAGAAGCACACACCCACGTGGCGCTGTCCTTGGCAGGACTTTGAAAGTGCCGCCTTGATATCCTTGTTGGATAGAACCCTCATATCACACCCTCAATCAGCTGACGACGATGAGTTGTGATGAGGTGTGATCTGTTGTGATCTGTTGTGATCTGTTGTGATCGCGATCCAAAATTTCAAAAATTTAAAATTTTGGATCGCGATCACAACAGATCACAACAGATCGTCAGCTGATTGAGGGTGTGATATGAGGGTTCTATCCAACAAGGATATCAAGGCGGCACTTTCAAAGTCCTGCCAAGGACAGCGCCACGTGGGTGTGTGCTTCTGATATATGTTATGTCATCATGTGAACCCTCCCCAGCGTGTGCCAACATCCCTGACACGCTCACGAAAAGCATGACACGGAGAAAACAGGTGCCGAAACAACCTGCCGAGCACACGGGTGGTGCCACGTTGATCCACGCAGCGATCTCCCATGACAGGAAGCCTTGTCGCCACGGCAGAGTCGCCGCAGACTGTGGGAGAGGTGTCGCCAGTCACCTTGAGGTTGCAGTGTGTCATCAGGCTAAGACCCGTGCCCTCTTCACCTCCCCTGTTAGGTTGCTCCCATATCGTTGCCTGCTTTGGGGCCTGAAGGACATAGGGGTCCAGCAGGCACTTGAGCATCGCAAGGCATGAGTGGCTGTTTCAAACTCCTGGTGCAAGCACCCGTCATGGTCTGGGGAAGCCCTCCCAGGTAGTTTAACGTCTTGCCCAGGACAACAGATCACACCTCATCACAACTCATCACAAAAGGGTCACAAGTCGTCACAACTGGTCACAACAAATCACACCACGTCACACCTAGTCACAACAAATCACAACTGGCCGCAACAAATCGCAAAAAATCACAACAAATCACAACATTTGCCTTGTGATTTGTTGTGATCTGTTGTGATCGGGTGTGTGTGTCCCCCCTCCTTTACAGCGCAACGAGGAGGAGAGCGAAACCGTGTGGTGTCACGTAGAGCAAGAGTAGGATAGCGGGCCCGGTTCCTCACGGTATGGTCCTTCGGGGCCAGGCTGCGATGCCAGCACGCTAACCCAAATTGCAATACGATCGGGTGTGATCTCATGCCTTGCGATGCTCAAGTGCCTGCTGGACCCCTATGTCCTTCAGGCCCCAAAGCAGGCAACGATATGGGAGCAACCTAACAGGGGAGGTGAAGAGGGCACGGGTCTTAGCCTGATGACACACTGCAACCTCAAGGTGACTGGCGACACCTCTCCCACAGTCTGCGGCACTCTGCCGTGGCGACAAGGCTTCCTGTCATGGGAGATCGCTGCGTGGATCAACGTGGCACCACCCGTGTGCTCGGCAGGTTGTTTCGGCACCTGTTTTCTCCGTGTCATGCTTTTCGTGAGCGTGTCAGGGATGTTGGCACACGCTGGGGAGGGTTCACATGATGACATAACATATATCAGAAGCACACACCCACGTGGCGCTGTCCTTGGCAGGACTTTGAAAGTGCCGCCTTGATATCCTTGTTGGATAGAACCCTCATATCACACCCTCAATCAGCTGACGATCGGGTGTGATTTGTTGTGATTTGTTGTTTTTTTCCCCAGCCTCATTACCCCATACGTAGGTGATTTTGTTTGTCCTCGAGAGCGGAGTGACGTCGTGGGGGAGTTGTCTTGAGGCCCCACCCCCAGGCCCCCTGCCCACCTGGATGGCTCACCCCCCTCCTGGTGGTCCACCGGTGGGCAGCCCCTTCACCAACTAGGAATTGTAAATGGAAAGTAATGGGGGGGGTGGGTCTGTGCAGGGAAGATAGCTCGGCGTGAAAAATAACCTGATGCCATGCAAGGTACTCCCCTAGTTTTCAATGGAAATTGGCCCATATCAACAGGAAATGGCTGGAACACCCGTCGTTTCAGCAGGTTCACCCGTCGACTCGACGGGTCCACCCGTCGAGTCGACGGGTGCCACCCGTCGTTTCACCCGTCGTCATTTCACCCGTCGTCCCGACTAGTCGTCCGGGCGACTAGTCCGTGGTGCCCTTGAGGGGGGGGGGGTAGGGGGGGATGCGAGAGGAAAGCCCTCCTTGGGGGGTGGGGGGTGGGAAATGGGGGGCGTATGCAAGCTATGCAAAGAACACAGAAAGAGCACAAAAAAAAGACCTGGTGTCTGCTTCGTGTGCACAAGCGAGGGGAGGGGAGGGGAGGGAGGGACAAGGAGGGAGGCACAGGCGGCTGTCACTTTCCCGCCTGCCGAGGGCCCCTGTTGTTGAACAGCTGGATGGGGCGCCTCTGCGGGTAGGGGTTGCTGCGGTGTTGATGGTGGGGCGGCGGGGGTGCAGGCTTCGCCTCCTTTGCCTCCTTTGCCTTCAGGTCGCTCGCTGCGACTGCCCGTGCGTCTCCTTCAATTCGAACCTGCCATTCCGCAGAGAACTTGGTCCAAGCCATGCGCTTGGCCTTGTCCTCGTAGTGTCTCCTCGCCCCCAAACCGAGCGAACCCAGTTTGATGGCTTGGAGGGTCACTACATTTTTATGCAACAGCTCCATGGCCGTGCTGTCTGGGGCCGCCCCGTCCCGGCACATCCTGAATCCCAAATCCAGGTTGTCGAATGCCGTAAGGCCTTCCCGCACATGGAAAGCGTTGGGGTCGCCATTCTGCAGGCCCGACTCGTTGAACGACACCGCACACTTGGAGCGCAGCATCATCCGGCCGGCCTCGCTCTGCACCGCAGACGTCCACGTGACAACCCGCTGGATGTCAATGGCACCCACATCACGGCTAGCCCTGTCCCGGCGCAGCTCAGCCTCCAGGTTGGTCACCTTCCTCACCATGAGGAGGATCACTTCCTTCAGCCTCTGCGAGTCCATGTCATCCAGGAACTCCAGGTTTCCCCATCCCTCAGTATTGTGGCCGGCACCATCAGGGTGCACAGTCACTGGTGGGAGGAGCCCCGCCTCCGGGCGGGGCTCGCTCTTGGACCCCTCATGGATCCAAGAGCAGACGGGGCACACACGCCTCCCGTCCTCCCTGGCCACCTGGAACGCCCGCAGCGTTCCTTCCGGGAGGAGCTGTTCCATACAGCTGGTGTACTCCCCGAGGCCACACACCGCACAGTTCCCTGCAACCGGCCCCTCATGGGCGGTGGTGCATTCGGGGAACGCGCACCCTTCCTTAGGTGCCACCGGCTCGTACCCGTTCACCAATTGGAGGGGCATCAGGTTGTCTACATCGATGTCGCGCACCCTGAAGCGCTCGGCAGTCCTTGGGGCGGCCATCGTGTGAGTGCGAGTGTGTGTGTTTTGGGGGGAAAATGTGTTGCACAAGCGGATCTTTTTGTTTGTGCGCACCTGTACGTGTATGGGTGTCCATACGTGCGCTGCCAACAGTCTTTTTTACCGTGACCTGAGCAGGTTATAGCAAAACAATCAAGCAAGGGCAAGAAGAGAAAGGGGGGCGGGAAAGCGCGGGATGGGGGGGGGGGGGTAGGGGGGGTCAAATGCCCCCCCCCTTTTACGTGGATAAACACGATTTTTCAAAAAACCGGCGCAGAGGCCCCAAAGCCCCCGTAAACCCTCCAAACCCCCCCAGATCGGTCCGGAAACCCATCGAACCCCACTTTTCCACCATTCCGGGCACCTCAGGTGCCCGAATTGGGGTACCTAAATTTTGTGCCACCGTTTGGTACCGTACAGTGCCACTGTGTGGGAGGTTGGAAAAGAAAATGCCCCAACACACCACATCTGAGGGTTGCAATGCATGTTGCTTGCCAACCACGTCATCCGGTGGGTGTCAGGCGCTATGTAGGTGGCATCAGCCAGGTCTTCGATGTGTTCTGGCTTGTATATGTACCTCCCTGTCACCATGCACCGGGAGGCTGCCTGTAGGTACGGAACAAGTCCAGATGGTCGTGTGATTCCTGTGCAGCAGTGCTCCACAACCGGGATGTGTTGACAACGACTGTTGCAACACGAGCTGTACATTCCGGGAACACACGAAGTGCGCTGTCGTGGTACCCATTGTGCAGAATTGGTAGTTGCTGCGGTCTACTTTGCCTGGCCCAAGAGCACTGATACTGAACAGTGCAATATGCGTGGCGAGGTGAATGCAACGGAAGCGCGCAAAGTCAATACAGCTCTCGGATGGCGGGTGGTGGTGCCACTAGTGTGTGACGTTCACTCGAGGATACAACGCATCACAATGAATCAGCAACCGTGGACCGAGTACAATACGCTCTCTGTGGCTGGTGTGGGGGACAAAGGCAGTGCCTGTGCCGCAGGCAGGGAGGTACATATACAAGCCAGAACACATCGAAGACCTGGCTGATGCCACCTACATAGCGCCTGACACCCACCGGATGACGTGGTTGGCAAGCAACATGCATTGCAACCCTCAGATGTGGTGTGTTGGGGCATTTTCTTTTCCAACCTCCCACACAGTGGCACTGTACGGTACCAAACGGTGGCACAAAATTTAGGTACCCCAATTCGGGCACCTGAGGTGCCCGGAATGGTGGAAAAGTGGGGTTCGATGGGTTTCCGGACCGATCTGGGGGGGTTTGGAGGGTTTACGGGGGCTTTGGGGCCTCTGCGCCGGTTTTTTGAAAAATCGTGTTTGTCACCCCCATTTGACCCCCCCTAGGGGGGGGGGGTTGCCTGGGGTTGTGTGTTCAGAATACGGGCAGTGAATCGACATGGGAACCATGGGGAGGGGGGGGGAGGAGACCCTGACACCCGGATTTACCGGTCCGGACATGTCCGCCCTGAATTCGCCTAAGGGGCCGGGGAAATCCAGGAAATTCGGGAAAATCCGGAATATAAGGCATCCTCCCATGGGGAGGGGAGGGGAGGAGAGGGAGTAGATGATGGTTTTTTTTTGTCGTGCGAGCAGTTCTTCGCTGAGTAATAAGAGGGTAACAACAATGGAGGGGTTTGATCGCCGAGAGGTGAATGGAAAATCAAAGTCACCCAGCATTCTTCTCGCAATGTTAGTCCTTTTTGTAGCCACCACACCAGATATGTTGTGCAAGGCAGATCAATGCACAATGGGAGGGTGTGCAGCAGTTGTCTGTCAGTGTAACAATGGAGGGAGGGGGATTGGAGCCCGAAACTGCTGTCATCTAAAGCGTGAGAAAGATCCGCCCATTTTTTTTGCGCTTCAGGGCGAAGCAGGGGCGGCCACCGTTTGCTTGGCCCACAGGCCTGTCGCTAACTTTTCGATTTTGGAGATTTGGTGGGTTGACGCTCCTGTTTTGGGGGGGGGGGGGGGGGGGGTAGGGGGGGTCAAATGGGGGTGACAAACACGATTTTTCAAAAAACCGGCGCAGAGGCCCCAAAGCCCCCGTAAACCCTCCAAACCCCCCCAGATCGGTCCGGAAACCCATCGAACCCCACTTTTCCACCATTCCGGGCACCTCAGGTGCCCGAATTGGGGTACCTAAATTTTGTGCCACCGTTTGGTACCGGACAGTGCCACTGTGTGGGAGGTTGGAAAAGAAAATGCCCCAACACACCACATCTGAGGGTTGCAATGCATGTTGCTTGCCAACCACGTCATCCGGTGGGTGTCAGGCGCTATGCAGGTGGCATGAGCCAGGTCTTCGATGTGTTCTGGCTTGTATATGTACCTCCCTGCCTGCGGCACAGGCACTGCCTTTGTCCCCCACACCAGCCACAGAGAGCGTATTGTACTCGGTCCACGGTTGCTGATTCATTGTGATGCGTTGTATCCTCGAGTGAACGTCACACACTAGTGGCACCACCACCCGCCATCCGAGAGCTGTATTGACTTTGCGCCCTTCCGTTGCATTCACCTCGCCACGCATATTGCACCGTTCAGTACCAGTGCTCTTGGGCCAGGCAAAGTAGACCGCAGCAACTACCAATTCTGGCACAATGGGTACCACGACAGCGCACTTCGTGTGTTCCCGGAATGTACAGCTCGTGTTGCAACAGTCGTTGTCAACACATCCCGGTTGTGGAGCACTGCTGCACAGGAATCACACGACCATCTGGACTTGTTCCGTACCTACAGGCAGCCTCCCGGTGCATGGTGGCAGGGAGGTACATATACAAGCCAGAACACATCGAGGACCTGGCTAATGCCACCTACATAGCGCCTGACACCCACCGGATGACGTGGTTGGCAAGCAACATGCATTGCAACCCTCAGATGTGGTGTGTTGGGGCATTTTCTTTTCCAACCTCCCACACAGTGGCACTGTCCGGTACCAAACGGTGGCACAAAATTTAGGTACCCCAATTCGGGCACCTGAGGTGCCCGGAATGGTGGAAAAGTGGGGTTCGATGGGTTTCCGGACCGATCTGGGGGGGTTTGAAGGGTTTACGGGGGCTTTGGGGCCTCTGCGCCGGTTTTTTGAAAAATCGTGTTTGTCCACGTAAAAGGGTGGCATTTGACCCCCCCTAGGGGGGGGGGGGGGGATCAGGGGGGAAAACACTAGGGGTCAATTTTTCTCGCGCGCGCTTCGCGCGCGCTCGTGTTGTTGCCAAATTTTCCCATCGGTGGACCACGAGGTGGGCACGGTGTGAGGCGCTGGGTTCCTTCCGTGGTTCCTCTCCCGCTCGCGCCGTCGGGTGCCGGAGGAAACCAAAAAATGGCTTTCGGGACCATGATTTCGACGCTGCCCCCTGATATGTCACGGCCGTCAAAGCGCAAGGACTTGGTTACTAGACGGGCACGCGAGATGGGGGGTCTGAGGGGCAGGGCCCCCCAGCCGCCGGAGGCCACGGTAGTGAGCATCTGTTCACTGTGGGCGTACAGATTCTGTGTGAGTTGGCTGCGTCCTCCTGAGGCTACTGGAGTGGGTGGATTCCCTGACCCGGTGGGAATCGAATGACTTGAGTACGAGACATACGCCACAGGGGGGTCTGGGGGGCGGAGCCCCCCAGCCGCCGGAGGCCACGGTAGTGAGCATCTGTTCCTGCAAAACCATACTCTCTTCGACGTCGACCCAGTGAAAGTGGGTTGACGCTTGGTCGACGCTTGGTGAGCGTCGACCCAGTGTAACCGGGCCAACGCTAGGTTAGCGTCGACCCAGTGTAATAAATGGGTTGACGCTTGGTCCAGGCTTGAATGGCAACCCAGTTCCACTAGGTCGACGCTCCAAGCCTCGACCAAGCGTCAACCCAGTCCACTGGGTCGACGCTGGGTCGACGCTTTTTTATGGGGGGGGAAACCCAAAATCACTGGGTCGACGGTCGACGCTTAGCGACATGCCTGCTTGGCCCAGGCTGAGGGAGGGGGGGGGGGGGGGGAGGGGGCGGCGAAAGAAACCCGTGATGCGGAGCAAGAATGAACACAAAATAAGCAAAGGGGGAGGGGGGGGGCGTCGCTCTCGGCAAATTTTCGGCTGAAAAACCCGGCGATGTTGTTTTCTTTTGGGAGTTGGAGTTAGGCCAACAACGCAGGGAGCTTTGCGCTGCAGATCATGCAGGACACACCACACCGCGCACCAGGCGTGTGGGTGTGTTCTCGCGTCGTCACGTCATCGCCGGTTCTTCGCTCTTTACTGATTTTTCCCCTCTCCTATCAACATAGGAGAGGGGAAAAAAATGTACCAAAATAACCCGGGAGCGAAGACCCCCTCCAACCCTCCTCAAGCCTCCTCAAACACAAATAATAGAAAACAAAAGTAAAGTTGGACTCCCTTCCACCCTCCAGGAGGCACCCTGCCTGTCCAGCAACTGTGTGAAACAGATGCGGGCTCCGTGTTGTTGAACGTCACACTTTGCATCTCAAGGCCTTCTTAACTTTGCGTCGAGGCCCTGTGAAGTGGTGGTCAAAGGCGTAAACCCCCTGGGAAGGCATCCAGTCGTGCAATACTCCTTCGGTACTTCGCGACTTCCTGACTGATTCATACTTATGGAACGCTCGTGGCCCCAAAAAGCGCCCTATCACTTCACAGCTACAACCGCTCTGATGAATTTCCTTTTGTTTGTTGCGTTGACGCTTCTACACACAAAACCCTGAACTGATCACACCCTGAGCCTGATGAAGGGTGGGGTTAGTGTATAGAGCACGTTTGGTTGCAGCTGTGGTGGGGCGCTTTCCGCTCACACGAGTCAGGGGATAAGATAGGTCTGGTTTTCCGGTTTTCAAAACCAGGGTTTCCCGGTTCCCGGTTTTCTGGAAAAAAAAAAGGTCGGTCTCATTTTTGGCGGTTTTTTTTGTGACTTTGGGACAGTAAAACAGTCAGAAAAAACGGCATAAAAAAATAGAAAGTGACCCCATCGTGATCCGCACAGAGCTCAAATAGTCCAAAGAAGGCAGAGAAGCGGAGAAGAAAAAATGGACCTAGCGGGTGGCCCGGTGGGGCCCGGTGGGTGGTGATGCCCTCGTCATGCAGGTCTCTTCTGTTTTGAAGGTGCACACATGGTGGACTCCAGCCACCCTAGCGAGTGTCTAAGAGGGAGTCTAAGACTGCAGTCTGCACTGGAGACGGGAGTCTATTTTCCAGCTAATTTACGCTAAGACTCCCGCTAGTTGAGACTCATGGGAGACACACGGTGTACTCCAGCGGAGGTAGGGTAACCTCCGCTGGAGTTCACCGTGTCGTCTGCCTCTGTGCAGCGTCACTCGGTGCCATCGAATACATGGCGACAGCCCACCAACTCGAGACAGATCTGCTTGTCCGGAGGGCTGAGACGAGAACACGAACGACCTTCAAGCAGTCTTGAAGGTCGCCAAGCCTATTGGGGGCAACTAACAGATGAGATTTGTTTGTTGCCTGTCGTCACAGCTAGATGCCCATCTCCTCGATAACGGAATGTGTGCAGAGATCTCGTGGACCCTTTGGCCATTCTGTCGTGCACCCACACCACCCACAACGCACACCTGTCACGAGTGGTCGCTCCCCCGTCCTCCTCCACCCTGAAGGTTGAACCCTCAAGGACCAGTGATCTCCTGCTGGCCGGGCTGCGATACAGCGAAGCCTTCCTACTTACAAGCGAATCCAGACTGTAGGGAACAGATGATCACTACCGCGGCCTCCGGCGGCTGGGGGGCTCCGCCCCCCAGACCCCCCTGCGTAAAAAAATTGCACCAGACCGGTTTTTTGGCCGAGAGCCCAAACTTTCAAAGCAGCTGCTGCGCCTGCCCCACCAAGCAGCCTCAGTACGACAGGACGCGCGCAGGCACCGGGCCCTCTCAGATTCTGGGAGGGTTTGCGCGGGTCGCGCGCGCCGAAGGCGCGCGCGAAAAGTGTCACTGCGCTTTGTTCGGCACTTTTTGCTTTGGTTTCTTTTTTGCGTTGACGCTTCCACACTACCCTCGTCCGAGGGGCGCTGTTGTGGAAGACAGCGGTCTGGTTTGCTGCATTTGGTCTAAGGGTGACATCGAGTGGGATCGGCGCCGGATGGACGGCCCCTCTCGTATAGCAGTCCGCGCGTTGCTCTGTCGTCGGGACCCACACCGCATCCAGCGTGAGATTCTTAGCCGTCGCAGTGTTCACGATGTGTTGTAGCAGGATATTTCCCCGAAAGTTGCTGCAGTGTCCCTTTACGAGGCAGTGCACCAGCGGCAGGTTGTCGATGTAGCAGCGCGCTGTGCACCCACTCGCGATGATGAGTCTGAGTCCCTGTAGGGCAGCGTAAGCCTCCTTCAGGAAGATGTGCGCCCCGCGTTCCTGCTCGGAGAACACTCCCTGCGACACCCTCTCTGACGTCCCCTCGATCGCGATCGCCGCCCACGCTGTGCTCGACGCGTCGCTCCAGACCGAGGCGCCTCGTGTGTGTGGCACACATGTCAGCCAGCTATTCTGTTCGAGGAAGGACATTCGCAGGCGCAGCTCGTGCCGCACCGAGGGTGGTACCACCGCCTTTAAGTCCCACTTTCCCTTATCTTCCAGCGTTGTCCGGGCAATCCTCCTGATGTAGGACAGCATCGCTGGCGCGAAACAGAGCGGGCTGCGCGTCACGTAACTCTGCCACACCACACTACCGAAAATCTTGAAGGCGCGCCTCGGCGTTACGTCTCCTGCGATCATCTCGGCCAGCTCCAAACGATCGGCCAGCTTCTTCACCCACGCCGGGTCCATCCTCAATGAGTGGGTCAGCAGATCAAAGTCAATCCCGAACGCCACGAAACGCTGCGTCGGGGCGCCGCAGTGTCGTCCATGTTCAGCTCCACGTTGCATGCTTTGCACCGCCCCAGGAGGTCCCGATACCGCTGATCTGCCTCTGCGTGGCTCGACGCTACGATGCAAAAATTGTCGATCCACACCTCGCCGTGCGGCTGCGGGAGAAGCACCCGCGCGCTCCTGTGCGCAATAGCTGGGGAGTACGGCCAACCCATGCACAGTACCTGCAGGCGAGCGTCGACGAAATCGTTCCGCTTGCCACCGATACGCACCCCGAAGAACTTCTGTATATCCTCCGCCACCGGGAACTGGTAGAACCAGCTGCGCGCATCGGCCAATACAACCCAGTCAGCGTTAGCCAGCCTCTGCGCCACTCTCGTGATGGAATTTAGACTATGTCGGGCGGGGGCTTCATCGCCTTGTTCAGCGTCCTGGCGTCCACTATAAACCTGAGGCCACCGCTCTTTTTGGCCACGGTGTAGGCCGGGTGGATCAGCGTTGATTCTTCTTGCACCAAGACCCCGTAGTCCTCCAGCTGCCCGAGGTGCTGGAGCATGTGTCTGGACACCTTTCGCTTCTCCCTCGCGAACGCCCCTTCACGCCCCGCCAGCAGTGCCTCGCGGAACACCGCCGTGTCCGTTATCATGTCGATGACCCCGTCCAGCTCCCCGTCCGTGTCGAGTTGTCTCAATGCACCGATGTCCAGTCGTGGAGTCCCGCTGGGGGCGAGCTTCTGATGTTGTCCCGTGTCTCCCTGCTCGTGTGGTCGAACAGTCGTATCCCCCAGAGGCACTCCGATCTCTTCTCCGTATATGTGTTCCACTGCCGGCCCGTAGTCCGCGTCCTCCTGTCCGCTGCTCCAGTTTTCGTTGCCCCAGTCTCCCTCCACCGTCTTGCGCTGTGGCACCCGTGGTGGTGGAAGACGCCCTCGCTCGTCGTCGTCATCCGGTGTCGCGTCGTACATCGGGGCTGCGGCTAGAAGCCGCCTCATCTTCTTTTGCATAGGAGGGAAATGGGATGCCACGATGTCTCCGTCGCGACGCCGCCGCTTTGCCCTGCGCTTTTTAGACCTCACCAAGCCAGTCGGCTCGACACTGCCTCGGTCTCTGTGATCCGAATGTTCTCCGCCGCGTCGATGTAGCGCACCACCCCCTCGATGGTGCTGTGTCGGGACAGCAACCTGATCTCTTCTAGCGGCAGCCCGAGCCTCGCGAGGTGCGTCAGTGCCCCCCGTCTCAACGAGTGTGGTGTCAGCGTCAGCTTCACCCGCTTCACCGCCGCCGCTATGGATGCATAAGTCACAGTCTGTGGAAACACCTTTTTCTCTCGCGGACGCGCCGTCGTGCGCAGGTGCTCTGTGAGGAGCTCGTAGTAGCGTCGAGGCATTCGCAACCCTGTCATCCGTCCGACTCTGTATGGATCGGACTTCGACTGCGTCCACCGTACTGCCACCTGTCCGTTCCCCATCGGCTTGACATCGTCCCTGTCCAAACGCAGGACATCTGAGCTCCGAGCTGCCCCCGCCCACGTCAGACTCAGCGCAATCTTCACCACGTCCCTGGGCTCTCGCTGCATGGCTTCCTTTGCCTCCTCTCGCGTTGCGGGCACGGCGTGTTTCTGGGGTTTCAGTGCCCCTCTCCGCTTTAGCGCTCTCCTGAAGTCCCGCAAAATGCTGCTGTGTTCGAGGTGGATGCCGGCGAGCCTGCGGAGCGCCGCCACCAGGTTGTTGGTGTACTGCAGCGCCGACTGCACTGACAGCCCCTCCGCCTGGAGGTGTGCCATCCACCGCATCACGCCTTCGTCGTGCGACTCGACGACACACACCTTCTCCTGTCACACTTCCAGGAGATCCCCGTACCGCTCCATGGTCCGCGACAGTGTTTTCCAGTAGTTTGGGGAGAGTGCGTCTCCCAAGATGCCCCTCAGCGTCGCTCGCACCACGATGCGCGCCTTCTCGGTCAGTGGGGCTTGTGTTTTCTTCTTGCGTCCCGTGCTTTTGTTGCTCCTTTCTGTCGGTAGTTGGCGGTGCAGGGTCTGAAGAGGTAGGGTTGGGCGGGCGGGTGTTTGCTTGAGTCATTGCTTTGATCTCTTTGACCCGGTGTGCCCCTTCCCCCTTCCCTTCCCCTTTCCCGACGGTGTGTGATACGGTTCGTAGCGCCAGTCTCGCTGTTGAGGAAAAGCGGCTGAGCGGGACCTCTCCGCTTGCTCCTCCCGCGACGCTGCATCCACGGCGTCCTTCACAAATTTGTGGTGTAGAACAGCGGAGATACCCGCGAACCCCGCATCAAAGCATTTCTGCTCGTACACCCCTCGGGCCGTTTTCCCCCGCACCACCGTCAGCGCCGACAACCTTGCCACTGCGTGGTGCAGGCCCTTGCGGTGAGCCTGGTTTAGCCCGGTGCTGTTGACGAGGAGGAGGATGTTGTCCAGAGTCTCGAAAGCCCGCTTGAGGTGATCCAGCCAGTCTGCCTTGTTCTCGCTGATCGCGCCGATCGCCGCCTCGTTAAAAGCTGTAGACAGCTTGTTCCTCACCTCCCTTCTCATATGGGCTGAAGCCATGGTGCCCCACGTTGCGACTACGTGGGGACTGAAAACTGCGGGTAGCTCCTCCTCCTCTGCCTGCAGGCGGTCACCCATCCCCTTCAAAGCCTTCTCCATGTCGATCACCCTGGCCTCCAGTTTCGTGTTTTGCTTCTTGATGGTGACGAGCTCCGCGAGGACTTGGTCCAGCTTGTCTGATCCCTCGTGCGCGCTGGCAGACTGCTCCGGTTGGTTCATGTCCCCCTCCTGCTGCGCGTCGTCTTCCCAGTCATCAGGCCTGCATCTTCCCGTCGTGCGGGGTCTCTCACAGCGCGACCATCACGTGCTACCGATGTGGGTGCCGCACGACAAAGTCGTGCATGAAAAAGCACACGACGGCCGGCACCGCCGAGCTGTTTATGCAGACGGCGGGGGAGCCCCACTGGATATGTCCGGCGTGCTCCTGGCTGGCCAGCCCCGACGCGTTGCCGGAGGAACACCCTGTAGAGCAGTCTCCCCGGTAGGAAGGTCCTGCCTCTTGGTCTCCTTTGCGGACAGTCTCCCCGGTAGGAAGGTTGTGCCCTCTTCGTCCCCTTGATACCTCGTTCGTTGATACCTCGTTCGTACACAGAGTACAGTCTCCCCGGTAGGAAGGTCCTGCCTCTTGGTATCCTTTGCGGACAGTCTCCCCGGTAGGAAGGTTGTGCCCTCTTCGTCCCCTTGATACCTCGTTCGTACACAGAGTACAGTCTCCCCGGTAGGAAGGTCCTGCCTCTTGGTCTCCTTGATACCCCTTGTTTTGTCTCCCTGATGCCGCTCCTCTTCGGTCAGTCGTAGCTTTCACTTCTACGTGTTGATGATTCTCGATATGTTTGCGTTGACGCTTCCACACTCACACTCCTGCTGATGATGGTGTCGTGAGTGAGGAGCACAAGGGCACGAACAAGCACGCGACACTTTCCGCCCACATCGAAGTGTGCTGAAAAAATTTTTAAAACCAGAAAAACCGGAAAACGGCGCCAGAAAAAAAGTCTATCTTATACCCTGCACGAGTGTGCTTAAAAAAAATATTTTGGAAATCTCACCCGTCGGGCCCGTGGAAAAAAAGAAAAAACGCCGTGAAAAGAAGGGAACTTTTTTCACGGTGGAAAAAAACGCCGTGAAAATGTATGAAAACTTTTTTGAGCACATTTATGATGCGTAAAAGTGTAGGAGTGCTTCCGACGATCCTGTTCCTTTTCTGTGTGTCTAGCTATCTCGTGTTCACATGTGCTCCACACCCACATCAAAGCAGCAGGCTCTAGGGTGGTGGAAGCGTCAACGCATCATTAAGGAAGAAGGAAGCACGGTTGCTACGCTTTTAGGTGGGGCGCAACGCCGTGAAATATAGGAAACAATTACCGTTGGGTTTCCTGGCTTGTTGGAGCACTCATCAAAGCAGCATACGTCCTTATCTTGTCCGTCGGTGGACCACCAGGAGGGGGGGACCCGGTGTGAGGCACTTGGGTAGGCCAGGTAGGGGACCTGGGGGCTTGGGGCCTCAAAACCCCGTCACCCCGTCGGGCCCGTGGAAAAAAAGAAAAACGCCGTGAAAAAAAGGAAAAAAAATAGGCGGAAAAAACGCTGTGAAAAATTAGTCTGAGGGCCGGAGGCCCGAGGCCTTTTTTTCCTGCTCGAGGGTGCAGTTGAGGCCGACACGGGGTGCAGATGATGGTTTCTTGCCATCACCCGGCACTTTCGAGCACAGCACGACAGGACTGTTCTGCCTCGGACTTGGTCAGACCAGCCAGTACCAGGTTCTGCTGGTTCACCCAAGAGGTGGCGGGAACGTCCCAGATTGGCACGGACACACCCAGACACGCCAGATCTGGGTGCGTGTGGGCTGAGACAGCAACTGTGGCTGTGTGTAGGTGTTGAACCTGCAGATGGCCCGAATCCACCCATACACGGCACACGGGCCGGATATGGGTGTGGGTGGGTTGAGCCTGACAGTCTGGCTGGATGTGTGGGAGCGGTCGGATCTGGGTGTCTGTCACTGGTGTCAGACTGTGTCACGTCCCGAAGGGACGTGGGAACAGCCCACACTGGGCCACAGAATCAGCCACAGCCAGATCCAGGCTGTTTCTGTGGCTGACAGTGTGTGCTGGGCCGTACAGTGTTCAGCAGGTCCCGCACACAAGGCGGATTCGGCAGGCAAAAAGTGGGGTGTGAGATCACCACCCAGACTTCACCAGAACGGCCCGAGTCGCCACGCATTTGAATTTCCGGTCACATTTGGGGCAATCCTGTGAGTGGCTCGTCGATCACACCCCACGCGCCTGTCATGAAGCGTGTGGGAAGTTCTGCAAGGATCTGCACTGGCACAGTTTCCTGCGTTGTTGCACAACCAGGCCTGGGCGGGGAACGAGCCCTTTTTCCAGGTTTTTTGGGTCGGGGAACCAGGTTTTTTCTAAACCCTGTGCCTGGAATTTTGACCGAGTTAGATAAAAATTTCAGTGCAATCCTTCAGCACCTCCCCCCTAGATTTTTAGGCTTTCTTGACCTGATGGTCGAAATCTGCGACATAGTGGAAATCCCGGGGACATGTCAAATTCGAAAATTTTGGGTCAAAAAACCCCAGGGGGGACCCTTTGGTTTCACCCCCTGTTGGGGGGCCTGGTGGGCGTTCAGGTGAGCTGAGACCCTTCGGGTTCTGACAGAGTGCAGCAATGGTAATCAACCGTCGTGAACGTACTTTCGTGCCGGCATGGCTATCTATCCATGGGCACCGTGGCATGTCGCCGCATCCGTTCCGATCACAAGTGCCAGAGGCAAATCAGAAGTCCTCTGGTCCAGTGCAGGCACCTGCGCTGCAGATACCCAAGGGACTGTTGTGCACAAAAATGCACACGCAAGGACATCAAATGACCGAGGCAATGCAGCTCGCAGCCTATCGATTCGATTCGGGGCACCAAGCCTCACGAGCTGGTCACGCGATACCAGGTTACTCTGCGTGGCATATTCCGTGCAGCCGAAATGGCTTGGGCAGCAATGCACAGGGGAACTTCTGCTGCACTGCGACAGGACACCCCAAGCACGTGCCGCGTACATGTTGGATGAGGGAGATCAGTGGCTTCTGGGAGGAAGAGGGCGACCGCGTCCACGTCGCGGATAACACACTCAGCACACGAGCGGGCGTTGCACGAAATCCCCCATGTGTAAACAGGGGAAATCGGCCTTTTCGGGGGTCCTGGTCAGGAATAAAAAAATTCACACATATTTTTCGACTTCCTGAGGCCAAAAACCGGTGTTCCTGGACCCAGATGTGACATCTGGATGACATAATAAAAATCCAGAGTGCCTTAGAGGCGCGCGGGACATTTTTTTGGGGTTCGTGACTG
Organism: Rhynchopus euleeides; assembly: GCA_963210315.1. NCBI lineage: Eukaryota > Euglenozoa > Diplonemea > Diplonemida > Diplonemidae > Rhynchopus > Rhynchopus euleeides. The sequence goes on along the minus strand of OY723240.1, from coordinate 2,501,138 downwards.
GGGACCCCCTATTTTGGGGGATTTCCCGTAGGTGGAAAATGTCGATTTTCCAATTTTAAATCACTCTGGGGGCACCTGCGGGGCCATATTTTGCATTTTCAGACAGGGGACCTACACCCTACAAACCCGATTTTCGGATTTTTTGACCATTTTTTGCCTTGTGCGAAAACGTGATATTTTTTGGACAAAGTTCCAGGCACAGGGTTCTAAGAATTTTTTTTTTTGCGGCCTGTGTGGTTGTCTTCGTCGTTTTTCTTCTGCGACCGGACATCCCCTTCTGGAGACACCGATCTACACTATGAACCGCTAGCTGATGCTGGAGCTTTCGGGAGCCTCTGCGAGTGGGTGGCCACGTTTTCTTTGGTGGACGCATCCAAAAGGAAATAAAGAAATAAAGAACCCGAAAAGAGGTCGAGGCACCCGCTCCACACCAGCATCTTGGGGCTGGGGGTTCTCAGTTCACACAGGTGAGGATCAGTCCTCTGTGAGGCGCTTATCCTGAAGACGTTCCAGTTCCCCAGTCGGTCTCCAGAAACTCGGGCCGCGTCTGGCGCTGTATCGCCTCGGCGGGGCTGTCGTCCCTTACAGTCTTCTCTGTACGAGGTCATCCACAGGCTGCACACCTGCCCCGCGGCTGTGTGGCAGTCTTCGCGGAGTGCAATGCGAAGGTCTGGCCTGACGTGGTGTGACTATTTAGACTCCAGGTGTCTCCACCCTTCCTGGTCTGGGGAGCCTCGGTACCCAAGCCGTTTTAGGTCATGCTCCGGACCACGGCCGTGCTAGACTCCTGGTGCAGGCACCCGTCATGGTCCGGGGACGGCCCCCCCAGGCAGTTTAACGTCTTACCCAGGACTTTTTTTTTTTCCCCCTCTTGTGCAGGGTATAAGATAGACTTTTTTTCTGGCGCCGTTTTCCGGTTTTTCTGGTTTTGAAAATTTTTCGCGCGCGCCTTCGGCGCGCGCGACCCGCGCAAACCCTCCCAGAATCTGAGAGGGCCCAGTGCCTGCGCGCGTCCTGTCGTACTGAGGCTGCTTGGTGGGGCAGGCGCAGCAGCTGCTTTGAAAGTTTGGACTCTCGGCCAAAAAACCGGTCTGGTGCAATGTTTTTACGCAGGGGGGTCTGGGGGGCGGAGCCCCCCAGCCGCCGGAGGCCACGGTAGTGAACATCTGTTCCCTACAGTCTGGATTCGCTTGTAAGTAGGAAGGCTTCACTGTATCGCAGCCCGGCCAGCAGGAGATCACTGGTCCTTGAGGGTTCAACCTTCAGGGTGGAGGAGGACGTGGGAGCGACCACTCGTGACAGGTGTGCGTTGTGGGTGGAGTGGATGCACGGCAGACCTTGTCATGGCCAAAGGGTCCACGAGATCTCCGCCACGTAGAGCCTAGACGAGAGTTTTCGAGGAGATGGGCACCTAGCTGTGACGACAGGCAACAAACAAATCTCATCTGTTAGTTGCCCCCAATAGGCTTGGCGACCTTCAAGACTGCTTGAAAGTCGTTCGTGTTCTCGTCTCAGCCCTCCAGACAAGCAGATCTGTCTCGAGTTGGTGGGCTGTCGCCATGTATTCGATGGCACCGAGTGACGCTGCACAGAGGCAGACGACACGGTGAACTCCAGCGGAGGTTACCCTACCTCCGCTGGAGTACACCGTGTCTCCCATGAGTCTCAACTAGCGGGAGTCTGAGCGTAAACTAGCTGGAAAATAGACTCCCGTCTCCAGTACAGACTGCAGTCTTAGACTCCCTCTTAGACATGGTGGCTGGAGTCCACCATGTGTGCACCTTCAAAACAGAAGAGACCTGCATGACGAGGGCATCACCACCCACCGGGCCACCCGCTAGGTCCATTTTTTCTTCTCCGCTTCTCTGCCTTCTTTGGACTATTTGGGCTCTGTGCGGATCACGATGGGGTCACTTTCTATTTTTTTATGGCGTTTTTTCTGACTGTTTTACTGTCCCAAAGTCACAAAAAAAACCGCCAAAAATGAGACCGACCTTTTTTTTTTCCAGAAAACCGGGAACCGGGAAACCCTGGTTTTGAAAACCGGAAAACCAGACCTATCTTATCCCCTGCTCTTGTGTCCCATGCCTTGTTTGCAGTGATCGCATTGTTGGCCATCCTTGCTGTAGTTCGGCATGCCGCCCTTCCCACCTTCCCCCACCCCCTCCCCGGCGGTTTTGCTCTCCGTGTGGTTTGGTGGTACTGGTGAGCCATCTGGGGAAAGAACCTTGACAATCCCGGGCCGGCAGTACGTTCGTCACCCCCACGGGCTCGGCCGGTTTCTAAACCTTTAGGCAATCTACGTCCGCAGGCCAAGAACCCGGTGTGCAGATGCACGTTGGGAGCCCCCTGAAGTCCGCACACGCCCTCTCTGAGTAGTCCCCGACCAAGCGCTGGCCTCTCTGACCGACTACCATGCCGCCGCAGGCCAAGAACCCGGTGTGCCGAAGCACGTTGGGAGCCCCCTGAAGTCAACACAGCACCCCGCCAGTGGCTCCAGCTGTCCCTCCCCATGTCAGAGTTGACGGAAAAAGGCGGACCCTCTTTTGTCCCAGTGCTCCGTGCTATGCACTGGGACCCCGTTGCCCAGGCGGACCAGCCTGGGGGAGCCCTCGGGGTGTGGGGTTGAGTTTTACGACTTCCCTAGGTCTTAGGTAGTTTAAGGTCGTGCCCAGGACCTAGTGACAAGGGTGAGGATTTTTACAAGGGATTTTTTGCTCGCCCCCCCACAGTTTCCAGGGGCGTGCCCGTCAGGCGGGACCTTTTCTCTGATTTCTCTCCGCGTCATCATGTGACAGCTCTCGAGTGATGCCCAGAGATGCTTGCGGCAGAGAGTGCCCCTCATGCGCGTTACAGCTGAAAATGAATGAGGATCACCTGGCGCTCGTTCTCATCGGGGGTTGTGCTCCGCAGGGACTCAATACACCTTGGCACTCTCGCAGGGCTGGACATGCCAGCAGCTGGAGGACAGTTACAAAGCTGCCACTCCCCGACGCCACCCACCTGCTGGCCCCTTCAGGTCTGAAAGCCCAAAAGCTCCCGGGGATTTTTGCAGTGGTGCGCACCATATTCAGCGCAGTAGGGTGATCTCTCCGATTTTCCAAAACTGCTGGTTTACTGGTTTGGGGAACGGTCGCCGGCAGACCGTTGAAATGCCCGTGTTAGCAAGGCACACTCACGTTTCAGGTAGCGTGTCGCGTGTCACGCATGTCGCGAACGCGGCAAGTGTACCTCCCAGGTGGGGAAGCCCGACCTCCTGTCCGATGTCAGTCAGGCTTCGAAGAAGCGCTTCATGGATGCGCTGACCTCCTACGCTGCACTGTACCCGGGGAAGTGAGATAGATGGACGGGCACACGCTACATCGGGGGTCTGGGGGGCGGAGCCCCCCAGCCGCCGGAGGCCACGGTAGCAAACATCTGTTCGTGTGGGCGTACAGATTCTGTGCGAGTTGGCTGCGTCCTCAGAGGCGACTGGAGTGGTTGGACCCCGACTTGATGGGATTCGAAGGACTTGAGTACGAGACGTACGCCACAGGGGGGTCTGGGGGGCGTGAGCCCCCCAGCCGCCGGAGGCCACGGTAGTGAACGTCTGGCTCTCCAGTTGGCCAGCAAGGCGAACGGTACGTGGGACAGACTTCCCTTCCATCCTTGTGCGCGCCCTGTCGACTGGGGAAAACTTAGAAAAAGTTTTTTCCTCTGCGAAACAACCTTAGAAAATACAGCAGCAGTCTCTCGAGTCTTCCTTTCAGATGATTTTTGCATTGATCGCTTCCACCTCAACCCGTCACTCGTCACGCGTTTTTTTTTCTCGCTGGCGCTAGTGATGTCGGCTGGCAGAAAAAACACACAACAAACCCCCCCCCCCCCCCGCGTGTCGAGTGACCTTACCTGTCTGAAGTACAGAAAATGTGTCGGGTTGGGTGGAGCATACACACACACATACACATATGTTCACACAACACAGGGCAAACCGCACAAACGTGTTCACACATCCGGCATCCTATGCGAAATACCCGCCGCTCCCCGGGAGCTGTTGCGGGAACCATCTGCTCTTCCGACCCACCGAGACTCTTGCCGTATTTTCTCTACCACACGGGGTGTGTTTTACCAAAAAAATTCCCCTAATAAAATTCTTAGAAAAAAACTTTTTTTCCCCTTACAAAAATTCTTAGAAAAAAAGTTCAGAATCCTGAAAGTGGGGAACAAGCCCCCCAGTTAGGAACAGCCCTGTGCACAACTCTCAAAAAGTTTTTTTTGGGGTGTATTTTTGAGGGGGTGCCTTCAATGTTTGAGGTGACCCAACTAGCCCAGGGTGCGATGCAGCAAACAGACGAGTCATGTCCCGTTGTTGGCTCTGCCCCCCCAGACCCCCCGATCTGGCGTGTGCCCGTCTAGTAAACAAGTCCTTGCGCTTATATGGCTGTGGCATATCAGGGGGTATGCCTGGGGCACCTGAGGATGGCGCGAGCGAGAGAGGAACCCATTCGGTACATGACTCCAGGGAATGGAGATGTGACAACGCAAGGAGGTGTCGTCACATGTCGCAACAGGCCGCAGCAAAGAAGGCTGCCAAGAAGCCGGCTGCTAAGGCAGCCAGCTCAATCCCCCTAGCAAAGAGGCGCCTTGTTGGAGACCCCCCGCAGCGCCGAGCGCCACGAACAGTGCGGTGGCAACCCTCCTCGACTTCCTGATGCCACAGGCCTAGAAGTCATGTACAGTCCATTCCGCCAGCACAGCAACCAGCCTGGTGCCCAGTGCGTGGTCTGTTGATCAGAATTGTTGTTGTTCATGTTCTTTGTGCTCAGAGCCCGTAGAAGAAAATGAACAGAACCGCTGATCTTGCCCCAAGCAGCCTTGGAACAGATACAGGTCAGCGAGCAGTGCCAGTTTTGGCCTCAGACGGTCACTACTGAACACGCCAGTGTCTTCCATCTTCTGCTGACAGCATCCCTTCGGTCTGCCATGTTCGCAGCAGGCCCTCAGTGAGGGGCATGCTGCGAACTTCTATAAACATTGGACACAGCGAAGTGCTCTTGGAGTACCTCCAATGGGTCAATATCTGCGCTTCCACAGAGTCCCGCAACTTCCCCCGATCATACCCCCCTTGTGCCAGGTTGTGTTGAAGGAGTGGAGCCACATTCAGGCAGCCATGGGTCACGGCGACTCTGTGTCGTTGGCCTCCTATCTGGAGGCGTCAGCATCTGGGATACAACGACTGCACAGTGTGCCCTAAAATGCATAAGAGTGGTTGCAGGTGTGAATGGTTCCAGGTGTGACGCAACAGGGTGGTTCCGTGTGGTGAGTGCAACCCCCCGACGGACAAGATAAGGACGTATGCTGCTTTGATGAGTGCTCCAACAAGCCAGGAAACCCAACGGTAATTGTTTCCTATATTTCACGGCGTTGCGCCCCACCTAAAAAGTTTTCATACATTTTCACGGCGTGAATTTTTTCCCCTTTTTTTTCACGGCGTTTTTTCCTGCCCGAAAAACCACATCCCGTCGTCAAGACCGTTCCACAAGTATGCTGATTGGTGGTGGGAAAAAATTGCAAGGTGTGTTGTGTAATCAAGAAATGGAGGCATCGCCAAAGTTTTTGACTCGGTGCAGCCTGCACTCAACAGAACAAAGAAGAAGAGCGTGTCGCGGTGTATAGGGCATGGGTGGCTTTTTTGCTGGGGGAAAAGATCCGTCCAGCACCAACATGCCGCAGCGGATGGTGGGGCGAGCTGGGGTGGCGGGGATGGGGAAACGTGCAAAATAGGTGGGGGGGAAAGGATGGGAGATGGGGTGGGGTGTGGCGTCTGTGTGTGTGTATATATGCGTGCAGGGAAAGCGTATCTCAAGCAATGCGGGGTTGATCCTGGCCCGACGCATCCTGCCCTGAACAGCTCACACAGCCACACATGTGGGAAGGTTTGCCTTGAGTGCCCTTATTGTTGCAGCGTCGCGGCCACATCCGAGCCAGAGTCGTGGCCGCCGTCAGTTTGATAAGACAAAATATTTTTGAAAGACGGAAGTGTGTGCCGGGTGGCACAGTCAATATGAGTTCGAGTTCTGTTGGCGCTTTTGCCGACACTTGCCGCGCAGGCCCCCGCCCCTTCGATACCCCCACCCCCCCTGGGGGTGACAAATAGCACGGCGGGCAGAGCAGCAGTATCGTGACGCGCCGTCCGAGCAGCTGCTTCTTCATGCAATATCCACTGTAAAACACACACAAAAACAACCTGGAATCCTAATCCTTCTTGCTGCAATCGATCCTAAATGCAAATGCGTGTCTCCCCCGATACCCGCTGGGCAGACGCAGGCCTGCAGGCATATGCATGCCCCAGGCATCACACCCGACTGCACCACACGCCTTTACGGCACCTTCAAGACAACGCTGCCGTCGATCTCGAGGGATTTGGAAGGAACGCCGTTGCTGTTGACGACGAAGATGTAGTACCCCCCTGGCGGCAGGGTTGTCTTCACCTGCGGGATGGTGATGGTGACGGCGGCCCCCACCTGCGCGAAGGCCAAGTTGATGAAGGTCTGTGCCGTGTTGTGGCAGTGCGTCACAGCCGGGAGGGTGATGCAGGAGACGCCTGTGATGACGTGGGATGCGTCCTGCAGCGTCACCACGAGGTCGGCCCCATACCCGGGCTGCGGGCCGGTGTACGTCACAACGGGGCGGTCGGCAAACCCACCGCTGCTGCTGTAGAGGTACCACGGCGTGTAGATCTCCACATCAGTGTAAGGGATGGGCTCTGCCGGGACCTCCCCGCCGTGCACACCGCTGAAGGAGGCTGGGCTGTTGTCGAAGGGGGGGTTCCCGCTCCCGCCCATGAGGATGCGCGCGTCGGGGAGCAGGACGGCGCTGGAGTGGTAGAGGCGCGGCTTGTTCAGCTTTGCCACGGTGCGCCACGATCCGCCCCCCGTGCTGCCTGCGGGTGGGGTCCACACCTCGATGTCGGGGACCCACACGCCCGTGGCGTAGCTGTTGTCCTGGCGTGTGCCCCCCAGGGCCACAACCTCACCGCTGGGCACCACCACTGCAGTGACCCAGTTGCGCCCGAAGGTCATGGGTGCGGCGGCACGCGCGGTGACGGTCGATGTGGCACTGTCATACTCCACAATCGCTGCGTTGTTCGAACCGACTGCGATGTCGCCGTTCGTCTCCTGCCCGCCCCCTATAACGAGGATCGCGCCGGGGGTGTACATCACAGACCCGCACGATGCACCGGCGTACCACCCGAGTGTCTGCTGCATCACCGACACGCTGCCAGTGCCTGCGACATCCAGGACCCACAGGTGCTCCCCAGACACGCCGAACACCTTGGTGTCGTCTGTGCCTGATGAGTGCGGCGGTGCGGCATAGCCGCGGGGGTACCACCAGGCCTGGCGAGTCAGGCCGAAGGCGTCGTGGTTCCCCGCATCGTCGAGGGTCTCCCAGGTTCCCAGCCACGGGGTGTAGATCTCGGGAATCTCGGAAGTCTCGCCGTCGGTCATCACGAAGCCTGGGGGCGGCGTGCCGACGATGCCCCCCAGCGTCACGATGCGGCCGTCGTGCAGCAGCACAAGCGTGGCGTACCAGCGTGGGTAGGCCAGAGGCGCGGAACCCGTCACTGTGTCACCCTGGTAGTCGAAGAAGGAGACTGACTGGTCTGAATTCATGATATTCGTGTTCCCACCCACAACCGCGATGTTCTCCTCGTAGGTGTTGTAGATCACGGCGCTGCAGAAGGTGTTGAACACAAACAGGTCGCTGATGAACTGGAAGGTGTTGGTCGGGGGGTCCCAAAGCGTCACGTCCCCCCCCACCTGGTTCGACGACCCAAACGACGACCCGAAGGCGAAGACGCGCCCATCCGGCACCACCGCCATATGCACGGGCACCAGGCCGAACTGCTTCGTGCCCCACACTCGCCCCTCCACAGCAAACTGCTGCGCCAGCCCCGCCGCAGTGGCGGAAGACGCCCCCAGGCTCCCTGCAGGGATCACCTCACGCGCTGCACCCGGCTGCACCCACTCCACGGTCAGGAGGGCACCCAGGTCACGCTGTGAGTAGTGCACCTCGATGGCATGCCACCCGAGCCCCAGCACGACGGACCCCGTCAGCTCCACGGGGAAGTGGGCCCCGTTGTTGTTGATAACCTGACGCCCCCCGACAAACAGGTGCGCGCCATCATCCGAGGTGAGAAAGAATGTGTGCAGCCCCGCAGACACGACATGCACGCTCCCCTCGATCCGCAGCGCAAAATCGACGTCACCCAGGGGGGCCCCACTCGCCTGCTGCAGCGACAGCAGCTCCGCCTCCGTGAATGCGAGGTACCCACCCAGCTCCTGCAGGCCCACGGGGGACAGGACGTCGAACTCAGGCACATCCAGAAACTCCACACCTGCAGGTGCCTTATACAGCTCCACGGTGGGCTTGCTGCTCGGGGGCGGCGGCGGGGGGTTCGCTGTGGGCGGCGCAGGCGTGGGCGGCGCGGTTGGCCCCGGGGTGGGGGGCGCGGAGGTTGTCGGGGCGGGCGTCGGGAGCGGCGTCGGGGGTGCGTCGGTGAGATCCCCCGGGGAAAGCCAGAGGCTTGAGCCGGGGAGGGGCTGCTGGACGCCCCCGGGTGGGGTCCACTCCAGGTCGAGGCTGGCGCCCAGGTCGCGTTGGAAGTACTGCACCTCCAGCGTATGCCATCCGGCAGACAGGGAGGCAGATCCGGTCACCGTCAGAGAGAAGTGTGCGCCTCCGTTGTCCACAACCTGTGCCCCGTCGATCAGCAGCTGTGACCCGTCGTCCGACGTGAGGGAGAAGGTGTACAGCCCTGCCGTCTCGATTCTCAGGCTCGCAGTGAAGCGGACAGCAAAGTCCACCGACAGCGGCACCCCAGGCGCCAGCACTGCGAAGCTACCGAGGGACGGGAAGCCCAAGCCGGAGGTGTGCGTCAGGGAGGCCGGGAGGGACGCGGTGAAGTCGGGGAAGTCAGTCAGCAGCTGCCCCGGCGCGACCACCTCCGCAAGCAGGCCCTGCGCAGGGGGCGGGGAGCCTGCGAGGAGGTTTAACGCGGGGATCACCTCGCGGCCCCCGCCGGGGGGGTCCCACTCCAGCACCAGGCCCGCACCCAGGTTGAACTGGAAGTACTGCAGCTCGAAGCTGTGCGGGCCGGCGTCAAGGTATACGGTGTGGGCCATCTCTACAGGGAAGTGGGTGCCCCCGTTGTCCACCACCTGTGCTCCGTCGAGGATGAGCTGCGATCCGTCGTCCGACGTGAGGTAGAAGGTGTGCATGCCTGAGGTTGGGACCTGGAGCGTCCCCGTGAGGCGTACGGCAAAGTTTTCGGCAAGGGGCTCCAGTGCCAACAGGTCTGACTCGGTGAAGAGGACCTGGCTGGCTGTGGTCTGCAGCTTCGGGGTCAGTGCGTCATAGTCGGGGAAGTCGACAAGCGCGCCGCTGGTCCCGGCAGGTTTGTATACCTCTAGCAACAGCTGTGCCTGGGTGTGGGCCACAGCCACGCATGCAGCTAGCAGGCACCGCAGCAACGGCATGTTGCTCCCGCTGGGAGAGGGGGAGGTGGGGGCGGGGCTGGATTTCTCTGGAAAAGTTCTGTTGTCCGAACACACACGAAACCTGCGCATGGGGGTGTGTGTGTGTGTGGGCTGTGTGGCTGTGTGTTGTGCGCATGTTGCGCCGAGGGGACTACGGGCAACGGCAGCAACGGATATTGGCAATCACCAAAGGAGGGTGTGAAGGGGGGGGGCGGGGTGCGGAGGTTTCGTTGGGCCTCACAGGCCTTTTTGTCTTGAGTTTCCGTGTTGGTGTAGTGCAGCTGCGGCACTTCAGAGCCTGCCCAGGCTGCACTGTCGGTGGTTGGACGGCGACAAGGCAGTAGGTCGATACCCTGCAGGACCATGCACCCACCCAGCCGCCCCACCCCCGAACAGTACATCCCCCGATGGCGACTGACAAGAACTTCTTCGAGATCTGGGGGGTGGGCGGGCGGGTGGGTGGGTGTCTGGTTTCTTGGTTGGCTTTGCTGCCGCAAAAATCCTCGTGCGGCAACCCTCCCCACAAAACCATTCGTTCTTACATGGCGGGGGGCTGTGGATACCGCGTTTTGGTTGGGGGTTGGTCGCGTATCCCACCGCTCGCACGAGTTGTGCCTGAAAAAAATAAGCACAGCTGCTGCCGCTTCACCATCGAACGGCTTCCACCCACGGGTTTCTTTGATTTGGCGTCGGTTTGCCACTGTGGAGTGCAGTTGCACTACCCGATTGTGGTGATGACGCAACTTCTCCGGACCTTGATGCGCTCAGTGTCGTCTGAAGTTGCGTGCGCCTGACGTACCGTGGGGGTGAAGTTGTTGGAGCACGAGAAAAGAACACAAATCAGCAGGCCAGCCGTCAGTGTGGAGCCCATCGTGTCGAGGTTGTAGTTACTCACCCACGTGAGTGGGAGGAAGTGGACTCGAAAGAGTCTTTGAAAGAGGCGGAAACCTATGCAAAAATAGTAGGTCATCTGTGGTTGATACGTTGATGTTTCTACTGCCGTGGATAAGAACGCAAAATGTTTTGGAACAAAGGCCATTGTCAGAAACACGTGTTGGACGTCTTCGCAACTGGGTGTGCAACGAGGCCATTCTTTTCTTGACCAACTCCCAACTTTTGTACTGCAACGGGGCCCACAGACAGGCCCGACCCAACGGCCAGCGAAATCATGCCCAGAAACCTCGACGAATCAGAGCTCCGCCTCCGTACAGAGCAGCATCTCCCAGGCGGCATACAGACCCTGCCCACACGGACGGGTCCAGGGTACACCCCTTGGTGGGTGATGCAGGCACCTCTCCACCCGCCAGACCCGGCGTCGGCGCACCAGGCTGAGTTCGTGGCGCTGCGAGAGCCCCACAGACCAGGAACAGCCGTGCACAGCGGGACGCAGTCCACCTGCAGTCCGGTACAGGGTGATACCCTGTCCCAAGCACCCAATCAGCAAATTGAGGGGGTCTTCGCTACGGGGTGATCGTCAGTCCATTTTGGTGCACTTGCTGTTGAATTGGCTGAAAAGCGTAGCGACCGTGCTTCCTTCTTCCTTAATGATGCGTTGACGCTTCCACCACCCTAGAGCCTGCTGCTTTGATGTGGGTGTGGAGCACATGTGAACACGAAATAGCAAGACACACAGAAAAGAAGCAGGTCGTCGGAAGCACTCCTACACTTTTACGCATCATGCATGTGCTTAAAAACTGACAAAGACTGACGAAGAATAGCGACCAGCGAAGACCCCCTATTAATCCATCAAAAAGTGGGAGAAAAGGGCCTGTGCGACTGTGGGTTTACTGGAACGCCAACACACTAAGCCTTCCCAATGATTTTGTTTCCCATGCACGGCAGCTGTGTCTTCTGAGTGGTGGGTTTCGTTAGCGATGTTCTTTGAGTTTATTCGGGAGCGCGGACACGGAACAGGCCCCCCACCCCCCACCAACTCCAACCCCCTCCCCCCAGCCCCCCGTGCAGCCAGGGGAGCAAGTTCCGCGAATATGCAGTTTTGGTGTAGAGGGCAGAACAGAACGTGGCCTCCGTGCAGGGGGCCACCACAGGAGCAGGTGCTGCGCGTCTTCGAGGTTCTGGGGGGGGGGGGGGGTGCTGGAACAGCTTTGTTTGGCCATGGGTGTCTTTGCGATCGGGTGGAAGCGCCAACGCATCATTAAGGAAGAAGGAAGCACGGCTGCTACGCTTTTCGGCGAAAGCTTCGGTGATTTTCGACCTCTAAAAGTAAACCCCCCCCCCCGCATAATATTAAATATAGAATATTTAATATTATGCGTACCTGGGACCCCCCGTGTTTAAGTCCCCCCCTGGAGGCGATTTTCGGCCGGGGGGGACTTAAACACGGGGGGGGCGGACCTAAACACAGGGGGGGCTTAAACACGGGGGTGGCAGTGGAGACCAAGAAGACCTCTTCCTCTGCTGTCGTAGGGGGGTAATTCCGGTCCGGAGGGACTTTTGGCACCCCACTTTTCGACTCTGACAGCACCTGGAGGGCCTACTGGGGGGGGCTAAATAAAAGGGGGTGGCCGAATAGAAGGGGGGGGTCTGGAAATTCGAAATCCAGAAAATTTTAGGCCGAATACAAGGGGGGGGGGTCTTGTATTCGGCGGTCCGTGAATTTTGGCCAATTTTCAAATTTTCAGCCTGTTTTTCCAGTCCTAACAGACGCCCCATGGTCAAAATGACCCCACTGCGATTCGCACGGAATCCAAACATTCAAAAGAACAGGGTTTTGGACACCAGTGTGGGGGTCCTCACAGGTGGCTGACTCCTGGGAATATCCTCCCATTATCAGGAGCCAAATCAGGCCCACATTTCATGGGTGAAACTTGGCACCTCCGCCCACAAAATGACCCCACCACGATCCGCACGGATTCCGAATAGTGCAATGGAAGGCGAAAATCGCGATTCCACGAGGTCACCTGGAGCAAAATTCACCAAAATTTGGAAAAATCACGGACCGCCGAATACAAGACCCCCCCCCTTGTATTCGGCCACCCCCTTGTATTTGGCCACCCACTGCAAAAATTGCCCAAAATTTTGGGTTTTTGAAAACCCCCAAAAAAAAGCGTTTATACGCCTATTACAAGGGGGGGGGGGTCTTCTATTTAGCCCCCCCCAGTAGGGGCCACCTGATGACCCTCCAGACCAGCCCACCCCCGTGTTTAGGTCCCCCTGTGTTTAAGTCCCCCCCCTGCCAGACCCCCAGGGGGGGACTTAAACACGGGGGTAAGGGGGGGGGGACTTATACACGGGGGGTCCCAGGTATATTTAATATTATGAGTTTTGGGGGCCTATATTTAATATTATGAGTTCTGGGCGTTTTGCTATCAGGACTCACTTGCAAAAAACCGCTGGCGAACAACGGGTGCTGAAAATAGGATTTTTTCAGTCACCTACGTCATGTACAGACACTGTGCGTCCCCGGAGATGACCTCTTTTGGCCTACTAGCCGAAAAAAACGGCCAAAAAACGCCCAAAAACGCCCTATTTAATATTACGAGTTATTTAATATTATGCGTTATATTTAATATTATGCGTCATATTTAATATTATGCGCTATTTAATATTACGCGTTATTTAACATTATACAGGGGGGGGGTTTAGTATTATCGGAGTAAATGCACCGAAACGCACCGTTTCAGATAGACACCCGTGTATCTGCAGCCCCCACCCCCAGGTGAGAGGGCTGATGCTTCAACTTCGCCTGGCCACAGAAATCGCAGTCGGCAGAGCGTTGGGAGGCACATCACGGTAGCGCTGAAACAAGCCATCAATTAAGAGCGCTCCAATGGTGAGTGCACTGGAGCAATGCTGTAACACTTCGGGAGGGGGGAAGGGAAACAAGCCAGTCACAGCCAGCCAGTCAGTGAGGGTGGTGGCGGGACGCCTCCACCTCTCGGTGACACCACACGGCTCGGTCACACCTGGTAGTGGGGGCCATTCGCCAACACCCAGGGCTCTCGCTAATCACCCCTGGGACCCCCAGGGGGGGTGATATGGGGTCCCGTAGCACGCAGGCGGAGCCCCGCTCTCGGCCTCGTCCCTGCCTTGTTTGCTGCCCCAGCCCTCCCCACACCCGCTCCACACCCCACCCGACGGTGGTGTGGAGCAGGCGAGGAGATCTGGGGCAGCAGATGCATGTGAGGAGAATCACACCGGGCTTGGTCGGGCAGACAGTTGCGAGTTTTCCGATGATGTCCCGCTCGGAAGGTTGGCTAAGCACGGTCCTGTAATCCACAGGAGGGTAGGTACAGGAGAAACGCGTGCCCCAGGGGGGTCTGGGGGGCGGAGCCCCAGCCGCCGGAGGCCACGGTAGTGAACATCTGTTCCTTGTGGGCGGATGATGTGCGGAGATGTTTCTGTTGCATAGCCCAGCTTCCCGGTGCCGGGCACGAGCGGGATGACCTGCTCGTGCGCCCTCTCTGCTGCTGGTGCGGGTGTTAGGCGGTCGCCTAACACCCCCACCCCCACCAACTCCGCCAGCCCGGTTTTTTCCCCTGAATGCAACAACTGTCGGAGAGGATCGTGCGGAATGGATGTATTTTCGCTGTGACGAGGTTCTTGTTGTGTGTGTATAAAAACGCCTGTGACCCCCCCCTCCCTCCCTGTGCTGTGGTGGCCGTTCTCTCTGCGTTGCGGTGCGGGAGGCTAAAGAATGGGAGGGGTGGGGGTGCCTGGTGAGGAAGGAAAGAAAATCCTCATCGGGCATTCTGAGACACGCTCAGTCGTGTGCTGCGCCAAAAATACTACGAGAAACACTTGGCCTCTATGCTGTGAGTGTTGCATTGGACGCTTCCACCAGGTGCCGTCGCTCGGGCAAAAAAGGTGTATTTCTCAATCAAGAGAGTATGCCCCTCACGATTGTGGCACGATTGTGTCTCCCCGGGTCAGGCTCGGTATTCCAGTCGAAAGCGTAAATGCCCCTCGGCACTGTGCTGGGCGGGGTTGTGTCTCGGTCAGGAGAGGAGGTGCCCCTCAGGCAAAATCCTGCGTCTCGCGGTCGGGAGTGAGTGCCCCTCGGCAGGAATGTGTCTCGGCCAGGTGTCCCTCAGGCAGGGAATGTAATGTCTCGGCCCGGTGTCCCTCGGGCATGAATGTGCGTCTTGGCCAGGTGCCCCTCAGGCAGGGTGCCCCGTAGGCGGAAGTGTATGTCGCGGCCAGATGCCCCTCAGGCAGGGTGCCCCGTAGGCGGAAATGTATGTCTTGACCAGGTGCCCCTCGGGCAGGGTGCCTCGTAGGCGGAAGTGTATGTCTTGGCCAGGTGCCCCTCGGGCAGGGTGCCTCGTAGGCGGAAGTGTATGTCTTGGCCAGGTGCCCCTCGGGCAGGGTGCCTCGTAGGCGGAAGTGTCTGTCTTGGCCAGGTGCCCCTCGGGCAGGGTGCCTCGTAGGCGGAAGTGTATGTCTTGGCCAGGTGCCCCTCGGGCAGGGTGCCTCGTAGGCGGAAGTGTCTGTCTTGGCCAGGTGCCCCTCGGGCAGGGTGCCTCGTAGGCGGAAGTGTATGTCTTGGCCAGGTGCCCCTCGGGCAGGGTGCCTCGTAGGCGGAAATGTATGTCTTGGCCAGGTGCTCCTCAGGCAGGGTGCCCCGCAAGCGTAAGCTGTAGGTATGTCGTGGCCAGGTGCCCCTCAGGCAGGTAATGTCTCGGCGAGATGCCCCTCGGGCAGGAAAAATGCGTCTCGGCTAGGTGCCCCTCAGGCAGAAGTGGGTGTCTCGGTCCGATGCTCCTCGGCAAGATCGTGTCTCGGTCAGGAAAGTAGGAGTTGGATATCACTGACGTCACTTTGCTGCATCAGTATCGACCCATTTATCAGCACCCGACTGTTGCTCTTGGTCCCGCCTTTGTCAGCGCCTCTGTGACGGAACCTCCAGCTGAAGTATGCGTTTGGAAACCTTGAGCGCGATCAAGCGTGAAGCAGGTTTTCGGCGAGGCGCGGTGATAGTCTCGATGGCTGATGGGAATGTCCTCAATCCGCTGCGGCCACGGGCGCAGCGCTGTCCCGCTGTCACGTTCATAAGCGGCGGAGGACCACCTTGAACACCACGGCGTCATCATCCCCATCTTTTTGCGCCCCTCCTTCGTGCTGATCCCCCCGTGCACCTCGCCGTCATTTATTAGAACCAGTGCGTGGGGGTGTTGTTGTCCTCAACCGCGGCTTCGGCCCTCTTGAGACCTGACACGAGCATGGTGTGAGGGTCGTCTTCTCGGTCGGGATTTGGTGCCCCTCGGGCAAGATTGTGTATCTCTCGGTCGGGAGAGCGGGTGCCCCTCGGGCAAAATTTTTGTCTCGGTCAGGAGAACAGGTGCCCCTCGGGCGAGATGCTGCGTCTCTCGGTCGGGAGAGTGGGTGCCCCTCGGGCATAGTTTTGTCTCGGTCAGGATAACGGGTGCCCCTCGGGCAAAACTGCGTGTCTCTCGGTCGGGAGAGTGAGTGCCCCTCGGGCAGAATATTGTCTCGGTCAGGAGAACAGGTGCCCCTCGGGCGAGATGCTGCGTCTCTCGGTCGGGAGAGTGGATGCCCCTCGGGCAGAATATTGTCTCGGTCAGGAGAACAGGTGCCCCTCGGGCAAGACTGCGTGTCTCTCGGTCGGGAGAGTGGGTGCCCCTCGGGCAAAATTTTTGTCTCGGTCAGGAGAACAGGTGCCCCTCGGGCGAGATGCTGCGTCTCTCGGTCGGGAGAGTGGGTGCCCCTCGGGCAGAATATTGTCTCGGTCAGGAGAACAGGTGCCCCTCGGGCAAAACTGCGTGTCTCTCGGTCGGGAGAGTGAGTGCCCCTCGGGCAGAATATTGTCTCGGTCAGGAAACCAGGTGCCCCTCGGGCAAGACTGCGTGTCTCTCGGGTGCCCCTCGGGCAGGGTAGAATGCTGCGTCTCTCGGACGGTCAGATCGTGTGTCCCTCAGTCAGGAGAGGAGGTCTCGGTCGCTAAAAACGCGCCCCCTCGGGCAGAGTGGTTGTGTCATCGCTGTTGTGTCACACCAATTGCCTCTCGGGCGGTGTGTCTTTTTTGATTTGACAACTCCGGTTTGGTGTACCTCGATGAGCTTACCTTACCTTGTCGTCGGACACAACATATCATCGTTGTCCCAAACCCCGTAACCCACGTGAAGTGGATCATCTGAAGTGCAGAATGAGGTGGAGCAGGTGGAGCACGAAACATAAGTAAACCATAGCAAGAGAGGCCAGCAGCAGTCCCGAGTCCATCGCGTTCCTCGTAGCATTTCCCGTACCACACAGGTGTGTTATGTGCAAAAAAAAAGAATACGGCGAACAAAAGACAAAGAAAAAAACCCACGGCAGCACTGCTAATGTGCTGTATTGACACTGGCAGGAGATCTTACAAACACTACAAAATCTGGTCTGGATGAAAATCCAAATACCGAACCGCCTTACCCCAGCAGTGCAGATGTCCCGGGGCAGTCGAATACGTGTTCCTCACCCGAAAGAGACAAAGGAGTGGCATCGTGTTTGAAACAATATTATGGGAGGGGGGGGGGGGGTTTAAGCACATGTATGATGCGTAAAAGTGTAGGAGTGCTTCCGACGACCTGCTTCTTTTCTGTGTGTCTTGCTCCCTCGTGTTCACATGTGCGCCACACCCACATCAAAGCAGCAGGCTAGGGCGGTGGAAGCGTCAAAGCATCATTACAGGGGGGGGTCAAATAAACGTACTTAGTACTACTATTCGGCGAACGCGCGGGCCTAAATCGACCTCGCCAGAAAATTAATAAATAGTTTGCGAGCGAATAGACGTACTAAGTACGTCTATTCAACTTTTCCTAAAAACGCTGTTTGCAGGGGCTCTGCGGGGCTGTTTGGTCCACCAGGGGCGCGCTGGTCACTGCTGTCGTCCGTCTCTCACTTCTTCTGCCTTCCGGTCGAGTATCCGCTCTGTTCTCGTCCTACCACTCGCCCCTCATTTGGTTTCGTACCGTTTTGATTTGTATTGCCCCCCCCCCCTGGTTGACATTCTTGTTGAGTTAGTGAAAGCATACACAGTTCATCAGAGCTGTCAGCTTCACTGTCGGTGGTTGGTTGGTGCGTTGATGCTTAAAAAAAAGATGTGAAAAAGACAAGCCACAACCAGCACGCCCCAACTTACTTCTTCTTCAAGTTCTTGGGCTTGCTGGGGCAAGTCTGCATGTTGTGCCCAGGCTTCCTACACCCTTTGCAGAGCCTGCGGTGTTTGTTGGGAGTCTGGGTGGTCGGGGACGCTGCGCGCTTCTTTTCGGAGGACTGGGAGGACTGGGAAGGCTGTGTCTGTGTGAGAGAGTTCACACGAACCGGCTTCGCCCATGCCAAGATGCTTGACTGTTGGGTTGGCTGAGACACAACTTTCTTTTGGGTGGACTGCTTCTCTGTGCTCTCTTTTGCCTTCCCGTCCAACCCAGGTTCAAGGTCCGCACCACCAGCCTCAGGGGATGTTTCTGTGCTTGGTGCGAAGGTGAGGTCCGGACAAAGGGAGCTCTTCACGAACCCGTCCTCCTCACCCGACACCTTCAGCACGTACCCCATATCCCGCAAGCGCTCGGCTACCAGCGTGCCCTGGCCCGGGCCAGTTGGTTGAAGGAAGGCCGGGGAGCGCATGGCGGTGGCCCATCCTCGAATATCTTGAACAGGAGGCATTCCATCAGCAGGAGGCACATGAAAGCATCGGACGTCATCATTATGTCGGACACCAGCCGAAGCTATTGGCTCTGTTGGTGGATGGTGAAATCTGGGCAGTTGGATTGCGGGTTTGCGGGCGTGTGTTGATCAGTGCTGCACAACAGGAGAGAATGTCAAACAACGTCAGGGAAGGGGGCTGCGGGGGGTGGGGGGTGGGCTCAGCTGGTCCTCGAAGGCTACATCTATGGTGAGGTGTGTCTGGGGCCATCCGTCCACATCTTCTCGTTGGTGGTAGGGACTGCGGACGCCGTAGATGAGGAGTCGTTTAATGCGCGCCGCTCTTCAGCAGTGATTTTGACGCCTCTGGACCCCAGGAGTTTGCGGGTTTCCGGGTTTGCGGTCTTCAGCAGTGGTTCTGATGCCTCTGGACCGCAGGAGTTTGCGGGTTCGCTGGTTTCCCGTCCGTATGTGTCTGAGGGGGGATGCCCCGATTCCCTTCGTCACGACATATCTTTGAGCGTAGGTCACTTCCCCCCTCTACGGACCCCGTGCACCCTGGTTCCCCTAAGTGGCACCAATAGACCCCGTTGTCCCCATTCCTTGCCCCAAAGTTTGCAGATTTGTGTGTCTCCAAAAAGAAAATCTCAAAAAAAACGAAAAATTTTCCCAAAAAAAAGGGTGAAAAGTAAGTACTACTATTCAACGGCCCAACGTGCCCCAGAGCCCCAAAAAAATAAGTACTACTATTCGGCTAAGTACTACTATTCAACTAAGTACGTTTATTTGACCCCCCCCTGTAAGGAAGAAGGAAGCACGGTCGCTACGCTTTTTCGCCATCAGTCACAGCTCGTCAGTCAGTGAGGGGAAGTGGGGCTGCTGCTCACGTTTTCTCTCAGTCGTATTGCGGTTTGGATTAGCGTGCTGGTATCGCAGAGTGTCCCCGAGATGCCACTCCTGGGGTCGGACACCAACCGCTCTTTGCTTGTAAACTAGTTTGCTTGTTATGGGGGCCCTCACTCTGTGCCCTAGTGCGTCAGGCTGCAACCGATATTGTGAGGTGGCTCACGTTGCTTCACTTTAGAGTCAAGGCCCCCGATGTGTTGCAAGCAAACGCTTCCACACACACAAAACCTCGAACCCTTGCGATGGATGAGGCTAGTGGTGTGCAGGAGTGTCTGGCAGGGGCGTCAAAACATAGTCTGCTCACAGGCAGGGTGTGTACGGGAGTGAAGTAAGAAGACAGGACCCCTGCTGTAGCAGAAAAGAGAAGGGAATGCATTGTTCTGTGCGCCAAACCCGGGCGAACAACCCTCGCGTGTTTTTGCCTGATGAAGGTTGGTGCGAATGTTGCACGCACAGCCTAAACAACGAGGCAGGGTAGCTAACAACCACACACCCTCCCCTCGATGGGCCGTGGAGTGACAGCAACACGCGGGGGCCTTCGCCATCCGCCAAAGGTTATCGGACATATCGTAGGAAATGGACCAAAAAAGGATTGCCGGGTTTCTTGTGTTTTGTTTGTGCAACCTTCTGGTCACCTGCACGTTGGGGCGTGGAGTGTAGGTGAACAAAACATTGCTCCCACTGCAACCTTTTTAGTTCTGAACGCCTTCCGTGAGCACGGTCCGTTTGACACAAAAAACGCACCGTTTCCGGCGCTGCAGCGAAGATCCCATGGCAACAAACCAGACTGGTCCAGTCCTCCCCGAAAATGATGTGGTGTGGGTGGGTCGCAAGGAGACCGCCGAAAGACACAAGAGTGCCAGCTGGCTTCGCCCGAATCATAAAGAATGACCCGGTGTCGATAATTTCTCTGCTTGTGCTGCAACCCAGGAGGTGGCCCGGGGGGTTGGGGGATGTAGTCTCCACCGGGTGGTGACACCCGGAGGGGGCTGGGTCCGAGGCAACCCGCTAAGAAATAGTGAGAATAGCCACCACATCACCGAATGGCGCGCGGATTTCCAACACGTCCATCCAGACAAGCTGGGGAGGGTCAGAAATACGGATGGGCATTCGTGACGAATGGCTGAAAACCTCGTCTCAGGAGCGATCGCAGGCACCAGATGACCAAAATGACACCATCACCATCTGCACGGGGGTTTAGACCCCACCACCATGCAAATGAACCGAGTTTCCAGACCCAACACACCACCCCCCCTTCTGGATGTCCCGTGAGGTGACTTCTGAGCTGAAAAGTAGCAAAAGCAGCCCCAAGTCCTGGACTGTACTGACAAAGGCAGGGTCTCTGAAGAGAAGCAAATCAGTCGCTTAGCTCTGGCCTGTGCTGCCGTCCGGGGCTGCGAGAAGACTGCGTCGTGTCCCTCCCGAAACAAAGGCACTCCTTCGGAACCAAACCCGAAGGAATAGAATGTGCCATGGGGCAGCAATTTCAAAGCCACTGCTCTGTGCGTGCACACGGCGACACCATGGCCACCTGCGCCTCGAGGAGCAGGATGAAATTCTCCGGCAGGCTGCAAAGGATCTCAGACACGAGTGGCCAACGCAGCAATGTTGAAGAGGGCCCAAATTCGGAGTCACTGGACAGGTCGTGACACGGTGAGGAGGTCGAGCCAGAAGTGCTGCAGCAGCGGAGACTGGGGGCCGTGCGCAAGTCGTCAGTGGTGCCCTCCCTGCTGGCAAGGGAATTCAGAAGTGCACGCGAGGCGGCACCGAGGAGTGGGGTGTTGTCTGAAGCAGCCGCGACAAACAGGTCGTTGAGAACGTGGAAGTTGACGCCCTGGTGATCACGGGTGGCCCAGATACGCAGCGACTGCATCGCGCGTGTAAGGTGCATCTTGGACACCTTGCCGTGGTCCCCGGACTTCGCATCGTCGGGTGCGCAGGGTGGCGGCTGCACGTTTCGTAGGTCGTTGAAGGGACGTGCCGCCAGGACGGCGGGGAGGAGCTGGTAGCACGCCACCTCGCCAGGCACATCCCTGAAGATGTAGGACCCGAGGAAGCTCACGTCCGGCATGCACTCCAGCAGGTCGAGTTGCGGCTCCACCGCACGGTACAGCTCCTCTGTCACCACATTCTGCCCGCCGTCCCCCGCGTCACCCACACGCGCAGCAAGGTTGCACGTCGTCCCGTCGTAGTCGTAACCGCCACCCGGCGTCTCCACGACACTGGCGCGGCCGTAGTGCGCACCGACACGCACACGCAGCCCGTTGAACAACCCAGGCACCCTGCGGCACGCGGGGTGTGACAGGAGCCCCTCCGGCCACTCAACCTGCAGCAGCTCCATCTGCAGGTCCAGCATGAACGCCACGGCATCCACGGGGGACGCAAACGCAACCATGAAGGCGTCCCCGATCGTCTTCACCTCGTAGCCGCTGTGCACATCGATCAGCTCCCGGCAGATGCGGTGGTGTTGCGTCAGGGCCACTGCCATGTCGCGCTGGTGTGTGGCCCACAGGTTTGTGCTCCGCTTGATGTCGGTGAACACGACGGCGAAGTTGGCTTCCGCATCGCGGGGTGCATGCCGCACACGCCACTCCCGCCTGCGCCGCGCCACCACCAAGTACACCACCAATGGCACTGCCAGGAGCACCACAGACGCCAGAGCCACTCCCACGATCAGCGTGGTATGGTCCGCACCTGGCGGCACCAGCACACACACCCCGTGTTCCGGCCGCTCTCCTGGGGCACACTCCTCGCACACCTCCCACTCCGCAAGGAACAGCTGCTCCGCACTGCACATATCTGCAGTCTTCACTGTGTCCAGCGTGGCCCCGCCAAAGTCCAGCACGATGTTCCCCCGCACGCGCGGTTCCACGGGCGACGTATCCTTGATGTACTGCATCAGTATTGCCTTCAGGACTGCAGACGATGTCTCCATCACGTTGTTATGCGGGCGAAAGGCATATCTGTCGCCCCCACCACACAGGAAGTTGTTTGTAACCACACTGTACGCCCGCTTGAAGTCCATCGGCACCCACCTGCCAGTGCCTGTCTCCTTCACGTGGATGGCAGTGACACGGTGGTAGGCCAGCAGTCTTGGGTTGATGAAGTACCGCATCCCTAGCACCTGTAGGAACTGCCCAGTCATCGGAGTCCCTCTGTCGGTCGTGCCGTTGGCAAGCAATGTCGAACAGGAGTGTTCCAGGGCCCTGTAGATCTCGGCACCAGTCAGGTTGAGGTAGCAGAGGTGGTTCTGGAAGGGCAGCGCATTGGCCAGGTGCGACTTCTTCAGGGTTCCTGCAGGCCAACCTCCGCGCATCGCCCCGCCGTTGCTCAACGCAATTTCCACGCCTGGCCGGCTGGCGAGCAACGCACTGTTGACAATGACACCCAACTCGCAGTCTTCCTGCCTGCACTTGTCATTCCAGAACCCGTTTTCAACCGGAATCACACTCTCGCCGATAACGACGTCGCCATCATCCACCACATCGATGATGTCCTGCAAAAACGCTACATCCTCGTTGAACGCATCGTCCTTCCACGCCTCGGGCACATCAGTCGCATGTGTTGCATTGCAGGACACGCGCACCAGCTGGTGCGATTCGGAAAACTCCAGCTGGATCCAGTCGACCAGAGGTTGGGACGCAAATGATTTTGTGATGAGATGGAGTGCACCCACCTTCTGTGTCACCGGGCGCCCCGTGTGGTTCAGAGACAGGTAAGCCGCCACGTCAACCCCCGTGTGCTGCAGGCCCGGCAGCTCCACCTCGGGTGTGATGCCGTTGACAAGCGCCACCACCACCGTCGCACCTTGATCTCGCAACAAGGCGACGAAGTCGGCCACCGATTCGCCAAACCCTGTCGTGGGGACCCAGAAGTCGTGTGGAAACAGCACCAGCACCCCGATGCGGATGCCGGGGTAGGGCTCCGTGATGTAGTACGGCTTCAGGGCATGGGCGAAGATCCTGTTCTGGTGCAGAAGCAGGTTTGTGGAAATAACGGGCCACTGCTGTTCGGCGAGAAGGCGTGCGGTGTGAACACGGTCAATCCACATCAGGAAGTCGGGCGATTGCAGATGCAGCACCTCAACTGCAGCGCGTGGCCATATCACGTCATTGAGTGCCAAGCCCGCAGGGTGCCCCTGCACCAAACCATCGATGTGTGCGAAGCCCCCGATGCGTAGCACTCCATCAGCACCTGCCGCCCCGTGCCGCAGGGCTGCTGCGATGCTGGGAAACCCTCCGACACATGTCGCCACAGTGAGGTTGGAGCACGGGCTGTCCCACTTTGCTGTGTCGTATGGCTGCAGCGGTACCTTTGGAACAGCGGCGATGCGAACGATCACACCGATGTGTAGTGCGCACAGCGTGCACACCACAGACATCGCCTGTGCGCCTGTGCGGGGGGGAGGGGCGGTGGGTGTGGAGAAGTGAAAAAGTGGTGCTGCGACCAGCAACAGCTGACCCTCAAGGATGGGAGGGGGGACGAGGCCCCCTGACGCATGCCGCCCCTCCGTCCCTCTCCCCTTGTGTGGCACATGCATGCAACTGTTCGTCCCCCGGGGCGACAGGGCCCGAAGGACCCCACACCCTGACACCCCCAACGCTGTTGTTCACTCAATTGCAGGCAATGTCAGGTGGGGGAAGAGGGGGTGGGGATGGGAGGGGGATGGGAGGGGGAGAGGATCTTGCCACTGCACTGCCCCAGCGAGTTGCACCCGCATCCGCACACGAGGGCTAAGAGAGGCACATCCACCACCTTTTTGAGATCCGCCTGCAGACAGAATGCAAGGATGGATGCACGCCACCTCGTCGCGTCGGCGTGCAAAGTGTTCGCAAAGGTTCATCAAAGGATTCTTGAGCCTGTCTGTTAGCGAGGCTGTGCCCGCCTAGAAGGCATGTTCAGAGGGGGGAAAGAGGGGAAGAGAAAACAGACGCGAAACACCCGGGGTTAGAGTGAGGGTGGAGAGCAGGGCACATCACAGGGAAGCGGGTTGGCGGGCGCCCCCCCCCCCCCGCCCCCTACGCACACGGCACGGACCCCAGGCGGGGCGAAGATGTGGCAAACGAGTGTCCGGCCAGGGCCTTCGGGACAACATCTCTGAAAAGCCCTGGGCCAGGGACCAGGGCTTTTCAGAGATGTTGTGCTGATGCGAGGTTCAGTTCGCGATCCGCCTCCAGGGAGGGGTGAACGTAATGCAAGGCATATCCGTTCTGCTGCACTGCTGCCAGATTCAGGTCACGGTCGGCCTTCAGGGAGTGGTGAATGTAGCTCAAGACTAAGCCATTCTGCTGCACCGCTGCGAGATTCAGCTCACGGTCGGCTTTCAGGGAGTGGTGGACGTAGGTCAGGGCGGTGCCATTCTGTTGCACGGCTGCGAGACAGTATTGATTTTGTTTAAAGACTGACTCATCCAGAGAATCCAGGGAGCCCAGCGCAATTGCCAGACCCCCCAGACGGCCAGAAGACGCCGGTCTTCGCCGGGGCGGACCCAGCTAAAAGCTAACAGCAAGAACAGCAATAAAAAGGGAGAGCGTGCTCCTATCTCTGTGGGCTGGCGGGAAAAGGCTAAAAGGTAGAAAGGAAGGAAGCAATGTGCAACAAAATACGATTAATGCACTCGTTTGTTAACACCGCGCCGGTCGCATAATGCTGCGGTCGGATGAACGATTGACTGATCAACTCCAACCCAGTGGGCGTAAAAAGGAGAAGACGGGAACAACGGCTGGTCTAAACAGGACGAACGGACACTCACCACCACAGGGTATTCCAGAGGCGTTCCTGGCCGCGGCTCGACTCGTCGAACAACAGGTGACGGGCAAAAGATCGTGGTGAAAAAGAACTAAAAGTAGGAAGGCGAAGGAAGGCAAAGCCGGGGGATCCACGTGTGCGTGTGCGTTGAACTTGTCCCACGTGCGCGTGTGCGGTAAACTTGTCCCACGCGCCCCGGTAAAAAACACGTAACACGGTTGCCGCCCACAGTTTCTTCTGGCCACGCGGCGCGCTTCATGAGCGCCGCGTGCAGCCTGACTGGTCTTAGCGGCCTAAGCGAAACACCGGGTCTCCAGAGGGATACATCCAGCCTACACGCAATGCGCTACCTTAAGCCAAAGCGTGCAGCGTAGCTTACCTCAACGGTCTGTTCGCAAAGGCCCCCAGGGTTCACCACGTGGAGGTGCCAGCCGTAGTCGCCAGGTCCGCTCCCCTGACGACCCATCACCCCTGCACGGCTGCGAGACAGATTTCCCGATCGGCCTGCAGGGAGGGGTGCACATGTTGCAAGGCGGAGCCATCCGATTGCACTGCTATGAGGTTCAGCTCACGGTCGGCCTTCAGGGAGTGGTGGACGTAGCTCAAAGCATAGCCATTCCGTTGCACCGCTGCAAAATTGATGTCACGATCAGCCTTCAGGGAGGAGTGTACGTGTTGCAAGGCAGACCCATTCTGTTGCACTGCTGCGATATTCAGTTGGCGGTCGGATTTCAGGCAGTCGTGGACGCAGCTCAAGACTAGGCCATTCTGCTGCACTGCTGTGAAGTTCAGTTCACGATCGGCCTTCAGGGCGTCGTGGACGTATCTCAAGGCTAGGCCATTATGTTGCACCGCTGCGAGATTGATAGCACGGTCGTCCTTCAAGGGGTCGTCAACATATCTCAAGGCATTGCCTTGCTGTTGAACCAGTGCGAGATACAGCTCATGATCGGTCTGGGTCGGGCTTGAACCGAACAAGGTCGGACACGGGGCGCATCGGCTGAGGGCCCGAGCGAGCCGGCCAAGCAGGCTATCGGGCGTCCGTCTGGCATGTGCGTGTGGGGGAGGAGAAGACACAGCATCCGATTCAGGGGCGTTTCCCAAGGCAGGTGCATGCTGTTGCGGTGCGATGAATATTACACGATCATCCTTCAAGGAGTCGTGTACGTATTGCAAGGTATCCACGTTCTGATGCACCGCTGCGAGATTGATGTCACGATCAGCTTTCAACGAGTCGTGGACGTGCCTCAACTCATAACCGTCCTGCCGTACCGCTGTGAGATTGATTTCACGATCAGCCTTCAGGGAGTCGTGGACATATTCCAAGGCATGGCCGGTCTGCTGCACCGCTGCGAGATTTAGTTCCCGCTCGGCCCTGAGGGAGTGGTGGACGTGCTGCAAGGCAGAGCCAGTCTGTTGAACCGCTGTGAGATTGATGTCACGATCAGCGTTCAGGGAGTGGTGTACATATTGCAAGGCAGAGCCAGTCTGTTGCACCGCTGTGAGATTGATTTCACGATCGTCCTTCAGGGAGTCGTGGACGAACCTCAAGGCAGAACCCCGTTGTTGCACCGCTGCAAGGTTGATATCACGACCAGCTTTCAATGAGGTGTGGACATGTTGCAAGGCAGTGCCATTCTGTTGAACCGCTGCGAGATTCAGTTCACGATCGTCCTTCAGGGAGTCATCGACGTATCGCAAGGCAGAACCATTCTGCTGCACTGCTGCAAGATTCAGTTCACGATCATCCTTCAGGGAGCCATCGATGTATTGCAAGGCAGAGCCATTCTGTTGAATCGTTGCGAGACATACTTCACGATTCGCCTTCACTGTGATGTGCGCGGATTGGAGGCGATCCGTCCTTTCGCGAACAGCTTCGACCACATCCGCCCACTCTGACACCCACAGCGGAACCTCCCACACTTGCTTGCATCCGCTGTCCAGGTCATCAAGGTAGCGCTGCCACTCCAGGTCGACGTCCACTGTGCACCCGTCTCCGACACCTGCGGCGCTGCTCAGAGGCTCATCACCGCATAACGTCTTACCCCCCACCGACAGCTGCAGGTCAGCCACCTCCACCCCGAAAAAGTAGGGGAACGCCTGCAGTGCAAGCTGCTTCACGTCGTCCGGCGTGTCGTCGACCCCGACGTCGGCGGTATGCTGACAGCCGGTCCTCCTGTCAGCCAGATACACCAACATGTCTCCCCCCCACCCTCCCGCCCCCCTGGCTCGGGGGACCGCAAAAGGCGGTCGTGTTCGCACCTGTGTGGCTTGCCGTATCACACTGTACCCTGTCCTCCGGACTGTGCATTATGTCAACTCAGTGAGGGGGTCTTCGCTGGTCGTTATCCTTCGTCAATCTTCGTCAGTTTTCGGCCAATTCAACGAAATGCACCAAAATGCACTGACGACCACCCCGTAGCGAAGACCCCCTGAAGGAGGAAAAGGAAGGGGCCCTGTCGCTTCATCAGGAATCGACTCACCCGCCTGCATGCCCCCACCACCCCCCCCCCCCTCACTCCCTCCATCATTAGCAGGCATGTCGCTAAGCGTCGACCGTCGACCCAGTGATTTTGGGTTTCCCCCCCCATAAAAAAGCGTCGACCCAGCGTCGACCCAGTGGACTGGGTTGACGCTTGGTCGAGGCTTGGAGCGTCGACCTAGTGGAACTGGGTTGCCATTCAAGCCTGGACCAAGCGTCAACCCATTTATTACACTGGGTCGACGCTAACCTAGCGTTGGCCCGGTTACACTGGGTCGACGCTCACCAAGCGTCGACCAAGCGTCAACCCACTTTCACTGGGTCGACGTCGAAGAGAGTATGGTTTTGCAGGAACAGATGCTCACTACCGTGGCCTCCGGCGGCTGGGGGCTCCGCCCCCCAGACCCCCCTGTGGCGTATGTCTCGTACTCAAGTCATTCGATTCCCACCGGGTCAGGGAATCCAACCACTCCAGTAGCCTCAGGAGGACGCAGCCAACTCACACAGAATCTGTACGCCCACAATGAACAGATGCTCACTACCGTGGCCTCCGGCGGCTGGGGGGCTCTGCCCCCCAGACCCCCCATCTCGCGTGCCCGTCTAGTAACCAAGTCCTTGCGCTTTGACGGCCGTGACATATCAGGGGGCAGCGTCGAAATCATGGTCCCGAAAGCCATTTTTTGGTTTCCTCCGGCACCCGACGGCGCGAGCGGGAGAGGAACCGCGGAAGGAACCCAGCGCCTCGCACCGTGCCCACCTAGTGGTCCACCGATGGGAAAATTTGGCAACAACACGAGCGCGCGCGAAGCGCGCGCGAGAAAAATTGACCCCTAGTGTTTTCCCCCCTGATCCCCCCCCAAAACAGGAGCGTCAACCCACCAAATCTCCAAAATCGAAAAGTTAGCGACAGGCCTGCATCATTAGTGTGAAGCCACCCACGTGGAAGTCAACAGAGACTAGACAGCGACAGCTGTGTGAGTGCGGGCTTCGCCTTTTCTTTCTGCGCTGCGATGCACATTCTTCCTCACAAGGCGACGCCTGGCGCTAGGTGCAAAAGGCCAACCCCACACCTGCTACACCCTGACACCCCCAACGCTGTTGTTCACTCAATTGCAGGCAATGTCCGAGACAGGTGGGGGGGAAGAGGGGGTGGGGATGGGAGGGGGAGAGGATCTTGCCACTGCACTGCCCCAGCGAGTTGCACCCGCATCCGCACACGAGGGCTCTGATAGACACCGCCACCACCACCACCACCACCACCCCTCCCACCCCGCCCCGCCCCACCCCACCACGCGCTTAATATCGCATGTGGAGTCTTGGCACCGACGCAGAACGACACTCTCTTGCGGCACTCGAGCCACCACCACCACCACCGCCATCCTCCCCTCAATCGGTTAACCCAGGGGGAGGGGGGGGGGTCACCGATACCCAAGCAGGAAGACAGGGTGCCAGTTGTCTTGCCTTGGGCTGCATCACTGTGGGCTTGAGTGTGACCGGAGGTGATGTTTAGAGAGCTTTATACACGGTATGGTGACGATCGGTCCAATTAGCCTCCAATTAACTTTTTTCCACGATCGTGGGGAAAAAAACCACGATCGCCACGATCGTGGCTCCAATTAGCTAATTGGAATAATTGGAGGGAATTTTCCTTCGGAAATCCTTAGAGTTCATGTGACATCATGCAGCAGACACAGCCAAGACTGACTCGGGTGGTTGTGGTTCTTACCAGCCAGTCCAAAATTCCCGACCCGTGCGGGTTTCGGAGGCCAATAGGAACCATATCCTGCCAATACATACCCACCGTGGTCCCCTGAAAACCGTGTGGAGCTACGTAGGTACGGTCTATAGTGCATCGATGTACCTGGGACCCCCCGTGTATAAGCCCCCCCGAAAATCGCCTCCAGGGGGGGGCTTAACCACGGGAGTCCCAGGTATCGGTGGTATTCACGACTACACATAGTCCACCGGAGATACCGCAAACCCCCATCGAGCCACACCGCTGCGGCCTGCACAGCCTCCGGGGTGTAGGGAGTGATGCTGTGGCTGTTGGAGGGCGCCACTTCTCCCCGTTGAGGTTGGAGATGATGTCGTGGTCGTCCGCCAGCAGGATGTTTGATGCAGAGCGGAGGAGGAGAGAGAAGTCTGGGTTAGTCCAGGTCGTAAGGTATGCCTCCCTGTAGGCACGGAGGTAGTCCGTATGCCCCGGGGAGGGCCTCCCGTGGCGTTTTGCAGAATCCCTCGCCGCATCTGCGACAGAGTCTGCGTAGATCTGGTCCCCGATGTGGAGGTTGAAATCCGGCGGAGGCCATGCCGCAGAGAGAACCGGGAAGAACTCCCCATCCCCATCTGCGACCAACCGGTTGCACGACAGGACATTCACCCTCGCAGGGAGGGATCCCGGAGACGAAGGGGAACACCTATTGCACAAAACTCGACAACCAGGATGGGTTCGCTCGGGTGGTGGTTTTGTTGTCGCTCTGCCGTCAGTTGTTGTGCACAACTCCGTCGGCAGACAATGTTACATGGTTACTGCACACGTTACATGGTGCAAATCTGGGCTGGTATTGATGTCGGATCGTCATCGGACTGATTCAGATGAGTACATCAATATGGTGGGAAAAGAACGGAGTGTGGTCATGTGCCTAAGACCACGATGTCTCTGTTTAGTCTCGGAGACGAGTAATTTGCCCATCGCCCAACCTGGTATTGACCGATGCCACAGGGATATCTACCCGTGATGTCGATTCGTCCAATAAGGCGACGGTGTGATGAGTCCGGCACATGGCATCGTGCGCGAATGTCACATGGACACATCACGGGGAAGTTGTCCCTCTGCCAGAATGATACACCAACCGCATAGTTGTTCATTGGTCAATGCCATACAACCCCATAAAACTGCTGGTGATCCAAGAGGTGGGGTTTGAAACAACTTTGCTCAGGTAGTCGCCGTGACGTGATATCATAGGATTAGAGACTGCAGGGTCGAAGGGAGGCACCCAGAACCACGGCTATCAGCCCCCGGAGGCCTCCGGTGCCACCACCTCCTTCCGGCTCCGGAGGGTGCGTACATTCACCTGCTGTGGCCCAGGCGCCCAGTTACTTGATTCTTGGAAGATGAAGGCGTCAATGACACGGTTCATTTTTGTGTCTCGGAGACTGCGCCACATTGGCCTCCAGAAGAGAGGGCTACGTCCCCACTCCATGTCGTAACACTGCGAAAAAGCACCGCTTTTCAGGGGCACCAGGGTATTTTCCAGCCACCGGTCAAAGCCGCCAAACATCGCTACCAGTGCCCGGTGTGCTCCGGAGTAACTCCAGAGGAGCATCCCCGACACTTCTACCAGGGCACGCCCTGGGATTCGGAATGTGCTTACTATTGGCTGATGGAATGATCCGGGAATGGTCTCATCCAATGGCTGAAAATCCCGGTTGCGCCCAAACCCAGATCAAAATCAGATGGAACAGCGGGGGAAGCTGATGCACTCACAGCCAACCAAGCCACTGGTTTCAGGTGTGGCACCCGAACCAAGGCTCTAATATCATCAGGCGGAACGGTAACCGTTCAGCGTTCAGCGGGTGCTCAGCTCTGCAGTACCAAGCTCTACAGAAGCTTGATCACCTCTGGGTTGGGGAACGTATACAATATCGGCCAGTGGGATGCGGCTTTGTGAAGGGACTGGCCTCATCCAACAAGGCTCTAACTTCAGCGGCTCGCGTGTTCAGCCATTCAGCGGTATCAATCCAGGGATATCCAAACTCAGGAAAATTTGGGGTGAACTTGAGCTGAAAATAGAGGGGTCTTCGCTGGTCGGTATGCCTCGTTATTCTTCGTCAGTTTTCACCTAGTTTCCTTGGGAAATGCACCAAAATGCACTGACGATCACCCCGTAGCCCCCTGTATCCAACAGCGGGCGAAAAAGTCGAACCGCTGACTACCGGTTGAAACAGCTCCCACCGGGAGCCGTCCTACACAGCTCCAGGCCGTACTCCAGGCCAACCACGGGGCTCTCAAGGCCCAGGAGTTAGCCTGCTTGACAGCCGACCCTGCAGAGAGGGCTCGATACCCGGAAGAACTGTGGTCCATCACATGGTTGACTGCAGAGATAGGTGGGCACTGGAGGGAAATCTTCGACCAATTAGCCACGATCGCCCACGATCGTGGGAATAATTGGAATATTTTTTTCACGATCGTCCAATTAGCCTCCAATTAAAACGATCGTTTTTTTTCACGATCGTGGATTTAATTGGACCGATCGTCACCATACCGTGTTTATAACTTGTTGCTACCCAGCTGTTGTTTTGTGCGTCAAAAGCCGGGGGGGGGGGGGGGGGGGCGGGGTGTCGGCACGGTGGGATCTTGTAAATTTTACATGTATAACTACAAGTACCGTATACGTAAATATTTTGGAACGTAAATATTATGGAACGTAATTATTATGGAACGTAAATATTATGGAACGCTGGTGGGTTGGCGTTCCAGATTTTTTTCGTTCCATAATATTTACAGGGCTTTCTGCGACTCGGGGACTTGGACCAGGTGATCGGACGGCATACAGAGTCCCTGACGGGACCTACTCGTGCACTTTTCGTGCGATTCCTGAGGCAAACCATCCTCACCACCGAGTCCCCAACTGGCCCTGTAAATATTTTGGAACGTAAATATTATGGAACGGACCGGCCAAAAATGGGCCCGTTCCATAATATTTACGTTCCATAATATTTACGTATACGGTATATACATGTATTATACATGTATAATACTTGCATGTCAACTATTATACATGTATAATACATGTATATGCCTGAAATATACATGTAAAATACATGTATATCAAGTAAAAATACAAGTATAATACTTGCATGTCAACTATTATACTTGTATTTTTACTTGATATACATGTATTTTACATGTATATTTCAGGCATTTACATGTATTTTACATGTATAATACTTGTCATGCAAGTATTATACATGTAAAATACTTGCATGACAAGTAAAATACATGTATAATACTTGCATGACAAGTAAAATACTTGCATGCAAGTAAAATACATGTATTTTACTTGCATGCAAGTATTTTACTTGTCATGCAAGTATTATACATGTATAATACTTGCATGACAAGTATTATACATGTAAAATACATGTAAATGCCTGAAATATACATGTAAAATACATGTATATCAAGTAAAAATACATGTATAATAGTTGACATGCAAGTATTATACATGTATTTTTACTTGATATACATGTATTTTACATGTATATTTCAGGCATATACATGTATTATACATGCATAATAGTTGACATGCAAGTATTATACATGTAAAATACATGTATTATACTTGTAGTTATACATGTAAAATTTACAAGATCCCACCGTGGGGAGGGGAGGGTGTGTGGGCAAAACAAAGGCAGATCCCCACCCAGCAGCCCCTGCGTATTCATTTGATGGCTTCCACCGGAATTTTTTTTGTGGTTTGAGCCGCATGTGCCTACACCCAACACACGCATACCGACCCTGCTTCACGCCGCCGCGCTCGTTGGAAACCGACCGCCCAGGGGTCAACGCGTCAACGCCAGACTACCAAGCTTGGCGGAAAACCAGTGTGGGATAGACGCCCGGTTCTTTAACGTTCCCTCGCGGTTGGAGGTACAAAAAAAACTACACCACTTCTGCTGTTCTTCTTGGGAGCCCCTCTTTTTCGCGCCGCGCCCAACCAACGCAACTCAGCAGCAATCAAGGCACGGCACCCCCGTGGTGTGCCTGTGGTGAGCAGCCCAGCATCGCCCTGCAGCGGACATCGGGTGTGCCACACCCGCCTTTGTTCGGGTGGGGACCACCACAACCTTGCAGAGGCTCCAAGGCCCCTGCCTCCAGAGGCTGGGGGCCTTGGGAGCGTGCAAGCGTGCACCATTTCTGTTAGACTTATCAGACTCTAAAGGGAACGAAGAGCCCCTTCTGCATACCACACACACAC
This sequence comes from Rhynchopus euleeides, assembly GCA_963210315.1. NCBI lineage: Eukaryota > Euglenozoa > Diplonemea > Diplonemida > Diplonemidae > Rhynchopus > Rhynchopus euleeides. The sequence goes on along the minus strand of OY723240.1, from coordinate 2,467,902 downwards.
ATGTACCTCCTTTGAAACCCCAGCACAAAAAATCCACTTTGGAATGCAGTTTTACTGCAAGTCATCGTGAGGGGGGGGCGCGGCCTCGCACAAAGCTTTCCAAGGCCCCGCCCCCACACCCACACTCAACTCTGCAATCAGGGATATACACACGCTGTGTTTTCTTCCGGCGTGATTTTTTTTTGCTTTTTTGTTTTTCGAACGGTTCTTAACCCGTCCCGGATGGACGGGAATTTTTTGACAGGAAAATGAAGCCCCACACATAAAAAAAATGGCGGCCCACACACCGCACACCCCACACACCCCTGAACTGACCCTCTCGTGGTGTGCAATCGGCACCCCCCACCTCACCCCGCCCAACCCCCCCACCCCCAGCGCCCCTGCCTGACCAATGGTTTGAATTGAAACACAATCACCGATTCTTTCATCCTCGCCCTTCCCCCCCCCCCCCCACCCACCCCAGCGCTCGTAGAAAAAAATGTCCAAAAAATACCGATGGGTAGGTTTTGTTGTCGGGGAGGCGGGGGGGGTTTTGGGGAGGGGAGGGGAGGGAGAAAAAAAAAGCGAACCGAATCGGAAAAGACAAAAAGGGAACCACACAGCGTAGCCCCACACCCATCCACTCCCCTCCCACCCCCTCCATCATGCCTCACTCGTCGTCATCGCTGTCGACGAGACCCGGCCGCCTCCGCTTGACGACAGGGGGCGCTTCTGCGGGCTCGTTCACCTCTTCCTTCACCGCTGCTCCCACCGTTTCCATGGTGTCGAACGCCGCCAGCTCTTCCATAGCGGCAGCCTCGGCAGCCTCAGCTTCCGCCTGTTCGTCTCGTTTCCGCTTCTTGTCCTTCTTGTCCTTCTTGTCCTTCTTGTCTTTCTTACCCTTCTTGTCCTTCTTGCTCTTTTTCGCCTTCTTCTCCTTGGCTGACTTCGACTTCTTCTTCTCACCACCCTCCCCGTCAGAGTCCTGGCCGAAGTCCGAACCCACCGCCTCATCGTCCTCCTGCTCGTCATCCTGTGAGGGAAAATAAACGCGGTGCAAAAGGGGTGGGGTGGGGGCACGGCACGCCAAAAGGGAAGGGGGTGGGGAAAAGCGCCCTATACACTTCACACGCTACAACCGCTCTGATGAGTTTCCGTTTGCTTGTTGCGTTGACGCTTCTACACACAAAACCCTGAACAGATGATCACACCCTGAGCGAACGTTAGTGGAGTTGGTATAGATCACGGGTTGGTTGATTTGCCCTGCTGAGTGGGCTTTCCTGCTCACATGATTGTGAGCAGGAAAAAGGAGCCAGCGGTACGTAACGTGTTTGTTTGTGCAACCGGTGTGCGAAAAACATGAAAAATGACGGGGGCTGAATCACGATACACACCTGCATGCTGTCGGTCTCATCCGACTCCTCGTCGGCCCGGTCGATCTCTCTCCTCAACTTTGGATCGATCTCCTTGCGGATCCGCTTGCGTCCTGTCGCCGAGACCTCGTTCACCATGGGGACGCCTGTGTTGAGGAGCGTCGACTGGTCATTCCCGTCACCGATGCGCTCCGCCACCCCGCCTGTCGTATCCGCCTCCGGCATCGGGAACGACGGCATGTCCTGCGACACGGTGGTATCCCTTGCACGGGCAGCCTTGCTCGTCCGCTTGGAGGTCTCGATTGCATCCACAGGGTTATCCGCGAAGGTCTGCGTGAACCCCTCGTCCAGCTGCCGCAGGTGCTCCTCCTGTTGCTGCATCCGCGCCTCCTTCGCCTGCTGCTCGGCACGCCGCTTCTGCTCCTCCTCACGCACCTGCATCTCCTTCCAGGTGGAGACGTTCTGCCTGCTCGACTCAAAGGTGACACGCGTCTCCTGCTCCTGCTTCTTCTCGGAGTCGACCGACACCTTCTCCTCCGCAAGCAGCTTCTGGATGTCCGTGCAGCGCGTGAGGTACTTCTCGATCGACGCAACGGTTGACTCCGTCTGCTTCTTCCGAGAATGGCTGATATCCTTCGACAGCGACGCCTCCAGCTCCCCCTTCACACGCATCAGGCTGTCGTGCGCCGTCTGCAGCTGCCCCTCCGCCGCCTCAATCGTCTCCACCTGCGACAGACGGTCATCACGGAACTCCTGCAGCACGGCACCCAGCGTCGTCAGCGCCAGGTTGCACGCCGCTGTGACGGACGCAGGGTTTGCCTCAGCGACATACGCAAACTCACGCATCGCCGCCTTGAAATCCTTTTTATACACCAGGCAGTGCGCCACCTTCTGAGGGATGTCGGCTGTCGGGATCAGGCCGTCCAGCCGTGGGTCCGTCTCCACCGCCGCCTTGATACTGTAGTACAGCGGGAGCGACTTGGAGGGGATCTTCTCATAGAACGACAGCTGCGCCAGGTTGAATGTGGCGACATTCTCCAGGTCGTGCCCCGCAGGGATCGTCGCCTCCTTCACACGCTCGATCAGCGCCTTCGCCTCGCCCTTCCTGTCGGAGTTGCGGGAGATCATCGCGCATGCCAGGTTGTGCACGGCGTAGGCGTTGTCGCTGTCGGAACGGAACACCTCGCGGTACAGCTCCTCCGCCTTGCGCAGCTCCTCCACACGCCTGTCCTTCGTGGTGCTGTGCGAAGCGCTGAGGGCGTACTGCCCGTTGGCCTGCAGCAGCTTCGCGAGGTTGAGGAGGTCGCGCGTCGTCTCCTGCTGCTGCGGCTGGTTGGCATACTCCTCCTCGATCTCCACAGCCACCTGCCGCGCCTGCGCCGTCGCCTCCTTGAAGTAGCAGATCTTGAAATACAGCGTCGCGAGCTGCAGCTGCGGGATGCACCTCCGCGACAGAGGCTGGGCCTTCATCACCTCCTTCGCGAGCTCCGCCAGCGCCACCGCCTTCCGGGCGTGGCCTGTCTCGTAATACAGATCGATGAGGGCAAGGTACGAGTCGAGGAACCCGGGCCACTTCTTGATAATCCGGATGTGCTCCTCCGTCGCCTCCATGAAGTTGCGGCGGCGCTCCTCGATGAGAGCACGGTTGTACATCAGCACCGCCTTGAGGGGCGTGTCCTCCCCATCTGAATGCTGCGACGTGGAGAGGAAGGCCGCCTCCGCCTTCGTGAGGTTCTCCGTCGCGTTGACGATGTTCCCGCTCTGCGCATACAGGGCAGACAGGTTGGCGTAGATCGCCACCGGGACAGGCTTCTCCGACGCCTCCAGCACAGACACCTGCTTCTCATAACACTGCAGGGAGGCCTGCGTGTCAACACGCTCCAGAAACCCCCGCAGACCCCAAGCCTCTGTGTCGAGCGGGTTGGCCACATCGGTGATGCCGTAGAGCAGGTTGAGCGCCGTCTCCATAGCCTCATCGCGGCTCTTGTCATCCCTGATGGCAATATACTTCCAGGTGTGCAGCTTCGCCATGATGCTCAGCAGGTCGCTGTTGTCGGGGCTGTGCTCGTGGCACCGCTTGAGGTATGCCAGGATCTCCTCCACATCGCTCGTCGTCGCGACCTGCTCGTTCGCACGGGAGCTGCTCAGCTTCTCATAGATGAGGCACTGCGCCAATCCATAAAGAGCGGGGACGTGGTATCCGTTCTTGTGTTCGCAGAGCTGGAAGTTCTTCTTCGCCTTCATGTACTCCTTCTTCACGTGGTACACCCTCGCGATCTGGTAGTGCGCCTCCGCAACAAGCTTCTTCGAGCGCGAGTCCATCTTCTTGTCGTGCTCCTGGATGACCTTCCTCGAAAGCTGCAGGATGGTCTCCCCCAGCTTCACATCGTCGGGCCGGGTGAAGAACCTGCGGAACAGCGTCGAGGCATACATGTTCAGCAGCACGGGGTTGCTGTTGTTCCCCTTATACGCGTCGTGCAGCCTCCGGAACCCCTCCCGGTGCATGTCACCCGCATTCCCCCCCTGGTAGCCCAGGAGGATCCCGGCAAGGCCGAATGAGGCACGCTCGTTAGAAGGGTCCACCTCGATGGCACGCCTGAAGGAGACAATCGCCGTGTCTTCCTGCCCCAGCTTGAAGTTGCAGTATGCAAGGCCCAGGCGGACGCCGTTGGGTGTCCTGTCGGGTGTCATGGTCACCACCTCGGCGAAGTCCTTCCACGCCTCGATGTAGTCGCCCAGCTTGTATTTACAGATTGCGACCAGCATGGCAACCTGTGTCCTCTGCGTGTTGGTCTTGCAGACATCACGAACCCGATGGAGCTTCGAAAGGATATCCCTCAGAGACTTCTCCTTCTCCGCAGTCGACTTCCCTCCGTCGCTCTGTGCGACATGCAGGTCATACGCGCAGTCCAGGATCCAGGGGTATGGATGGGTGGCATCCAACGCCTTTGCTGTGGTGTGGGCCTCGTGGAAATGCTTCAGGGAAGCTTCATCGTTGGGGTCCTCAGCAAGCCTGTGGAGGTAGTGCCCTGCAAGGGAGCAGCTCGCCTCGCAAGCCCTGTCCTTCTCAAGGAGGCTGGTCGGCGGGGAGGCCTGCATTTGCATGAGAGCAGCACGCATGATGTCTTCGAATTTATCGGCCATCCCATTGCCTTCGTAGAATATCGCGGTCTCCATCCATGTTTTAAACGTCACCCCCGGTGCGGTCTTCAGGAAGTGCACCACAAGGTCCGACTTCTCCGAAAGCCTCAAGGGGACCTCAAACGTCGAAGACGGGTTCTGCGTGTCCTGCACCTCGACGACATGGGTCAGCTCGGCCTGCTCGACAGACATTGCGCCTCAGCCCCCTCCAGAGGAGATGTGTGTGTGGGGGGCCCCCCACCCCCCACCCCCCTGCCCCTCCGCCCTCCCTTCCCCCCACGGACTCGACGCCTCCCACGAGTGCCAGGCCCACCAGGCGCTCTCTCGTGCTGTGGAGGGGGAAGTAGTGTTGGTGTGGGTGTGTGTGGGTGTGTGGGTTGAAACCAGTTTTAAGGCGGCGTCTGGCGAGCGCAACCTTTCTCGACAGAAGCACCTAAACAAGAAAATGGTTTTCGTTAATCGACCAGGAGCTCTGTTGCAGGAACAAATATTCACCTGTGGGTGTGGAGATTTCAACAAGCTGTGTGGCAGTGTGCGGCTCGAGTGTGCACGCAGCGGGCGGGGTGGGGTGGGGTGGTGGGGCTGGGTGTGTGGGGAGTCAACAGCAGCTTTCTACAGAGCGATCCTGACCCCTTCTTCTTTTGGTTCGGGGGGGGAGTCGAATCATTGAGACACACGGGGGGCTATCGGCGCGATCGAAAAAAAATAGCTTCTACACGAACACCGGACCTAGGTGCGGTTGACAGGGGACACAGGGGGATGGGGTGTGTCTACGGGATGGCACTTCGCCGTGCCGACAGTCAGGGGGGGAGGGGGGGGCGTGTGTTGCCTTCACCACACGCCCTTCGACACTTCGGATTCATGTTGGGGTGTACAGTGCAGCCACAAATACACACTACAGCCCATAGGAGGGGGTGTGGACTCATTTGCCTTGCCATTTGCGGCACCGTGCCCTGCAATGCAGGGTGGGTGTCTGCCTAGCAGGTGCAGCACGTGCCACCCTCTGGCATGATTCCCTCTGAATGAAAAACGGGGGCCTTCCAAGGGAGCCCTTCTCGGTGCTGGCCACAACAGCACATTTATACAAGACTCGGGGGGTCTTCGCTGGCTGTTATCCTTCGTCAATCTCCGTCAGTTTTCAGCCAATTCAACAGGGAATTCACCAAAAGGCACTGACGGCCACGCGAAGACCCCCTCGCCGCTTTTTTTCACGGTATGGTGACGATCGGTCCAATTAAATCCACGATCGTGAAAAAAAACGATCGTTTTAATTGGAGGCTAATTGGACGATCGTGAAAAAAATATTCCAATTATTCCCACGATCGTGGGCGATCGTGGCTAATTGGTCGAAGATTTCCCTCCAGTGCCCACCTATCTCTGCAGTCAACCATGTGATGGACCACAGTTCTTCCGGGTATCGAGCCCTCTCTGCAGGGTCGGCTGTCAAGCAGGCTAACTCCTGGGCCTTGAGAGCCCCGTGGTTGGCCTGGAGTACGGCCTGGAGCTGTGTAGGACGGCTCCCGGTGGGAGCTGTTTCAACCGGTAGTCAGCGGTTCGACTTTTTCGCCCGCTGTTGGATACAGGGGGCTACGGGGTGATCGTCAGTGCATTTTGGTGCATTTCCCAAGGAAACTAGGTGAAAACTGACGAAGAATAACGAGGCATACCGACCAGCGAAGACCCCTCTATTTTCAGCTCAAGTTCACCCCAAATTTTCCTGAGTTTGGATATCCCTGGATTGATACCGCTGAATGGCTGAACACGCGAGCCGCTGAAGTTAGAGCCTTGTTGGATGAGGCCAGTCCCTTCACAAAGCCGCATCCCACTGGCCGATATTGTATACGTTCCCCAACCCAGAGGTGATCAAGCTTCTGTAGAGCTTGGTACTGCAGAGCTGAGCACCCGCTGAACGCTGAACGGTTACCGTTCCGCCTGATGATATTAGAGCCTTGGTTCGGGTGCCACACCTGAAACCAGTGGCTTGGTTGGCTGTGAGTGCATCAGCTTCCCCCGCTGTTCCATCTGATTTTGATCTGGGTTTGGGCGCAACCGGGATTTTCAGCCATTGGATGAGACCATTCCCGGATCATTCCATCAGCCAATAGTAAGCACATTCCGAATCCCAGGGCGTGCCCTGGTAGAAGTGTCGGGGATGCTCCTCTGGAGTTACTCCGGAGCACACCGGGCACTGGTAGCGATGTTTGGCGGCTTTGACCGGTGGCTGGAAAATACCCTGGTGCCCCTGAAAAGCGGTGCTTTTTCGCAGTGTTACGACATGGAGTGGGGACGTAGCCCTCTCTTCTGGAGGCCAATGTGGCGCAGTCTCCGAGACACAAAAATGAACCGTGTCATTGACGCCTTCATCTTCCAAGAATCAAGTAACTGGGCGCCTGGGCCACAGCAGGTGAATGTACGCACCCTCCGGAGCCGGAAGGAGGTGGTGGCACCGGAGGCCTCCGGGGGCTGATAGCCGTGGTTCTGGGTGCCTCCCTTCGACCCTGCAGTCTCTAATCCTATGATATCACGTCACGGCGACTACCTGAGCAAAGTTGTTTCAAACCCCACCTCTTGGATCACCAGCAGTTTTATGGGGTTGTATGGCATTGACCAATGAACAACTATGCGGTTGGTGTATCATTCTGGCAGAGGGACAACTTCCCCGTGATGTGTCCATGTGACATTCGCGCACGATGCCATGTGCCGGACTCATCACACCGTCGCCTTATTGGACGAATCGACATCACGGGTAGATATCCCTGTGGCATCGGTCAATACCAGGTTGGGCGATGGGCAAATTACTCGTCTCCGAGACTAAACAGAGACATCGTGGTCTTAGGCACATGACCACACTCCGTTCTTTTCCCACCATATTGATGTACTCATCTGAATCAGTCCGATGACGATCCGACATCAATACCAGCCCAGATTTGCACCATGTAACGTGTGCAGTAACCATGTAACATTGTCTGCCGACGGAGTTGTGCACAACAACTGACGGCAGAGCGACAACAAAACCACCACCCGAGCGAACCCATCCTGGTTGTCGAGTTTTGTGCAATAGGTGTTCCCCTTCGTCTCCGGGATCCCTCCCTGCGAGGGTGAATGTCCTGTCGTGCAACCGGTTGGTCGCAGATGGGGATGGGGAGTTCTTCCCGGTTCTCTCTGCGGCATGGCCTCCGCCGGATTTCAACCTCCACATCGGGGACCAGATCTACGCAGACTCTGTCGCAGATGCGGCGAGGGATTCTGCAAAACGCCACGGGAGGCCCTCCCCGGGGCATACGGACTACCTCCGTGCCTACAGGGAGGCATACCTTACGACCTGGACTAACCCAGACTTCTCTCTCCTCCTCCGCTCTGCATCAAACATCCTGCTGGCGGACGACCACGACATCATCTCCAACCTCAACGGGGAGAAGTGGCGCCCTCCAACAGCCACAGCATCACTCCCTACACCCCGGAGGCTGTGCAGGCCGCAGCGGTGTGGCTCGATGGGGGTTTGCGGTATCTCCGGTGGACTATGTGTAGTCGTGAATACCACCGATACCTGGGACTCCCGTGGTTAAGCCCCCCCCTGGAGGCGATTTTCGGGGGGGCTTATACACGGGGGGTCCCAGGTACATCGATGCACTATAGACCGTACCTACGTAGCTCCACACGGTTTTCAGGGGACCACGGTGGGTATGTATTGGCAGGATATGGTTCCTATTGGCCTCCGAAACCCGCACGGGTCGGGAATTTTGGACTGGCTGGTAAGAACCACAACCACCCGAGTCAGTCTTGGCTGTGTCTGCTGCATGATGTCACATGAACTCTAAGGATTTCCGAAGGAAAATTCCCTCCAATTATTCCAATTAGCTAATTGGAGCCACGATCGTGGCGATCGTGGTTTTTTTCCCCACGATCGTGGAAAAAAGTTAATTGGAGGCTAATTGGACCGATCGTCACCATACCGTGAAATTTTTTTTAGTTATTTTGATGCGATCGGGAGCCGGTTCAGCGCCAGTCCTGATGCACCTCGTGAAGGAGGGAGGGGCGTGATGGCGCCGAACTCCACCCAAATGAAGGTGAGGAGGAGGAGGAGGAAGGGGAGGAAGGGGGGGAGGTTCCGCCAGTCCTGTCGGGCCGGGAGCCAGTCGCCATAGGTTGCCGTGGGGATGAAAAAAAAAGGCATGCGTTTGCGCTTGCGGGAAAGCGGTAGGCCGAAGGCAAATGAGGCAGCACAAAATGCAACGGCCATACCGCAACTTTCATGCGACACGCTCGTCCTGTGCAGTGACAACAGGCGGCAATTTGCTGAGCCCATGGCGCGCTTGAGAAGGGTGGAGGAAGGAAGGGCGGGGGGGTGGGGGGTGGGGAGAGAGACAACGGGCGTGCCCTTTGATTCATTTGGTTGGCACACATTGAAAAGGGAAAATACACTCTAAGAAAGGTAAGCCGGGTGGCCCGCAATGCCTTCGTGGCATACTTTTGTCGTGCAGATACACCCGGCGAAACAAACATACACAGGCAGCCCCTTGGCAGCCGGTTTGGCTCGGGGTAACATTGCCCCTCCACCGCCACATTGTCCGCCGGCAGCAGGGTCCGCCTTCCCACCACCCGACCCCTCCATCTGTCCACCCTTCCTCCGTTGTCGCCACGACAACAGGGCCTCCTGCCAGTGTCACAAAGATAGCGATCTACATTTCACCTCCCGATCTTCCCCATCACCATCAGGAGATCAGTTCACAGCGGAGACGGCGACGGGCTGGCTGGTGATGACGGCGGGCACCCGAAGCCGGTCGACATGTCGGTTGGCACAAAGGCGTGTGCGCCCTGCGGCCCGACGAGAGGCCCTGGCATCACGGGCGACGGGGACCGCACAGGCCGCAGCAGCGAGAGGGGGTCCTGGGGCACAGGGCTGAGCAGCGACGGCGACCCCGGCACAAACGGCACCGCCTCCGCAGTCGCGCTCCGCAGCTGGGGCGGCGTGCGGCGCCTTTCCGGGGCTGCGGGCGACGCGGCGCTCAGCGGCACGCCCGCCACAGCAGGCGCCAGTGGGGCAATGTACGGCGTCGTCGATGGGGGCGCCAGCGGCGCTACAGACGATGCCGCAACAGATAGCGCCTGCCTCTCGAAGGCTGCCGCCACAGCAGACGTAAGGGCTGCAGTAGTGTGTGCGTCGTGCGCCTGCTGCGCGCGGCGCGCCCGCAGCACCTGCTCTTCCGCATCGCGTGCGTCCTGCTGCTGGCGGTGGCGGGCCTCCTGTGCCTCGTGCTGTGCCAGCAGCTCTGCCCGCTCCACCTGCCACCGCGCCTGCTGCTCGCGCAGGTGGGCCACCTCAGCACGCAGCCTGTCCAGCTCGTCCCGCTCTGCCGCGCTGACCGCCAGGGCGCGCTGTGCCGCCACCAGCTGCTCTAAGGCACCCTTCGTGCACTTCACAGCGTCGTCCAGCTCACGCACACCCGCAAAGGCAGACACCGGCTGCGGCGTCGGGGGGTGCTTTGCCGGATCGCGCAACCGGGCGAGCGACCCGATCGGCAGGGGGTACATGTGGGCCAGCCCAAACCGCGATGCCAGGGTGTAGAAGATCTCCACGCGGAAGTCCTTCCCACCGATGTGGCGCTGTGGCGGGGGCGGGTGCACATGGGGGGAAGGCCGCACGCAGGCGGGGGTGGGGGGCGGTGGTAGAGCTGCCATCACCAAAGGCGGTTCTGCCTGCACCCCCTCTGTCTCTCTGTGGGGAGACGGCTGTTAGCTCCTCCCCTACAGCCACGAAGAGACAAGGGCAATCAATCGACAAGCGATGCCGCATGAAGATAATCAAGAGAGGGGTGGGCCTGCATGCCGAGGCACCTCCATACCGTAACGCTTGTGCTGCGCACCCCGTCTATCGGCCCGGACTCGATGGGGCGTGCACCCTGCAACAACGGATCGCTCGCGATGAAGTCATGCGTAATGTACACATAGTCAGTTGGTGGCAGGTTCGGCTGGCTCACAGCAATATCGACATGCGCACGCTTGACCAGCAGCGAATCGGTGCCAGGTTGCTGTGTGATGGGTTTGAGTGGCGGGGGGAGAAGCGGCAAGCGAGAGCGAGGGAGCACCGGAAAAAAGCGGGGAGAAGCGGCAAGCAAGGACAGGGAGAAAGAGGAGGGGCGCTGCCTCCGGAGGCACACCCCTCCCCCCCCCTCCCCCCACTCTCCCCGGTGTACCCCACCCCCACACGACAGTGCAAGGGCATACCTTTGCCAGAACAGAGAGGTATCGCACGATCTGCGCCGCGCCTGTGGGCGAGATGCGGGTCTCGAGACTCGCTTTGAAGGGCAGATCCTGTGGTGCGGTGTGGTGGTGTGGGCGTGCCATGCACGCAGGAAGCACTTTTTGGGGGTTTCCTTCACCCTGTGCCTAACACTGCGCCGGCTCTCGGCACCTGGTGGGGGGATCTTCGCTCAGAATGCAGAAAAGTATAGGGGGTCTTCGCTACGGGGTGGTCGTCAGTGCATTTTAGTGTCTTTCCTGTTGAATTGGCTGAAAAAGTGACCGAGATTGACGAAGGATAACGACCCAGCGAAGACCCCCCCGTAGAATATCAGTTCCCATGCAGCGGTACCTCGTGATCTTCTGGAGGATGCAGGGGTCCGCTAATCCAGCATTGCGAAGGCCAACGCAGAAAAGTGAGAAAGGGCGACCCACCTCACAACACATAGACGGTGACTCATAGGTGAACTAATAGGCTGCAAAGTGACACGGAGCGAAGGCCCCCCATGCATGACTTTGTGCGGCAGAACCCACTCTATTCCGAACCGATTCTTCAGGCTGAACTGCCCCTTCTGAGCGCCCTTACGTGCAACCCCATGCACGGAAACGCCCAGCCAGACCGGTCCACACCCTCCGCTGCTAGCATACCTGGAGCTCGCCGGCACCCAACAGCACCGGTGCCTCGCCCATCATGGCACACGCCTGCGCGCAGGCGCAGCCTGCCCAAGGCACCTGCTGTGTGGCTGTGTGGTGGTAGGCAGCGGTGGGTGGCGGAAGGGCGGGGGGGGGGGGGGGGGGGCGGGGGCGGTCCTTGCTGGGCCCTGCTGAAACGATGCGTCGGCGGGGGTGGGGTGAGGTGGGGGGTGGGGTGGGGTGGGGGGGCGGGTTGCCGAAAACAACGCCCGATGGCATCTTGGTTCTCGACCCCTGGCTGAAAGCGGGACTCCCTTGTCGGGAATCGGTCAGGGCAGGGGGTGGGGTCAGCAGGTGAGGCTGCAGGGAGGCACACAGGAACTCGGCAATGCAGATGAGGCCAGGCGCACGATATGCCGCTCTCGCCAAGGGGTGAGGGAGGCAGGGCTAGGAATAGTAGTACACCCAAAACCACCCGTGTTTTTTTTTGACTCTGAAAAATGCCTGGAATAAAAGTGTCAGCCCTGCTGCTCCTCCCTCTATGACTTTCACCTCGTTTGATGTCTTTTGACGCGTCGCACACACACAACTTACAAACCCATCTTGCCTGATTATGAAGTGGGGATGGTTGTGTGGAGCGCGGTCGGCTGAGCTGAATGACACTTTCCACGCAAAAGAAATATGCCGTGTGCGTAAAATAAATGACCGGCTGCAAGTTTGCAGCACGTCGCCCACACCCCGACAAAACAAAACCCGCGTAGCTGTGTATGACTGTGCGTGTGGGGTCCACGCCGAAGTGTGATGCTCCGAGAATGACCCAACATCCCGCATGATCACACAAGCAACGCTGGGGAAGCGGGATGGCATCGAACAGAAGCCCCGATATACCCCCTGCCACAAAACGAGAACCTGCCACGCTAAAAGAAAGGCGTTTTTCAAAAGGAGGTGGTTCACGACTCCCCATGATCACAGCGAGTTATATCGGAACGAAGGGCCCCTCCGAAAGGGCACCGCACACCCACTCCACACATGCACATTCTGAGCGGGTACTGCACTATCGGATGCAGCGAATGCGTCGAAAGGGGGGGGGGGGCGAGAGGGGTCGGCGGTGGTGGCAGTGGATATAAGCTTGACAGCATCGTCAAGCCCTATCTGTTTTTTTCCAGCGGCAGGTCGGGCCGAGCGGGCTCTGGTGCGACCTCCCGCTGCCCATTCACTCGCCGGGATGAGGGGTGGGGTTGGTAGCACGGTGGGATCTTGTAAATTTTACATGTATAACTACAAGTATACCGTAAACGGAAATATTGTGGACCGTAATAAAGGTGAACCGTACTATAGGTGGACCGTAAAAAAGATGGAACAAATGGGATTTTTCCGGAACTTGGAACATTTTTACGGTCCACCTATTTTACGGTTGGGATAGTGGACTTGGCGGTTTTTTTTACGAGTTCCTTCGTGACGAAGTCGCGAAGGAACCAAGGAAATCGTACGACTGAAGCTGCAGGATTAACACCACAGAGCCTCAGCACAGAGTGTGCGCTCACCATCGTCCGGGAACTGTTCTCCCACAGTTACTGCAGGGTGTACTACACTAAAGGAGTACGATTTCCCTGAATTTTCCGGGCACTGATTCACGAATTTACATCTGGAGGGAGCCCGGTGGTCTCAGCTTCTGTCTGCGCGCCCTGCCGTACTGTGGCTGCTTTTGTGGGCTCGTGCATCAGGTTCTACTTTTACTTCTACCGGAACGCTCCTTGCATGGTACTACACTTCTCGAGGTGTGGTGGTGGGTGAGTCTCGAGGTGAGTGGTGGTGATCGTGCCCTTTCCACACGCAGGGAGGACTTGCTTCTCTTGCTGGTGTTGGTTGCGGTGGTGGAGGGAGGGTCCAAAGCTGGGAGGTCGGGAGGCCTACGTGCGGGAGTCTGCGGCGTGGAGGCCGCAGTCCGCGCCCCGCAACCCACCAGCCCGCGGGCGAAAATCGCATTGTCTTTTCCATATGCAGTCCCAATAAATAGTGGACCGTAAAAAAGATGGAACGTTTGGCCTTTTTTTGGGAACTTGGAACATTTTTACGGTCCACCCTTTTTCCGTTTACGGTATACATGTATTATACATGTATAATACTTGCATGTCAACTATTATACATGTATAATACATGCACGGTGGACTCCAGCGGCCCTAGCGGGAGTCTGGGAGCGGGAGTCTGAGCGGGTGTCAAAGACTCCCGCTAGCGGGAGTCTATACTCCCGCTAGGGGGAGTCTGACTCCCCCTAGCGGGAGTCTTTTCACCTATTTTCATCCATTTTTCCCATGATATAGTTACAGTCTACTGGCGTGGGGGGTAAAATCATGGTGGAAGAGGGATGGGGAGGGGCTTGTTTTGCTTCTGTCAGTTTCCCCGGACTCTGGACTACCTACCTATCCTCCTGGTAGCGGCTACACCTGCGGAGGTGAGCGGTTAGAATTTGAGGTGTCAAAGTGCGGCCATCGCCTGTCGTAGTTGTGTTACACCTTGGGCAAGACAAGCCATCCTGCAGGCCTCATCTTCTTCGTCAGAACTGTCATCCCCCTCCTGCTGTGCGCGTTGGTCAAGCGTGCTCAAAGTCGCCTCGGATGACACGAATGGTGTGAAAGTCGCCCCCAGCGGGATTGGCATTTTGCACAAGCAGAGCGATAATTTGCGGTGTCCTTCGGGGAACCGGAACAGGAAGTAGGGCGCGCTGATGGGTTCAACGAAGTCCTGTGTGTTGCAGTGCACAAACCCCTTCTGCAGCTGTGTCAACTGTGTGCAAAGAACATACACAGCCAATCTATGAGCGTGTCGGGTGTGCAGACACGGACACAGGATGACTTCTCTATACCCGAGGATCCCGTCCTGCGACAGGTGCGCAACCTTCCAAGGCATGCCCGATGCGCGCCGCTTCTCTTCTGCCATCGCAAGATCTCTCTCGTAAGTTGCGGAGCTGGCGATTGTAACGGCATCTTTCTTGCGATGTCCGTTCTCTGCTTCTTCAAATTCGTCGTTGTTCTGCAGAGGCACTGCATCTTCTGGAGCCCACCAATGATGGAGACTGTGTACGTAGGCATTGCGCGTTGATCCCTTTTCGGCATGCTCCATCAACCAGTGAAATATATGCCCTGAGATCCGAGCACGCAAGAAGGGAATCCGGGCTGACTCATCCTTGCATCCCCAGAAGCGCCAGGGGATGTCTGCATACCGGAAATGCATGAGGTCTGCAAGGGAGACAAAGAGGTAGCGGAACAAGCCCTTGTAGGTGTGTCCTGTGACAGGCAAGCACGACCTTCCGGAACTGAGCACCTGTCCCATGCTGCGACACATTCAGTGCAAGGTTTGTACAGGTCTTGTCGAATATTTTTTTGTTGTCTCATCCAGCAGGGGTGGAGCTTGAAATATGGGGTTGCGGGCTGGATCGGGTCAGATCGGGTCAGCCAATTTTTTCTTATGGGTTCCCCCCCGGTTCGTCTCAGAGATCAGTGCTCGGGCCCAGCCTCCCGCGAGGTACCGGAACCGATATGCAGCCCCGGACGCGCAAGGACTTGGTTACAAGACAAACACATGCCGTAGGGGGGGTCTGGGAGGCGGAGCTCCCAGCCGCCGGAGGCCACGGTAGTGAACATCTGTGACTTGCGGGCGTACGGATTCTGTGTGAGTTGGCTGCGTCCTCCTGAGGATACTGAGATTCCCTGATGTAAAGGGCTTGGGTACAAGACAGGCACATGCCACAGGGGGGTCTGGGGGGCGGAGCCCCCCAGCCACCGGAGGCCACGGTAGTAAACGTCTGTTGCACGGTACGGGTTGGGCAGCTTCATTTGTCCTCTATTGTGACTGTTTGAGGCCTGTGCTCATGTCGCTGGGGTCACTTTGCTCACGAAACGCCTCCTGGTCACCTTGAGGCCCCAAGGCGAGGAGCCAACTTTTCCGGTTTCCCGAAAATCTATATTTTTTTTTCTTTTTACCCCTGACCTGATTTTTTGTGAGGGCCTGCAGAAAATCAGGTCAGCTGACCCGAAAAAACCCCCAAGCTCCACCCCTGTCATCCAGTACCCTGATCAGCCGCATGGCGAGCCCCTTGCAGTCATGGAGTGCTGGGGTGACGTAGCGGGCATTGGGAAGCACACCTGCCAAGAGGGAGGGGTAGCCAGCCTCTTTCATCTCAGAGAGAGTCAGGTGCGGGTATCGATGCACCTGTTGATACCAGCGTTCTTCTGGGATGTCGCACAGTGAGCATCGGTGCCCTCGCCCCCCGCATCGCCTCATTGTTGCCCACTGCTGATCTATACTCCCGCTAGCGGGAGTTGGACTCCCCCTAGTTGAGATTCCCGAAAAGGGTTAAACCCGGTAGTGGTACCCTACCCCCGCTGGAGTCCACCGTGCAAGGCCGGATCAGCCCACGGGTGGGTTTGAGGAAGAAATCTGGGGGGGCAAATTTTGCTGCGACTTCCGGTTTCACCCGGCCGAACTCCAGCATCTATCCAGACCCACGGTGCCAAGCCGTTCGCCCGTGTCGCGATCATTCGCGGCTTCAGGCTGCCCCCGACGACACGTTTGTATCCTGCACCTTGCCATACTTCGCCTCCACCTTGTATATGACGGAGAGCGCCCTCCTTCCGCATCGTTGCGACTTCCCTGACAGCGAACTTATCCATGTCAGGGAAGACATGGCGATGATTGCGTTGGCCACCTGGGTGCTATGCTGGTGGAGCTCCTTGCTCAACACCGTTGCTAGGAGCCTTCTAATGGATCCCAGTGTCAGCACACTGCCCCCTTTTTTAACAGGGAAGGCCGTGCAAAAATCATGCACAATGTTCGTCGCCTCCGCAGCCTCGGGACTCTCTGCGCTCTTCTTCTTCTTAATCGACTTTGCCGCCGGCTTCGCTGCCGGCTTCGTTGTCGTCTTCCCCATTTTTGTGAATCAGGTCTGCGAGCTGGGATGGGTGGAAACGTCCGTTTCGTTTGGTGTGGCTGTACTTCAGTGACGAGTGCCACATTGCATAGGTATCATGGGAAAAATGAGTGAAAATAGGTGAAAAGACTCCCGCTAGGGGGAGTCAGACTCCCCCTAGCGGGAGTATAGACTCCCGCTAGCGGGAGTTGGACTCCCCCTAGTTGAGACTCCCGAAAAGGGTTACCCTACCCCCGCTGGAGTCCACCGTGTGTATATGCCTGAAATATACATGTAAAATACATGTATATCAAGTAAAAATACAAGTATAATACTTGCATGTCAACTATTATACTTGTATTTTTACTTGATATACCGTAAACGGAAAAAGGGTGGACCGTAAAAATGTTCCAAGTTCCCAAAAAAAGGCCAAACGTTCCATCTTTTTTACGGTCCACCATTTATTGGGACTGCATATGGAAAAGACAATGCGATTTTCGCCCGCGGGCTGGTGGGTTGCGGGGCGCGGACTGCGGCCTCCACGCCGCAGACTCCCGCACGTAGGCCTCCCGACCTCCCAGCTTTGGACCCTCCCTCCACCACCGCAACCAACACCAGCAAGAGAAGCAAGTCATCCCTGCGTGTGGAAAGGGCACGATCACCACCACTCACCTCGAGACTCACCCACCACCACACCTCGAGAAGTGTAGTACCATGCAAGGAGCGTTCCGGTAGAAGTAAAAGTAGAACCTGATGCACGAGCCCACAAAAGCAGCCACAGTACGGCAGGGCGCGCAGACAGAAGCTGAGACCACCGGGCTCCCTCCAGATGTAAATTCGTGAATCAGTGCCCGGAAAATTCAGGGAAATCGTACTCCTTTAGTGCAGTACACCCTGCAGTAACTGTGGGAGAACAGTTCCCGGACGATGGTGAGCGCACACTCTGTGCTGAGGCCCTGTGGTGTTAATCCTGCAGCTTCAGTCGTACGATTTCCTTGGTTCCTTCGCGACTTCGTCACGAAGGAACTCGTAAAAAAAACCGCCAAGTCCACTATCCCAACCGTAAAATAGGTGGACCGTAAAAATGTTCCAAGTTCCGGAAAAATCCCATTTGTTCCATCTTTTTTACGGTCCACCTATAGTACGGTTCACCTTTATTACGGTCCACAATATTTCCGTTTACGGTACATGTATTTTACATGTATATTTCAGGCATTTACATGTATTTTACATGTATAATACTTGTCATGCAAGTATTATACATGTAAAATACTTGCATGACAAGTAAAATACATGTATAATACTTGCATGACAAGTAAAATACTTGCATGCAAGTAAAATACATGTATTTTACTTGCATGCAAGTATTTTACTTGTCATGCAAGTATTTTACATGTATAATACTTGCATGACAAGTATTATACATGTAAAATACATGTAAATGCCTGAAATATACATGTAAAATACATGTATATCAAGTAAAAATACAAGTATAATAGTTGACATGCAAGTATTATACTTGTATTTTTACTTGATATACCGTATACGTAAATATTATGGAACGTAAATATTATGGAACGGGCCCATTTTTGGCCGGTCCGTTCCATAATATTTACGTTCCATAATATTTACAGGGCCAGTTGGGGACTCGGTGGTGAGGACGGCTTGCGTCAGGAATCGCGCGAAAAGTGCACGAGTAGGTCCCGTCAGGGACTCTGTATGCCGTCCGATCACCTGGTCCAAGTCCCCGAGTCGCAGAAAGCCCTGTAAATATTATGGAACGAAAAAAATCTGGAACGCCAACCCACCAGCGTTCCAAAATATTTACGTTCCATAATATTTACGTTCCATAATATTTACGTTCCAAAATATTTACGTATACGGTACATGTATTTTACATGTATATTTCAGGCATATACATGTATTATACATGTATACCGTATACGTAAATATTATGGAACGTAAATATTATGGAACGGGCCCATTTTTGGCCGGTCCGTTCCATAATATTTACGTTCCATAATATTTACAGGGCCAGTTGGGGACTCGGTGGTGAGGACGGCTTGTGTCAGGAATCGCGCGAAAAGTGCACGAGTAGGTCCCGTCAGGGACTCTGTATGCCGTCCGATCACCTGGTCCAAGTCCCCGAGTCGCAGAAAGCCCTGTAAATATTATGGAACGAAAAAAATCTGGAACGCCAACCCACCAGCGTTCCAAAATATTTACGTTCCATAATATTTACGTTCCAAAATATTTACGTATACGGTAATAGTTGACATGCAAGTATTATACATGTATAATACATGTATATACTTGTAGTTATACATGTAAAATTTACAAGATCCCACCGTGAGGGAGATGAAAACTGTAGCCACACCCCCCCCCCCTAGGGGGGGTCAAATGGGGGTGACAAACACGATTTTTCAAAAAACCGGCGCAGAGGCCCCAAAGCCCCCGTAAACCCTCCAAACCCCCCCAGATCGGTCCGGAAACCCATCGAACCCCACTTTTCCACCATTCCGGGCACCTCAGGTGCCCGAATTGGGGTACCTAAATTTTGTGCCACCGTTTGGTACCGTACAGTGCCACTGTGTGGGAGGTTGGAAAAGAAAATGCCCCAACACACCACATCTGAGGGTTGCAATGCATGTTGCTTGCCAACCACGTCATCCGGTGGGTGTCAGGCGCTATGTAGGTGGCATTAGCCAGGTCTTCGATGTGTTCTGGCTTGTATATATACCTCCCTGCCTGCGGCACAGGCACTGCCTTTGTCCCCCACACCAGCCACAGAGAGCGTATTGTACTCGGTCCACGGTTGCTGATTCATTGTGATGCGTTGTATCCTCGAGTGAACGTCACACACTAGTGGCACCACCACCCGCCATCCGAGAGCTGTATTGACTTTGCGCGCTTCCGTTGTATTCACCTCGCCACGCATATTGCACCGTTCAGTACCAGTGCTCTTGGGCCAGGCAAAGTAGACCGCAGCAACTACCAATTCTGGCACAATGGGTACCACGACAGCGCACTTCATGTGTTCCCGGAATGTACAGCTCGTGTTGCAACAGTCGTTGTCAACACATCCCGGTTGTGGAGCACTGCTGCACAGGAATCACACGACCATCTGGACTGTTCCGTACCTACAGGCAGCCTCCCGGTGCATGGTGGCAGGGAGGTATATATACAAGCCAGAACACATCGAAGACCTGGCTAATGCCACCTACATAGCGCCTGACACCCACCGGATGACGTGGTTGGCAAGCAACATGCATTGCAACCCTCAGATGTGGTGTGTTGGGGCATTTTCTTTTCCAACCTCCCACACAGTGGCACTGTACGGTACCAAACGGTGGCACAAAATTTAGGTACCCCAATTCGGGCACCTGAGGTGCCCGGAATGGTGGAAAAGTGGGGTTCGATGGGTTTCCGGACCGATCTGGGGGGGTTTGGAGGGTTTACGGGGGCTTTGGGGCCTCTGCGCCGGTTTTTTGAAAAATCGTGTTTGTCCACGTAAAAGGGTGGCATTTGACCCCCCCTACCCCCCCCCCCCCCCCCAGGTCAGGCCCGGCGGTATGGTCAGCAATAGTTGCGTGATGTTTGCTGTTCTGTGCCAAACACCTCCAACAGGCCAGACCCTACTGGCGGGGGGTGTGTGATGCAGGCAAGAAGGGGTGGTTGGGGGGAGGCGAAGCATGAGCGGACAACACAGGAAGCGGGGCGGGGCAGTGGGCCAGTGGGAATAGAGAGAGAGCGAGCGAGGGAGAGGGGGGGGGGGGGGGGTCATCGCTCCGGCCTTCGTGCCGAAAAACGCGTAACGTAGCTATTACGTGGTTGTTTTATGGTTCTCAGGGGCACCCCGGGTTGCGTTTTTCTCTTTTTTTTGGCACATTTTTTCCTCCCCGAATTTTTTTTTGCTGTCTAAAAACAGTACTGTAAAGACGCCATCCCTCCGTTCTCACATTCACTCTTTTTTCAGGTCGAGTGTCCGAGGAGATGACGAGTTTAAAGTCCAGGCGGTTTGAAGGTTTGGGGTAGAGGAGGGCTTGAGGGGTGGGCGGGTGGGCGGGGTGGGGGGTTCGTTTCGCAATCCGGCGAGCTTCGACAATTGTTCAGCGCCCTTTTCCCGATTGACACAAAACAAACGTATTTACGCACGCCCGGATCCTTTTACTTTCCGAGAGCTCTGATCTCAACGCGGGAAATTTGCCTCCCCCCCCCCCTCCCAGTCCAAGTCCTCTGCAGAACACCGCCACGCTGCAGGCACTTCGGGGTGGGTGCGTGTTCTATCAATCATCGGAAATACCCTCCACGGCACTGCTGCTTCACTCAGACTTGCAATTCCCGCAGCCACCCCCCCCTTCCCCCTCAACCCCGAATGACCCGAACACAACACCGAGCCTTAGTAGTCCCGTTCTGTGTAGAACTTCCTTCCAATGAGCTCGAGCATGGTCTGGTCCGTCTTGGTGTCGCCTCGCGACATGACGCCATCCATGCTGGAATCGCCCCGCGCATCCACAGCGCCGTCTGACAAAGCCCAGACCTCGATCACATCGATTCCGAACTCCTCGGCGCTGGCAAGGCACGTGCTGCCAAAGGTCGGGCAGTGCCCCTTCACCAGACGGCAAGTCCCCCTGTCCAGGCTGCTGTGCAGATGCAGCCCGAAGAAGCCAGGCTGTGTGGGTTGGGTGTGAAGTGTGGCTAATGTGCATGCCGTACTCCTCCCCCCCCCCCCCCCCCCCGCCCACACACGCTGTGCATACCAGACCACCCATTGCAATCCCATTCCTCTCCGCCTCCGGCCAGGATGTTTGCAGGTAGAGGTAGTTCGCGTCCTTCTTGGTAGGCAGGAACACGCGCCTCTCAGGCTGGATCGCAACCAGCGCACAGTCCCCCTGCCCGTAGAAGTTAGCATCGGGCTTAGGCCCCCTGTGAACAGGCACATTGTTGTGCGCAGCGATCCGGCCTTTCCTGTCCATCAGGTCTTTCAGGTCCGCAGGGTCGAGCCACTGCTCTCCGTTGTACATCGCGAACACTGCACCTGATGTGTCCTTCACGACCACCAAGGTGTGCGATATCCTGCGTATTCTGTGGACAAAGGAAATAAAGCTCCGGCCATCGCGCGTGCTGATGTAGAGGCTGGACCACACCTTCGCAGGCTTCGCAAGCGGCAGGTTCTGGTTGAGCCACAACAGCGTGTCTGCACCCAGCAGAGATGACTCGCCTCCGGACAGCTCAGGCATCACCGGCTCCACGGGACCCTGCCCCGCCTCGGCATCTGCCCCTGTGCCCTGCACGTCGACAGGGCTCTGCGTAACAGGGGTCGCGACGGGCGATGGCTCGCTCCCATCCGCCCCGGAATCCAGCCCCTGCTCCACAAGAGCCCACACGCCGGGCATGGCTGAGAGTGTGCGCCGCTCTGTGCCGACAAAGATATCTGCCACCCACACCCTCCGTCCCTGGTGGGGTGTGGTGCGGTAGCGAATGAGGAGTGCATGCTTGTCATCACGCGAGTGACGGTACAGAGGGAGAGGGGGGGGGCAGGGGGGGCGAGCGGGGGGAACGTTTTCTCCAGCTGTCCCCGGTCCGGGTGTGGTGGGGCACACACATCCATGCTGCTGGTTAGTGTGTTCCCTTTTCGGCTTGGGGGCAAGAAGCAACATGGTAGAGCCCTTTGCTCTGTGCCGCACTGTGTGTCAAACTGTGTCACTTTGCAGTCAGTTTGCGATTCTTCTTTTTATCACATTTCTGCATTACTGAGCGAAGTTCCCACACGAACAACAGGGCAGGGGAACAGGTCCAGACACGGCACTCAGGGTAAAACGGAAGACACAGCACACACAGAGACACGAGTTTTGTTTGTTGGTGTGAAGATCCACCTCCCGCAGGGGCTGAGTGCAATACCAAAACCCTCTGAGTCCACCTTCCCCAGACACTCACCGGTGCTGAGGCGGTACAGTCTGAGGTTCGAAGTCTCCACTGCAACAACATCACCTGGCTGTGACACAACAAGCGAGTAGCCATTGCCATCCAGTTGCACAGTACGCAGGCAGTTGAGGGTGGTTGTGCACCACACCTTGAGTGACCGGTCGAGAGAGCACGACAACAGGTGCCGCTCGTCCTTGGTCAGGGCGATGTCGTACACGAAATCAGTGTGCCCATCCAGGATGTGTGTGTGTGTGAGGGTGCTGATGTCCCACACACGGATGGTTTTGTCACGTGACCCGCTGAAGATTCTCGTGCCCGACACAGCAATGCTGATAACAGCATCGCTGTGACCCTCCAGCACTGTGGCGCTCGGTGTCCCCTTCAAGTCCCACACATGCACTTTGCCAAAGTCATCTCCGGACACCACACGTCCACAGCGTGTCCACGCTGCTCTGAACACCCTGTCGTTATGGTGCAGGATGCACACCTCCTCCCACGTTGATGTCAGCCACACGCAGATGGTGCCGTCAGCAGAGTATGCTGCCAACCACGTCCCACAGACAGAGAACTCAGTGGAACGAACAACATTGTTGCCGTGTGTTAAGTCCGCCACCTCAGCAGCAGTGCTGGTATCAAACACAGTGATGTGTCCGTTGTGGTAACCCACAGCACACAGCGTCCCACACCTCGAGAGTGTGATATGGAACACTTTGTCGCCATGCGTAGATGAGTAGACTGCGGGAGCGTTGACCATGGGCCAACGGGGGACGAGCTGGACAGCACCCCCGTCCTCCAGACCCGTGTCGGCAACGCGCTGCGCATCGTCCAGCTCCTCCTCACACCCTTCGATGTGTGCTGCGACGCATGCAGCCTCACGGGCTGTGTTGGTGTTGACAGAACCCGGGAACATCTCCTCCAGCGCATCCGCCTTCAGCCCGACCACGGTACCCCCTTCCGGAACACCGACGACACATCTGCCCCCGGTCCCGGTGTGACGCACAGTCACATTCATCGTGCTTGGCTTTCGACTTGCCAAGGAAATTGCAAGGCCTTCCTCGAGGTGTGGTGGTGTGTGCAGTGGGTGGCGGTGTGGATGGCATCAAAGACAGCTTGCCTCAAAGTGGTGACCTGGAAGTCGCTGAAGACGCTGGAGAGGGTCGGGATCGAGGCGTTGTCGTGGGATGGGTTGTGGGGGTTGGGGAGGAGCCTCGTGTTCTGTTCTCTCTGCTCAGAGCACACACACAGACGGCAGTGGTGTTGTACGTTGGTGTGAAGAGCCACCTCCCGCAGAGGCTGAGTGCAACACCATGACCCTCTGAGTCCACCTTCCACAGACACTCACCTGTGCAGGGGCTGAGGTTAGAAGACACCACTGCAACAAGATCACCTGGCTGTGACACAGCGAGTGAGGGGGGGTGCAGTCCAGCTGCATAGCACGCAGGCAGCAGAGGGTGGTTGTGCACAACACCTTGAGCGGGGGGACAGCGGGAGAAACTACAAGCTGCTGTGCATCAGGGGAACGCCGGTTCTGAGATGCCTCATCGCATCTGGCCTGCACCTGGGTGGCTCAGAGAACTGTGTGGGTTCGGAACGAAGGGTGATGGACTGCTGGGAAGGAGGTGCATTTCTCGATACACACATGCACTGGATCTGCAACCACTCGTGATAAAAGTCACTCGTGTGGACCTGCTGCGAGATCTTTGCCTTTCAGAACGCACCCTCCTCCACCACCACACCTGGCCTTACTGAAATGTGTGGGGGCAAGGTCTGAGGGCAGCACCCGAATCAAGGGGGGGCACCAGAGCGGCGCTGTGTGGATGGGGTCTCGGGCACAACATGTCCTGTCCTTTCGAGATGAAATTGCACCCCGCTTGTACATCAGGGAGGTCTAGCACACGGCTGTCATGTTCTCTGCCGCTTGCTTGCAGGTGGGGTGTCTGCTGCTTCCACAACGGCCTCCACGAGCTCTTGCCTGTTCATACAATGAGTGCGGGCCTCTCGCAGCGCTGTGAGGTGCGCTCCACAGTCGTCCCTCAGGGAGGGGTGCACGCATCTCAAGGCATGGCGGTTCTGTTGCACTGCTGCGCGATTCAGTTCAGGGTCCGCCTTCAGGGAGTCGTTGACGTATTGCAAGGCAGAACCGTCTTGTTGCACCGCTGTGAGATTCACCTCCCGGTCAGCCCTCAGGGAGGGGTGTACGTATCTCAAGGCACAACCGTACCCTCGCACCGCTGCGAGATTCAGTTCACAGCCGGCCTTCAGAGAGGGGTGGACGTATTTCAAGGCAAACCCATTCCGTTGAACCGCTGCGATATTCAGTTCACGGTCGGCCTTCAGGGAGTCGTTGACGTATTGCGAGGCAGAACCGTCCTGTTGCACTGCTGTGAGATTCAGATCACGGCGTGCCTTCAGGGAGGAATAGACGTATCTCAAAGCACACCCGTACTCTTGCACGGCTGCGAGATTGATTTCTGGGTTGGCCTTCAGGGAGTGGTGGACGCATCTCAAGGCACAACCGCTCCGCTGCACTGCTGTGATATTCAGTTCACGGTCGGCCTTCAGGGAGGGGTGGACGTAATCCAAGGCACAGCCTTTCTGTTGCACCACTGCGAGATTCAGTTCACGGTCGACCTTCACCATGCTGTGTGCGGATACAAGGCGCTCAGGGGACCTCACAAGAGCGTCGACCACGCGGACCTTCTCCGACACCCACAGCGGAACCTCCCACACTTGCTTGCGGCCGCTGTCCAGGTCATCCAGGTGGTGCTGGCACATCAGGTGAACGTCCACTGTGCACCCGTCTACGACACCTGCAGATCAGACAACTCCGCCCCGACAAAGTTAGGGAACGCCTGCAGTGTAAACTCCTTCACATTGTCCGGCGTGTCGTCGACCCCGATGTCGGCAGCATACTGATCGCCTGTCCTCCTGTTGGCAAGGAACACCAACATGTCTCTTCCTCTTCACGCCTGCGTGCAAAGGCAGTTGTGTGACACCTGTGGTTGTGAGAGCAGTCAAGCGAGCACTGTGCAACTGGCACACATACGGGAGTGCGATACACACTCCGGGGTATTCAGTCTACTCGACGCGCCATATGCGGGGTTGTGGGTTTGCACATCACTCGCCGAGAGGGGGTGTGCGCAAACTGCAAATACCCTCATGAGTGGGGGGAATGTGGGCTCCACCCCGAACCACCCGTCTGTCATCCGAACACTGCTCCTTTCGCCGAGCTGTGCCGGCTTCACATGCCGGGCGGCGGAAGCTCCAACCGCGTGAAACAACCTCGGGGCCAGACCAACAAAACAGAAGGCTGTTGTCGCGTCACACACGCCGTAGAGAAGAGACACGCAGACGCACGGGTTTGCGGGTAAGAGTTGAACAGAATCAGTACGCCTTGTTGAATTGAAATTGAAGGGAACATTCCCTTCCCTTCCAGTCGTGTGTTTGAGTTCTTATTTGACACTCAGCAAAGCTGTCAACTGCACTGTGCGTATCATTCAGGGGAGGCCGCACCGAACGAAGTCGACATCCATTCCGTCTCGAGGGGGCACTCGTGTTGCCACAGCTTGAGCCTCGCGGGAGCGCTCGACAAATATATACACAGTGGCACAGAGAAGGCCGATGACACTTATTGTTGAGCAGATCGGGTTGCTGATTGATATCGGTGCCATATCCCTGCATTGACACAGCTGTAGCGAAGAGTAAATCGTTGACCTGGTTAGGCGGGGCGCAACGGAAGCAGCAGCGGTTTAGGGGGCCTGTCGGGTGGGGCAGATGGTATCTCTTGGGGTTGGCGGGGTGCAGCACAGCAGCTGCATTTCTGAGTGAAGTTCCCACACGTTGTTCCGACATGTTGTTACACACAAGACAGGGAAACAAGACCAGACACAACGCTCAGGGTGAAACGGAAGACACAGCACACACAGAGACACAGATTTTGTTTGTTGGTGTGAATAGCCACCTCCCGCAGGGGCTGAGTGCAACACCAAAACCCTCTGAGTCCACCTTCCCCAGACACTCACCCGTGCTGAGGCGGTACAGTCTGAGGTTCGAAGTCTCCACTGCAACAACATCACCTGGCTGTGATACAGCAAGTGAGTAGCCATTGCCATCCAGTTGCACAGTACGCAGGCAGCTGAGGGTGGTTGTGCACCACACCTTGAGTGACCGGTCGAGAGAGCACGACAACAGGTGCTGCTCGTCCTTGGTCAGGGTAATGCCGGTCACTACAACAGTGTGAGCACCCAGGGTGTGTGTGTGTGTGAGGGTGCTGATGCCCCACACACGGATGGTTTTGTCACGTGACACGCTGAAGATTCTCGTGCCCGACACAGCAATGCTGTGAACAGAACCGCCGTGACCCTCCAGCACTGTGGCGCTCGGTGCCCCCTTCAAGTCCCACACATGCACTTTGCCTGAGTCGTCTCCGGACACCACACGTCCGCAGTGTGTCCACGCTGCCCTGAGCACCATGTTGTTGTGGTGCAGGATGCACACCTCCTCCCACGTTGATGTCAGCCACACGCAGATGGTGCCGTCACGAGAGCACGTTGCCAACCACGTCCCACAGACAGAGAACGCTGTGTGAGGAATATCTTTGTTGCCGTGTGTTAAGTCCGCCACCTCAGCAGCAGTGCTGGTGTCAAACACAGTGATGTGTCCGTTGTAACTTGCAGCACACAGCGTCCCACACCTCGACAGTGCAATAGACGTGATGCCTTTGCCATGCGTAGATGAGTAGACTGCGGGAGCGTTGACCATGGGCCAGCGGGGGACGAGCTGGACAGCACCCCCGTCCTCCAGGCCCGTGTCGGCAACGCGCTGCGCATCGTCCAGCTCCTCCTCACACCCTTCGATGTGTGCTGCGACGCATGCAACCTCACGGGCTGTGTTGACAGAAACCGGGAACATCTCTTCCAGCGCATCCGCCTTCAGCCCGACCACGGTCCCCCCTTCCGGAACACCGACGACACATCTGTCCCCAGTCCCGGTGTGACGCACAGTCACCTCCATGTCTTTTGCTGTCTAGTCTCCCTGTGGTGTGGGGTGGTTGGGGAGGTGAGGTGTGCCGGACGAGGAGGTGCTCGGGATGGGGGCGGTGAAGTAGAGGTAGATGCGGGTACGAGTGTGTGGCGACCACGCCTTGCTGCTTCGGCTGAGAGGCGCCCCTCAACCCCACCTGGTTGCATTGGCTTTGGTAGAATAGGCGAGTCCTTCGCTCTTGGGGCGGGAAGTGCAACACGACTCCCGGGCCTCTGTTCAGAAGTGCAGAAAAGAGAGAAAGCGGTGAGTGGCCTCATCAGATAGGTTGCAAGGAAGCTGACTTGTCTCACACAATTGACTCAGAGAGGCAGCGGTGGTTTGTTCTCGGTGCGTCGGGTGGGGAGTGGGGTTGGGAAGTGTGCATGCCATCTCCGCATCATTTGCTCCTCTGCCCCCCTGCCAGTGCATTCCCCTTCCCTTCCGCATGGGGCTGTTCCACCACCAGCCCCGTTTGCAAACAAGCTGGCAATTTGTTTGTGCGCCAAATCTGGGCAAAACAAAAGCAACTCCGCAGCCTGACGAGGAGGTTGTATTTTGCTTGCCAAGCGCTGCCTACTATCTTTCTGACACTGACAGGAGGCCTGTTGCAGCAAAAAAACAGCACACAGCCTTCTGCTGACTGATTCTTCCGTACTCCTCCGGGCAAGCTGGTGACCAGCCCGTTGTTGGGAGGCAAGAAAGCAACGCGGTGCGCAAAGGGAAGCAAGGCAGGGAAACAGGTTCCGAGACACTGCAGTCAGGGTGAAACGGAAGACACAGCACACACAGAGACACAAGTCCCGTTTGTTGGTGTGAATAGCCACCTCCCGCAGGGGCTGAGTGCAACACCAAAACCCTCTGAGTCCACCTTCCCCAGACACTCACCCGTGCTGAGGCGGTACAGTCTGTGGTTCCGAGTCGCCACTGCAACAACATCACCTGGCTGTGACACAGCAAGTGAGTAGGGATTGCCATCCAGTTGCACAGTACGCAGGCAGCTGAGGGTGGTTGTGCACCAAACCTTGAGTGACCAGTCGTAAGAGCACGACAACAGGTGCTGCTCGCCCTTGGTCAGGGCGATGACGGTCACTATATCAGTGTGCCCATCCAGGATGTGTGTGTGTGTGAGGGTGCTGATGTCCCACACACGGATGGTTTTTTCACGTGACCCGCTGAAGATCCTCGTGCCTGAGACAGCAACACTGATAACAGTACCGCTGTGACCCTCCAGCACTGTGGCGCTCGGTGTGCCCTTCAAGTCCCACACATGCACTTTGCCTGAGTCGTCCCCTGACACCAGGCGTCCACAGCGTGTCCACGCTGCACTGTACACCCTGTCGTTATGGCGCAGGATGCACACCTCCTCCCACGTTGATGTCAGCCACACGCAGATGGTACTGCTGACAGCAGGGCACGTTGCCAACCACGTCCCACAGACAGAGAACGCAGTGCGAGGAATACCATTGTTGCCGTGTGTTAAGTCCGCCACCACAGCAGCAGTGCTGGTGTCAAACACAGTGATGTGCCCTTCTCTGTAACCTCCAGCACACAGCGTCCCACACCTCGACAGTGCAATAGACGTGATGTATTTGCCATGCGTCGATGAGTAGACTGCGGGAGCGTTGACCACGGGCCAGCGGGGGACGAGCTGGACAGCACCCCCGTCCTCCAGACCCGTGTCGGCAACGCGCTGCGCATCGTCCAGCTCCTCCTCACACCCTTCGATGTGTGCTGCGACGTTTTCAGCCTCACGGACTGCGTTGATAGAACCCGGGAATATCTCGTTGAGCGCATCCGCCTTCAGCCCGACCACGGTCCCCCCTTCCGGAACACCGACGACACAGCTGTCACCGGTCCCGCTGTGACGCACAGTCACATCCATGTTTGCCTTGCACACTCACGGAGGGAGGCGACTGGGAGCGGGGGGTGGCCTGACCAGGCTTGGGCAGAGGAAGTCACACCACCAGTATGTGGGTTTGCAGGCTTGCTGGAGGGTGTGGCGGTGTGTGCAGTGGGTGACGGTGTGGATGGGGATCAAAGACAGAGTCACTCAAAGTGGTGCTCAGGAAGTCACTCCTTCATGGGATGGGGTTGTGGCGGGGTTGGGGGAAGCGACTCGTGTTCTGTTCTCTCTGCTCGGAACGACCTTGCGGGTGGGTGAGGGGTCTGAGGGAGATGCTGGGCTGTTGTGACGGGCAACACATTACGCAACCCACCCTACCCACACCCGACCCCTGCACTGCTTTTTGGAATGGAACACTCAGGTCGAATCACGCCACCACCCCCACACCCACCTCTCGCCACCTGCCACCCTGCTGCAGCAGCTGTCAGCGAGGGTCTTCGCTCCAGAGTGCTGAGAAGTGAGCCCCTCACAGAACGACCGGGTTGCCCCCGACCCCCAAACAGCCTCCGACAGGCTGTTGTGCTGTACCACAAGAGGTGGTGTCCGCCCTGACTACCACAGCACTGCCCTCTCTGCATTGTGCTGGTCACGGAAAATGTGACAAATGCAGGGGAACAGGTTCCGAGACACTGCACTCAGGGTGAAACGAAAGACACAGCACACAGTGACAGAACAACAGTTTTCTCTCATGGGGTCCACTAGGGGGCCTTCCCTCTGTGTCACTGTGTGAAGCTGTGTCACCTCACAGCCAGTGTTTTGAGGCGTCTCATCTTTTTATCTCACTTCCTGCACATCCGATGAGTGAAGGCAGCCACAGAGACTGGAGTGAGGTTCGTTGGTGTGAAGACCCACCTCCCGCACACCCCAACCCCACCCACACATCGGTCATTCCTGAGGGTACGAAAGTGCTGGGGGTACGAAGAGCCAGTCATACGACAGGCAGACACCCCAAGCGCAGCTCGCAACGGTCGGACACGAGGAGGCCAGCAGGGGCGCAGCCCCGAGGTGGGTGGGGGTAGAGTTCAAGGCAACCAGTCACGAAACAGCCCGGAGTCACTGCGATGCCAGAGGGAGCGACGAAGTCGTTTGTTAGTGTGAAGAGCCACCTCCCGCAGAGGCTGAGTGCAACACCATGACCCTGCGTGTCCACCTTCCACAGACACTCACCTGTGCTGGGGCCGAGGTTAGAAGACACCACTGCAACAAGATCACCTGGCTGTGACACAGCGAGTGAGGGGGGGTGCAGTCCAGCTGCACAGCACGCAGGCAGCAGAGGGTGGTTGTGCACAACACCTTGAGCGGGGGGGACAGCGGGAGAAACTACAAGCTGCTGTGCATCAGGGGAACGCGCGGTTCTGAGATGCCTCATCGCATCTGGCCTGCACCTGGGTGGCTCAGAGAACTGTGGGGGTTCGGAACGAAGGGTGATGGACTGCTGGGAAGGAGGTGCATTTCTCGATACACACATGCACTGAATCTGCAACCACTCGTGACAAAAGTCACTCGTGTGGACCTGCTGCGAGATCTTTGCCTTTCAGAACGCACCCTCCTCCACCACCACACCTGGCCTTACTGAAATGTGTGGGGGCAAGGTCTGAGGGCAGCACCCGAATCAAGGGGGGGCACCAGAGCGGCGCTGTGTGGATGGGGTCTCGGGCACAACATGTCCTGTCCTTTCGAGATGAAATTGCACCCCGCTTGTACATCAGGGAGGTCTAGCACGCGGCTGTCATGTTCTCTGCCGCTTGCTTGCAGTTGGGGTGTCTGCTGCTTCCACAACGGCCTCCACGAGCTCTTGCCTGTTCATACAATGAGTGCGGGCCTCTCGCAGCGCTGTGAGGTGCGCTTCACAGTCGTCCCTCAGGGAGGGGTGCACGTACCTCAAGGCATGGCGGTTCTGTTGCACTGCTGCGCGATTCAGTTCAGGGTCCGCCTTCAGGGAGTCGTTGACGTATTGCAAGGCAGAACCGTCTTGTTGCACCGCTGTGAGATTCACCTCCCGGTCAGCCCTCAGGGAGGGGTGTACGTATCTCAAGGCACAACCGTACCCTCGCACCGCTGCGAGATTCAGTTCACAGCCGGCCTTCAGAGAGGGGTGGACGTATTTCAAGGCAAACCCATTCCGTTGAACCGCTGCGATATTCAGTTCACGGTCGGCCTTCAGGGAGTCGTTGACGTATTGCGAGGCAGAACCGTCCTGTTGCACTGCTGTGAGATTCAGATCACGGCGTGCCTTCAGGGAGGAATAGACGTATCTCAAAGCACACCCGTACTCTTGCACGGCTGCGAGATTGATTTCTGGGTTGGCCTTCAGGGAGTGGTGGACGCATCTCAAGGCACAACCGCTCCGCTGCACTGCTGTGATATTCAGTTCACGGTCGGCCTTCAGGGAGGGGTGGACGTAATCCAAGGCACAGCCTTTCTGTTGCACCACTGCGAGATTCAGTTCACGGTCGACCTTCACCATGCTGTGTGCGGATACAAGGCGCTCAGGGGACCTCACAAGAGCGTCGACCACGCGGACCTTCTCCGACACCCACAGCGGAACCTCCCACACTTGCTTGCGGCCGCTGTCCAGGTCATCCAGGTGGTGCTGGCACATCAGGTGAACGTCCACTGTGCACCCGTCTACGACACCTGCAGATCAGACAACTCCGCCCCGACAAAGTTAGGGAACGCCTGCAGTGTAAACTCCTTCACATTGTCCGGCGTGTCGTCGACCCCGATGTCGGCAGCATACTGATCGCCTGTCCTCCTGTTGGCAAGGAACACCAACATGTCTCTTCCTCTTCACGCCTGCGTGCAAAGGCAGTTGTGTGACACCTGTGGTTGTGAGAGCAGTCAAGCGAGCACTGTGCAACTGGCACACATACGGGAGTGCGATACACACTCCGGGGTATTCAGTCTACTCGACGCGCCATATGCGGGGTTGTGGGTTTGCACATCACTCGCCGAGAGGGGGTGTGCGCAAACTGCAAATACCCTCATGAGTGGGGGGAATGTGGGCTCCACCCCGAACCACCCGTCTGTCATCCGAACACTGCTCCTTTCGCCGAGCTGTGCCGGCTTCACATGCCGGGCGGCGGAAGCTCCAACCGCGTGAAACAACCTCGGGGCCAGACCAACAAAACAGAAGGCTGTTGTCGCGTCACACACGCCGTAGAGAAGAGACACGCAGACGCACGGGTTTGCGGGTAAGAGTTGAACAGAATCAGTACGCCTTGTTGAATTGAAATTGAAGGGAACATTCCCTTCCCTTCCAGTCGTGTGTTTGAGTTCTTATTTGACACTCAGCAAAGCTGCCAACTGACTGTGAGTATCATTCAGGGGAGGCCGCACCGAACGAAGTCGACATCCATTCCGTCTCGAGGGGGCACTCGTCTCGCCACAGCTTGAGCCTCGCGGGAGCGCTGGGCAGATGATATCTCTTGGGGTTGGCGGGGTGCAGCACAGCGGCTGTATTTCTGAGCGAAGTTCCCACACGTTGTTCCGACATGTTGTTACACACAAGATAGGGAAACAAGACCAGACACAACGCTCAGGGTAAAACGGAAGACACAGCACACACAGAGACACAAGTTCTGTTTGTTTGCGTGAATAGCCACCTCCCGCAGGGGCTGAGTGCAATACCAAGGCCCTCTGAGCCCACCTTCCCCAGACATTCACCGGTGCTGAGGCGGTACAGTCTGAGGTTCGGAGTCGCCACTGCAACAACATCACCTGGCTGTGATACAGCAAATGAGTAGGGACTGCCATACAGTTGCACAGTACGCAGGCAGCTGAGGGTGGTTGTGCACCACACCTTTAGTGACTTGTCCCAAGAGCACGACACCAGGTGCTGCTCGTCCTTGGTCAGGTCGATGTCGGTCACCCAAGCAGTGTGCTCAACCAGGGTGTGTGTGTGTGTGGGGGTGCTGATGTCCCACACACGGATGGTTTTGTCACGTGACCCGCTGAAGATCCTCGTGCCCGACACAGCAATACTGAGAACAGCATCGCCGTGACCCTCCAGCACTGTGGCGCTCGGTGTGCCCTTCAAGTCCCACACACGCACTTTGCCTGAGGCGTCTCCGGACACCACACGTCCGCAGTGTGTCCACGCTGCACTGGACCCCCCGCTATTGTTGTGGTGCAGGATGCACACCTCCTCCCAAGTTGAGGTCAGCCACACGCAGATGGTGCCGTCATGAGAGCACGTTGCCAACCACGTCCCACAGACAGAGAACGCTGTGCGAGGAATACCCTTGTCGCCGTGCGTTAAGTCCGCCAGCACAGCAGCGGTGCTGGTGTCAAACACAGTGATGTGCCCTTCGTAGTAACCTACAGCACACAGCGTCCCACACCTCGACAGTGCAAGAGACGCGATGCCTTTGCCATGCGTAGATGAGTAGACTGCGGGAGCGTTGACTCTGGGCCAGCGGGGGACGAGCTGGACAGCACCCCCGTCCTCCAGACCCGTGTCGGCAACGCGCTGCGCATCGTCCAGCTCCTCCTCACACCCTTCGATGTGTGCTGCGACGCATGCAACCTCACGGGCTGTGTTGGTGTTGACAGAACCCGGGAACATCTCCTCCAGCGCATCCGCCTTCAGCCCGACCACGGTCCCCCCTTCCGGAACACCGACGACACAGCTGTCACCGGTCCCGCTGTGACGCACAGTCACATCCATGTTTGCCTTGCACACTCACGGAGGGGGGCGACTGGAAGCGGGGGGTGGCCTGACCAGGCTTGGGCAGAGGAAGTCACACCACCAGTATGTGGGTTTGCAGGCTTGCTGGAGGGTGTGGCGGTGTGTGCAGTGGGTGACGGTGTGGATGGGGATCAAAGACAGAGTCCCTCAAAGTGGTGCTCAGGAAGTCACTCCTTCATGGGATGCGACCCCTGCGTGGAGCCGCGGCAGCGCCACATCACACAATCAAGGCCACAAGGCAGGCACATGCTGCACGTGTGTGCATAACCACGGCAGGGCGGGGCCTCACTGAGTCAGTCACATTGCCGAAAGGATCAACCGCCCGACGGCGTGTAGCCCTGTGTAGACAGCCACCACAATGCACGCAGCAAGGCGGTGCACACAAATGGCCCGCAAGTGGAACCACTTTGACAAATGGCAACTTGTCAAAGTACCATGCACGGTGGACTCCCACCCCCTGGAGCGGGGGTATGGACCCCCGCTAGCGGGAGTCCGCCCTGCTATTTTTGGTGCCCAGACGACCCCCGCGAGCGGGGGTCGGACCTCGCCAGACCCCCGATATTCCGATATCCCAAAAAGGTGCACCCTGACGTGTGGGAGTCCACCGTGTGCGATCACCTAACCCCCCCCCCCTCCCCCGTTATTTTCACAAGAGTCACATTATTGAACTGCCTGTAGTTTAAAGAAGCCTTTCCCTGCCCCCACGCATCACGCACCCCGCGGCCGGTCTGCTGCAGTGCAAAACACCCCTCCCGCACAGCCGCCTGTGCCTGCTGCTGTTCCCGGCAGGGCCTCATTTGTCGGCAACACACGCTGTGCAGCACAGGCCTCACCCCGGCTCCCTGTCTGCACGCCATCTACGTCTCCACCCCCACCCCCGCCGCACACCCCAGGGGAAGCGGGGCGGGGCGGCTGCACCACACCGCACCCCTTCCGCACCACGGCGTGGTGCAGCAGGGCATGCCGCCGCCGCACCGCCGCCGCCGCCTCCGCAAACCTGCCACACACACCCCCCTGCACCAGGCACACCTGCACCCTCCTCGGCGCCGCGCACAGCAGCAGCAGCGCTGGCTCCGGCGGCGGGGAATACTCCGTAAAGGCGGCGCTAAGGAGGGTGGGACTCCACAGCCCTTCGTCCGCCCCTGCTGGGCTGCCCCCCCACAGTACCCCCGCCTGGCGGCGCAGGAAGTGTTCGTATTCGGCTGCGGCGCCTGGGGAGGCGTAGAGGGTCGGCCCCTGCTGAGACGCAGCCTCACAGAACCCCCTCAGGCGGCTGCGCGCACCGGTCCCCACCGCTGCCGTGCACAGCACGACGAAGGCGAACACCTCTACCTCCCAGCACCCGCCCCGCCCCGCCCCGACGCGCAGGTCGCGCAGCAGCTGCTCCACACGCCCCGCAGGGAGTGCCGTGTCCGCCTCGTTGAAGTCTTCGTAAACCATCGGGACGTCCCCGCCGCGCTGCACCTCGCCGCACCCCAGCAGCGACCTGGCGTATCCCCGTGTGATGGCGCGCCCCTCACGCACCAGATGCACGAAGTGTTGGAAGCCCTCGCTGCCTCGGGGTGCGGCTGCGATGTGCAGTGCCTTCACCACTGTGTCTGGGCAGTGGGGCTGCTGCCGATGCTGCTGCTGCTGCTGCTGCTGCTGCTGCGAGGAGTCCGTGGTTGGGGTCTGGGCGGGTGTGGGGCAGCGGCAGGCGGGGCAGGGGATGGGCTGCGGCGCCTCGGCGTTTGCATAGCGGTAGAACAGCCGCACCAGGTCCACCACCTGCTGCGCCGCGACGACGACGAAGGCGGCCCGGTCGGCAGGGGCGGCGGGTGGCCCATCCGCTGCGATGCCACCCGCACGCAGAGGGGTGCTGCAGGAGGCACCCGACGCGGCAGCGGCGAGCAGCTTGCGGAGGCGCCTGCGCTGCCGCTGCTGCCGCCCGCACAGGCTGGGGTCGTGCTCCGAGGCGGCGGCGGTGGCGGCGTAAGACCGAGAGGGCTGTGCGAGGCCCTGCAGCGCCCTGCTGCGGTGCAACACCAGCCCCGTGCCCCGCCACGACCGCATCGCTGGCCCCAGCAGCGGGCTGGCCGTGCCGTGCGCCGCACCCTGCCCCCCGCTTGCTGCTGCTCTGTTGCGCAGCCGATCCGAGGCGTCTGTCGCTGCAAATATATTGCCCCCCACATCGCCGCCGCCGCCCCGCAGCCCCACAGCCTCGTTCTCCTGCATGTAGCCCAGCCACGGCGCGCCG
Source organism: Rhynchopus euleeides (assembly GCA_963210315.1). Classification (NCBI taxonomy): domain Eukaryota; phylum Euglenozoa; class Diplonemea; order Diplonemida; family Diplonemidae; genus Rhynchopus; species Rhynchopus euleeides. Next base: position 2,431,854 of record OY723240.1, on the reverse strand, counting down.
GCCACCCCCGCACCACCCGGGGTGGAGGGCGCGCAGCGCTGCGCTGCGTCGTGTGGCCCAGCCGTGGGCAGCAGGGGTGCGGCGGCTGGTGTGTTGGCGGGGGTGTTGAACCTGCGCGCCAGCCCGGCTCGCACATCCGCGCGGCTGGCGAAGTCGATCGACGCGGGGCGGTCGCCCCTGCTGCAGTGGCTGCGCACGCCGCCCAGGCTGTCGCAGCCGGGCGAGCCGAGCTGCCCCATGCCGGGCGTGGTGGCTGGGGAGGACGGCAGGGCCGAGAGTGCCTCAGACGCAGGCGTGTCGCACAGCAGCCCCGGGGTCGGTGGGGAGCAGGTCGCGCCGCCAGCGGGCAGCACCGGCGCGGCGGGGCTGCCGCTGCGGCGCCGGCGGCCCCGCTTGCGCAGCTTGCGCCTTCCGGCGGGGCGGGTGCTGCAGGCGGCACCCCCTCCAGAGGGGGCGTGGTGCTGCTGCTGTTTGGCGGTGCGGAGCAGGCTCCGCAGCATCGCCGCCTCCCCGCCGGGCTGTGCTGCCCGCAGGGCACGGGCGGCGAGGTGTGCCCGCAGGTGCGGGTCTGTGTCGCGGTCGTACCCCGGCAGCGGCGGCGCGCTCCCGGCGGTGAGGGGGGTGCTGTGGGTGTCGGCAGCAGCGCTGCACGCCCCTGCCCACGCGCTCTCGCGGAAGGCGGCGGCAAGGTGTGGCGGCGAGCAGGGCTGCTGGCGCCGCACCGCTGCGGCGGCAGCGGCAGGGCGGGGCACAAGCGCCACCGGCGTGCCGCCCACCGCCACGGTGTCCGTGCAGGGCCACGCCTTGCTGCAGCAGAACCCACCTCCCAGCAGCGCGCGGAGCTCCCCCCGCGGGCGGTGCGTGCCGTGTGCGTGGCAGGGCACCGCATCCAGCGGCGTGGGGGGTGCTGCGCACCCACCTGCAGCGGTGGGGGCCAGGGCGTCGGAGAAGGAGGCGGACAGCACCGGGGTGGCCAGGAAGTGCCAGAACAGCTGCTGCTGCTGCTGCTGCTGGTGGTGGTGGTGGTGGTGGTGGTGGTGACGGTCCTCCCCCCCGATCGCTACGGCCGGTGCGGCAGCTGGGGCCTCCCTGCTGCCGAGAACCCGCGCAGCGGCGCTGCGCCCGCCCCCCCCGACCTTGGCGTAGAACCGCTTCAGCGAGGCGGACATGGCACGCCTCCGCCCGACGGGGCCTGGCACCGCCTCCTGCTGCTGCTGCTGCTGCTGGGCACCCCCGGCGTCTGCGAAGAAGTTGTCGACGATCGCCGTGGCTGAGGCACCGCCCCCCCAGGCACGCGGGGCGCGCTGCGGCTGCGCGATGCGGCACACCAGCTTGCCCCCGGTGCAGGCGAAGCTCTGCAGCTGCTCATACGCCCCGCAGGCCATCCCCCCGAGCAGCGTCACCCGCTGCAGCACAGGCAGCGGGAACCCCTCCGGCAGCACCAGCAGCGGCTGCGACATACCCGCCGCGCCGTGCTGCAGGTAGCCCACATCCGGCACAACACCCCCCACCGCCCCACCCCCCGCCGGCGCCAGCTCCACACGCAGCATGAAGCGCAAGCCGCCGCCACCGCCCACCCCAGCCCCCGGGCTGCCGGGGGGCGACCCCAGCTGCGACGACCCCAACGAACAGGCGGACACCTCGCTGCCGGAGCTGCCCTCGTCATCGCTGCCACCCTGCTGCCGCAGGCACACCACCCCCCTCCCGCCTGGGCCACCCCCCTGTGCAGCCCCTGCCTCGAGGCGCGCCTCGCGCCGCAGCGCATCAGCTGCACCCTGCGTCAGGGCGTGGGTGCTGTGCGACACGATGCGGAGGCGCCGCCTGCGGCGGCGCAGGAAGCGCAGCGCCTTGTCACACCCCGACAGGCTCCTTGTGTAGAAGACGTAGTCGCCGTGCCACACGGCTGCTGTGGGGTGGAAGGCGCGGTGGGCCGGCGCGCCCCCTCCCCCACCCCCGACCCCAAGACTGGCTAGGGCAGCCCGTGTGGCATCGCATGCAGCTGACGCACGGCTGAGCTGCGCCTCGCGGTGCGGCTCGGCTGCCAGCGCGCCGTATTCCTTTGCAGCCTCGCGCGAAGCGCACCAGGGGGTGGGGGTGGTGGTGGTGGGGGTGGCGGTGTGTCCATCCCCGCCACCACCGCTGCTGCCGCCCCCCGCCCTGCGGGGGGCGAAGTCGCGCTGCACCCTGCCCTGCCCCGGCGTGGCCAGCGCGTTGAGCGGCGTGAAGTCCGGCGGGCAGAACGGCCGCATCGGCACCATCAGCGTCACCCCGCACTGCCGCAGCCGCCCCACCCCCGCGTCGCACGCTTTGTAAGCCGGCGCGCCACCTCCGCCGGGCCGCGGTCCCACCCCCCCCGCCGCCACCTTCCCGCCACCCCACAGCCCCTCTGGGAAGCGCCATGCGGGAGGCGGGCCCGGCGGACCCCGCAGCAGGGCTGCCATGGCAGCTTCGCAGAAGGCTGTGGCATGGGTGTGGCCACCGGTGCTGCTGCTGCTGGCGACGCAGGGCTGGCCTGAGGAAGACGACGAGGAGGGGGAAGGGGAAGAGGCGTCGCTGTCGTCCGAGCTGGAATCGCTGCCGCCCCCGCGCAGCAGCGGGTGGTGTGCCGCAGCGCCCCTCCCCTCCCCGCCCCTGCCCCCCGCGGAGGGGGGGGTGGCGAGCTGCGCGGCGCAGTCCACCAGCCCGCCCCCGCCGCACAGCAGCTCCGCCACGGCTGCCCCCCCGCCCCTCCGCCCTGCCCCTTCCTGCTCCACCGCAGCGCCTGCCTGCTTGAGCCCTGCCGCCACGGAGGCCAGGAAGTCCGCACTGCTGTACTGCGGTTCGTCCGACTCGCCTCTACCCATCGCCACGACCTGCAGGCGGTAGGCCTGCAGCAGGTCATGCGCGAGGCACGATGCGGCAAGCCGGAGAAACCCACCGCACCCCCACCCTGTGCAGTGCAGGATGCCCCCTCCCGCCGCTGCCGCAAAGCAGCCCCTCGGCGCGTAGTCCTGCGAGACTGTGGTGTAGGGTGCCAGAAGGCGGTGCCTCCTCCCCTCTGTCCCTGCAGACCCGCACCCCCCGCCGTCGCCAGGGAGGAACCACACCCCGGCGCTGTTGATGGACTCTGCAAACCCCTGCTGTGCTGCGGCAGTGCCGGGTTGGGGGGGGTCTGGGTGCGGCGCAACCGCCCCGCTGCTGGCGAGGAGGTGGGCGGAGTCGCGGCAGACGTCGCACACCACGGTGAGGAACCCGGGGTGGCTGGCATGGAGCTGTGTTAGGAAGGCGGGGGTCGGCGGCGTGGGGGGGTCGGTGTGGCCTTCGCGTGGGTGTGCCTGTGCCCCAGGGGTGGGGTCGGGGTTGACAAACGAGGCGAAGAGGATGAGGTGAGAGCAGTGGGATCGCATGCCCTCGACCCAGGCCTGGAGCTTGGCGGCGGAGGAGTGAGACGAGGCGGGTGGGCTGGCGGGTGCGAACCCACCGTGCTCCTTTGCGGTTTCGGCGGCGAAGCGAGCGGCAGACGCGCAGGCCGCTGCCGCATCGAGGCTGGCCGAGCCACCCCCCACGACGCACAGCGCACCGCACGCCACCCGAACCGGGGGTGATCTGTCAGGATCAGGCTTTCCCTGCTGTGCCACAGCGCCGCAAGTTTCCCTCGAGGCACACCGAGGAGGCAGGTCTGATATCTGCAGGGGAGGTTCGCCCGGGACATTGTGGCCAGAAGGTGCGGCAGGCGTGTCGCCGCTGCCCATGGTGGCAGGGGGGGGTGGGGGTGTTTGTTGTATCGTCGGGCCCAGCCGTTGGCGGCCCAATCATGGAACAGCCCCAATGTTAGTGTTGGTCGAAAGCAAGCCTGTTGCAGGGTGGGTGAGAAAGCGAGGGAGAGTGACGGTTGGTCTGCGGCTGCGTTGGCTGGAGCTTCAGGGGGGGGCAGCACGCCAGCGGCACGTTGTCAAGCGCTTGAGGGAGAGGGAGAGAGAGAGGGGGGGGGGTGCAAATACAAGCATCTATTTCTTGCATGCGAAACCCATGGAAACACAAAAATGAAACGAAGAAAAATATTTTGTTGACCGCTTCCACCGTGAGCACGGTGCGCTTGTCAAAAGAGTCCGGGTTTTGTTTGTGCGCGCGAGCGGCAAAAAACGACGGGCAAGCCAGCCAGAAAACACGGATCCGAGACACTGCACTCAGGGTGAAACGGAAGACACAGCACACACAGAGACTGAAGTGTTGTCGTTCGTTTCTGTGAAGACCCACCTCCCGCAGGGGCTGAGTGCAACACCATTTTCCTCTGAGTCCACCTTCCCCAGACACTCACCTGTACTGAGGCGGTGCAGCCTGGTGCTGGCCCAGCTATTTACTGCAACGACATCACCTGGCTGTGACACAACAAGAAAGTCGGGAGAGTAGTCCAGTTGCACAGTACGCAGGCAGCTGAGGGTGGTTGTGCACCACACCTTGAGTGCTTTGTCGTCAGAGCACGACACCAGGTGCTGCTCGTCCTGAGTCAGGGCGATGCCCGTCAGCCAATCCGTGTGCCCATCCAGGGTGTGTGTGTGTGTGAGGGTGCTGATGTCCCACACACGGATGCTCTTGTCATATGACCCGCTGAAGATCCTCGTGCCCGACACAGCGATGCTGCTAACAGCCTGACTGTGACCCTCCAGCACTGTGGCGCTCGGTGTGCCCTTCAAGTCCCACACACGCACTTTGCCTGATTCGTCTCTGGACACCAGACCTCGTCCACAGTGCGTCCACGCTGCACTGTACACCCTGATGCTGTCGTGATCCAGCATGCACACCTCCTCCCACGTTGATGTCAGCCACACGCAGATGGTGCCGCGAAGAGAGCACGTTGCCAACCACGTCCCACAGACGGAGAACGCTGTGCAACTCACAGTTGTGTTGCCGTGTGTTAAGTCCGCCACCACAGCAGCAGTGCTGGTGTCAAACACAGTGATGTGCCCTTCTCTGTAACCCACAGCACACAGCGTCCCACACCTCGACAGTGCAATATACGAGATGTATTTGCCATGCGTCGATGAGTAGACTGCGGGAGCGTTGACCATGGGCCAGCGGGGGACGAGCTGGACAGCACCCCCGTCCTCCAGACCCGTGTCGGCAACGCGCTGCGCATCGTCCAGCTCCTCCTCACACCCTTCGATGTGTGCTGCGACGTTTTCAGCCTCACGGACTGCGTTGATAGAACCCGGGAATATCTCGTTGAGCGCATCCGCCTTCAGCCCGACCACGGTCCCCCCTTCCGGAACACCGACGACACAGCTGTCCCCGGTCCCGGTGTGACGCACAGTCACCTCCATGTTTGCCTTGCACACTCACGGAGGGGGGCGACTGGGAGCGGGGGGTGGCCTGACCAGGCTTGGGCAGAGGAAGTCACACCACCAGTATGTGGGTTTGCAGGCTTGCTGGAGGGTGTGGCGGTGTGTGCAGTGGGTGACGGTGTGGATGGGGATCAGAGACAGAGTCCCTCAAAGTGGTGCTCAGGAAGTCACTCCTTCATGGGATGGGGTTGTGGCGGGGTTGGGGGAAGAGCCTCGTGTTCTGTTCTCTCTGCTCGGAACGACCTTGCGGGTGGGTGAGGGGTCTGAGGGAGATGCTGGGCTGTTGTGACGGGCAACACAACACGCAACCCACCCTACCCACACCCGACCCCCGCACTGCTTTTGGAATGGAACACTCAGGTCGAATCACGGCAGGGCTCAGGCCATGCCGTGTTGCAACGCTCGAAAGGAAGATAATGCAGAACACAAAACAGGTGTGGATCTGTCCGCAAGGAGAGAGCATTGCGTCAATCATTTGCCCTCTTCGCATCTCACAATGCAAACGCGCAGCGACCTCCAAACAGTGCAGGAGTCAGGGAGTGCTGTGTTGCGAGGCAGATGGGGAGAACAAGACGACAAACACACAAGGCAGGGGAAGGGTACTCAGCACACAGCACACACAGTGGCCCAACTGTCGTGCTTCTTTGACGGTGTGAAGACCCACCTCCCGCAGAGGCTGAGGCAATACCATCATCCTCTGAGTCCAACCCATGGAAACACAAAAATGGAACGAAGAAAAATGTTTTGTTGACCGCTTCCACCGTGAGCACGGTGCGCTTGTCACAAAAAACGACGGGCAAGCCAGCCAGAAAACACGGATCCGAGACACTGCACTCAGGGTGAAACGGAATACACAGCACACACAGAGACGCAGATTCTGTTTGTCGGTGTGAAGACCCACCTCCCGCAGAGACTGAGTGCAACACCACAACCGCATGAGTCCATCTTCCTGATGCTGCTGAAGTCCACCTTCCCCGGACACTCACCTGTGCTGAGGCGGTACAGTCTGGTGCTGAACGCGAGAGGAGATAGAACCGCAGCAACATCTCCTGGCTGTGACACAGCAAGTGAGGAGGCTCGAAACATCACTTGTACAGTTCGCAGGCAGCTGAGGGAGGCTGTGCACCACACCTTGAGTGACCTGCAAACATACACACGGGGAGCAGGGTGAAACGGAAGACACAGCACACACAGAGACACAAGTTATGTCCGTTGGTGTGAATAGCCACCTCCCGCAGGGGCTGAGTGCAACACCATAACCCTTTGAGTCCACCTTCCCCAGACACTCACCGGTGCTGAGGCGGTACAGTCTGTGATTCGAAGTCGCCACTGCAACAACATCACCTGCCTGTGATACAGCAAGTGAGTCGGGATTGCCATACAGTTGCACAGTACGCAGGCAGCTGAGGGTGGTTGTGCACCACACCTTGAGTGACTTGTCGAGAGAGCACGACAACAGGTGCTGCTCGTCCTTGGTCAGGGTAATGTCGTTCACTCTCTCGGTGTGCTCAACCAGGATGTGTGTGTGTGTGAGGGTGCTGATGTCCCACACACGGATGGTTTTGTCCTGTGACCCGCTGAAGATCCTCGTGCCCGACACAGCAATGCTGATAACAGCATCGCTGTGACCCTCCAGCACTGTGGCGCTCGGTGTCCCCTTCAAGTCCCACACATGCACTTTGCCAAAATCGTCCCCGCACAGCAGGCGTCCACAGCGTGTCCACGCTGCACTGGACCCCCTGGTGTTGTTGTGGTACAGGATGCACACCTCCTCCCACGTTGATGTCAGCCACACGCAGATGGTACTGCTGACAGGAGAGCACGTTGCCAACCACGTCCCACAGACAGAGAACACAGTGCGAGGAAGACCCGTGTGTGTGAAGTCCACCACCACAGCAGCAGTGCTGGTGTCAAACACAGTGATTTGCCCTTCTCTGTAACCCACAGCACACAGTGTCCCACACCTCGACAGTGCAATAGACGAGATGTATTTGCCATGCATCGATGAGTAGACTGCGGGAGCGTTGACCATGGGCCAGCGGGAGACGAGCTGCTCCTTCCCTGTTGATGCATCCCAGACACGAACACTCTTATCGTGAGATCCTGAGATGATCTTCGATCCATCTGGTGTAACAGCCACGGCGCGAACCTCGGTGGTGTGACCCGACAGAGGCGGGAGAGGGGCACCGAAGGAGCATCCCTCCCAGTCGGAGTCTGTGAGGTTGACGTCCCTCAACATCGCGTGTTCCAGCCAGCAGTTGTGGAAGCGGCTCCCTTTGAGTACACTCCGATACAGGCGTGCGTGGCGCAGATCGCTGTCCCGCACCAGCACACCCGTGAGATCGCACCCAAACACATAACGCATGCCTGCAGCGAGTGCCATGGCATTGGAAGCAGCCGCGAGTGATACCGCGTCACCGCCAGCATCCCGGGTTGCCAGGACCAACGGCAACAACTCGTCCGTCACCGTGGTGTTGCGCGTGTCGCCTCCACGGCCGAGCACTGTGTCCGCAAAGTACTGCAGCACGTTCGGCGCATCCTGGCTGAAGGCTCTGCGCACCTTGTGCCCAAGCGTCTCAGCCACGCTGCCCTTCCGTGACAACCGCCGCGCCACAAGGAACTCGCCGAGTGTCTTGTGACGGAACGCAAACGCGCTGCTGTCGTCGTGGAAGCTCTCTACGCGAAAAGGCAGCAGCCGGAAGGCCTCATCCGCCTCTGCACTGTCCACCTTGTCCTCCTTCAGCAGGCGCGCTCGCTCTTTCCCCAGCACTCCCTGCCACGTCTGTGCCTGCAGCATCGCGCACGCAATCAGTTCCCCGACCCGCAGCACCTCCTCCACGCGTGCTGATCCAGCCAGCCCCAGACGCAACTCCACCTCCACGTGCTTCTGCAGGTATGACTCGTACACCGCGACATCACTCAGGCACTGCTGCGACGACAGGTTGTGCTGCGCGTAACAAGCCATGTGAAGCAGGAACGGGTTGCGCAGCCGCGACAGCACCGCCACCTCGGCGTCTGTGACTGTCCGTGGAGGAAGTGGCACCGCCGCCAGCTGCTCCAGCTGTGATGTGCTCTTGGCCGCACGCCGCAGCCCCGCCTTCCGCCGCTCCAAGAACCCCGCTTGCTGCGACAGGGCGACAAGCACGTCACGCAGCAGCACCGATACCCCTGCAGGATGCGGTGTGCCGCCTCTGCCTGCCAGTGACAAGACCACAGCCTCGGCTGCAGCCTGCACACACCTGTGGTTTTCGCTGCCCGGCACCCCGTTGCCTGCAGAAGCGGCCTCAACATCCGCTGTCGGTGTGGTTCGTGTCGCCTCGACGATGCTGTCGCTGCTCGTGGCGCTGCTATCACCGTCACCACCAGCCAGCACCCACGCCTGCTCTACAATCGCCACCAGGGTTCGGTCGCTGCGCGCCACCGTTGGATTAATATCAGCTGCATCGCATGTGTCACGCATCATGGTGGCCAGATGCCGATGTTCGTCTGCAGTGAAGCACGCGTCCACCCGCTACTTGCACTTCCCCGTGGAGGTCGGGCACGCCCCCGGGGTCGTGTGCTTCCCGCAGTCCACCCCGGCCGCGCCGATCCCGAAGACCATAAACTCCGCCTTCTCCGCCCCCGGGACGGTGATGGTGGTCGACTCCCCGCGCGCCAGCTGCCTGCGGAACGCCCCCATCGGGTGCTCGAAGCTCGCCCCCGGCGCACCCGTCACAAACCGCGGCGCGCACTGGCTCCGCCTCCACCCCGGGGTGACGGAGAGCAGCCCCGGGATCCCGCCCTGGTACTTCGTCGTGCAGGTGTGGGAGCACGTGTAGAAGAAGACCCACGCGTCGCACACGTCCACCACAGCCGCCGTGTCGGGGCACGTGAACTTCACGTCCACCCCCACGGGCAGCTGCCACTGCGGGATCGTGAGCGGCAGCAGCTCCAGGAAGGCAGGCGGGTTGCGCAGCTGCGACCCCATCAGGTCCGGCCACGCCTCCACCCCGTGCGCCATCAGCGCCAGGTTGATGCTCCCCACCGGCCCCACCACCACGGATTGCGCAAGGTTGCGTTCGGGACTCACAACCAGCGCCCGCTGGTTCGACGATACCATCGCTGCCGCAACCGCCGCAAGGAACACTGTTGCCATCTTCCCTGTCTGCTGTCTGGTGTAAAAGAAGTGTAGCAGCAAGTGCCTGTTATGGTGATGTGGTGTATGTGAGCCTTGTATCGTGTGGGGGTCGTTGTGGGGGAATGGAATTCGTGACGCATTTGCGACGCAAAAACAAGCTCAAAACACCGGAATTCCATCGAAAACGGGCTCCAACATGCAAAATAGGGACCTCCCCAGAAAAAAAATGAAAAGGTACCCCCTGCCAGGCCTCTGGCTAATTCTGGGGCCGGACTTAACGTTGGGCCGGAGGGGGGGGGGGGGGGGGGCCCTACCCTACCCTACCCTACCCTACAGCACGTCGGGGGTACCCACAACCCGACCCAACCCTACCCTAGGGTGAGGGTTGGGTACCCATAACCCGACCCAACACGACCCTACCCAACCCAGGGGTCAGGGCCAGGGTTGATCCTAGACCCAACCCAACCCAAGGGTTAGGGTCAGGGTTGACCCCAGAACCTACCCAACCCTAGGGTAAGGGTCAGGGTTGACCCTAGACCCTACCCAACCCTAGGGTTAGGGTTAGGGTTAACCCTTGACCCAACCCTAGGGATAGGGTTAGGGTTGACCCTAGACCCTACCCTAACCCTAGGGTTAGGGTCAGGGTTAACCCTAGACCCTACCCAACCCTCGGGTTAGGGTCAGGGTTGACCCTAGACCCTACCCAACCCTAGGGTTAGGGTTAACCCTTGACCCAACCCTAGGGTTAGGGTTAGGGTTGACCCTAGACCCTACCCTAACCCTAGGGTTAGGGTTAACCCTTGACCCAACCCTAGGGTTAGGGTTAGGGTTAACCCTAGACCCTACCCAACCCTCGGGTTAGGGTCAGGGTTGACCCTAGACCCTACCCAACCCTAGGGTTAGGGTTAACCCTTGACCCAACCCTAGGGTTAGGGTTAGGGTTGACCCTAGACCCTACCCTAACCCTAGGGTTAGGGTCAGGGTTAACCCTAGACCCTACCCTAACCCTAGGGTTAGGGTTAGGGTTAACCCTTGACCCAACCCTAGGGTTAGGGTTAGGGTTAACCCTAGACCCTACCCAACCCTCGGGTTAGGGTCAGGGTTGACCCTAGACCCTACCCAACCCTAGGGTTAGGGTCAGGGTTAACCCTAGACCCTACCCTAACCCTAGGGTTAGGGTTAGGGTTAACCCTTGACCCAACCCTAGGGTTAGGGTCAGGGTTGACCCCAGACCCTACCCAACCCTAGGGTTAGGGTTAGGGTAAACCCTTGACCCAACCCTAGGGTTAGGGTCAGGGTTGACCCCAGACCCTACCCAACCCTAGGGTTAGGGTTAGGGTTGACCCTAGACCCTACCCTAACCCTAGGGTTAGGGTTAACCCTTGACCCAACCCTAGGGTTAGGGTCAGGGTTGACCCCAGACCCTACCCAACCCTAGGGTAAGGGTCAGGGTTGACCCTAGACCCTACCCAACCCTAGGGTTAGGGTTAGGGTTAACCCTTGACCCAACCCTAGGGATAGGGTTAGGGTTGACCCTAGACCCTACCCAACCCTAGGGTTAGGGTCAGGGTTAACCCTAGACCCTACCCAACCCTCGGGTTAGGGTCAGGGTTGACCCTAGACCCTACCCAACCCTAGGGTTAGGGTTAACCCTTGACCCAACCCTAGGGTTAGGGTTAGGGTTGACCCTAGACCCTACCCTAACCCTAGGGTTAGGGTTAGGGTTAACCCTTGACCCAACCCTAGGGTTAGGGTTAGGGTTAACCCTAGACCCTACCCAACCCTCGGGTTAGGGTCAGGGTTGACCCTAGACCCTACCCAACCCTAGGGTTAGGGTTAACCCTTGACCCAACCCTAGGGTTAGGGTCAGGGTTGACCCCAGACCCTACCCAACCCTAGGGTTAGGGTTAGGGTTAACCCTTGACCCAACCCTAGGGTTAGGGTTAGGGTTGACCCTAGACCCTACCCTAACCCTAGGGTTAGGGTTAGGGTTAACCCTTGACCCAACCCTAGGGTTAGGGTCAGGGTTGACCCCAGACCCTACCCAACCCTAGGGTTAGGGTTAGGGTAAACCCTTGACCCAACCCTAGGGTTAGGGTTAGGGTTAACCCTTGACCCAACCCTAGGGTTAGGGTTAGGGTTAACCCTAGACCCTACCCAACCCTAGGGTTAGGGTTAACCCTTGACCCAACCCTAGGGTTAGGGTCAGGGTTGACCCTAGACCCTACCCTAGGGTTAGGGTAGGGTATAGGGTCAACCCTAACCCTAACCCTAGGGTTGGGTCAAGGGTTAACCCTAACCCTAGGGTTAGGGTAGGGTCTAGGGTCAAGGGTTAACCCCAACCCTGATCCGAGGGTTGGGTCGGGTCTAGGGTTCACCCTGACCCAAACCCGAACCCTAGGGTAGGGTTGGGTCTAGGGTGAACCCTAACCCTAGGGTCGGGCAGGGTCTTGGGTTAACCCCCAACCCTAACCCTCGGGTTGGGTAGGGTATAGGGTTAACCCTAACCCTAGGGTTGGGTTGTGTATAGGGTTAACCCTAACCCTAACCCTAGGGTAGGGTTGGGTCTTGGGTTAACCCTAACCCTAGGGTTGGGTTGGGTATAGGGTTAACCCTAACCCTAGGGTGAGGGTAGGGTATAGGGTTAACCCCAACCCTAACCCTAGGGTTGGGTAGGGTATAGGGTTAACCCTGACCCTAACCCTAGGGTAGGGTCTAGGGTTAACCCCAACCCCAACCCTAGGGTTGGGTAGGGTGTAGGGTTAACCCTCACCCTAACCCTAGGGTTGGGTAGGGTATAGGGTTAACCCTAACCCCAGGGTAGGGTCTAGGGTTAACCCTAACCCTAGGGTGAGGGTAGGGTCTGGAGTTAACCCCAACCCCAACCCTAGGGTTGGGTAGGGTCTAGGGTCACCCCTAACCCTCGAAATCGGGCCCAAATCGCCAAAATGGGCACCCCTCGAAAAAAAAAATTCGAAAAGGTCCCCCTACCCACACCTGGAAATTACCAAAAAATCTGGGACCCCGGCGGCCCCAACCCTAGGGTAGGGTCACGGTGGGATCTTGTAAATTTTACATGTATAACTACAAGTATATACATGTATTATACATGTATAATACTTGCATGTCAACTATTATACATGTATAATACATGTATATGCCTGAAATATACATGTAAAATACATGTATATCAAGTAAAAATACATGTATAATACTTGCATGTCAACTATTATACATGTATTTTTACTTGATATACATGTATTTTACATGTATATTTCATGCATTTACATGTATTTTACATGTATAATACTTGTCATGCAAGTATTATACATGTAAAATACTTGCATGACAAGTAAAATACATGTATAATACTTGCATGACAAGTAAAATACTTGCATGCAAGTAAAATACATGTATTTTACTTGCATGCAAGTATTTTACTTGTCATGCAAGTATTTTACATGTATAATACTTGCATGACAAGTATTATACATGTAAAATACATGTAAATGCATGAAATATACATGTAAAATACATGTATATCAAGTAAAGATACATGTATAATAGTTGACATGCAAGTATTATACATGTATTTTTACTTGATATACATGTATTTTACATGTATATTTCAGGCATATACATGTATTATACATGTATAATAGTTGACATGCAAGTATTATACATGTATAATACATGTATATACTTGTAGTTATACATGTAAAATTTACAAGATCCCACCGTGGTAGGGTAGCCCCCCCCCCCCCCCGGCACGGAGAAACTTAACGTTCGACCCGAATTAGCCAGAGGCCTGGCCCCCTGCAGGCAGGGTTTTCGCTAGCACCGGGGGGGTCAGGCGGTAAAAATATCGGTGCGGTGCTCTTCGAACCAAAAATCAGAGGGGGAAAAAAAAACTTTCCGCAGTGGTGATTTGCACCGAAAAATCCCCACCCCATCGGGAGCGCACCACGCGAACACACGTTCCGCTCTTTGCTGTAGTGTAGGTGTACTGATGGTTCACCGCAGCGCGGTGTACCATCGGTGTACCTACACGAGTGTACGGGCACTGGGTGCCACTGACCCCCGATTCGAGTGGTTTCGGGGTCGTTTTGTCCAACGACGCCCCTTTCTCGACATATTGCCGTCGCATCCACGCAAGGTGGTGGCGATCTCGTAGACAGGCACACGGCACAGGGGGGTCTGGGGGGCGGAGCCCCCCAGCCGGCGGAGGCCACGGTAGTGAACATCTGTTCATTGCAGTCTCGGGCAGTCGGGATTCCCTCGGGTTTGTGATGCTCGTAAGTAGGCTTCGCTGTTTCGCAGCCCGACCAGCAGGAGATCACCGGTCCCTGGGTGACACCAAAAAAAATCGGGGGAAAAAAAAAAACGGTGCTAAGCACCAGGCGTGTATCTATTTCACGGAATGAAAATAGGAATTTGGGGAAAAAATATTTTTTTGCACTATTTTTTTTGCACTTTTTTCCTTTGGATTTTATAGTGACCCTACTTGGTATTGGCCGAAAATTTTTATGTTCCCGGTCTTGGATGTGCTCAAACAGTCAAAAGAACACATTTTCCGGATGCAAAAAAAATTTGCACCTGGGGGTGGAGAGGGGGGTCGGAGGGCGGTGGTGTGAGAGGCTTGCTCTCGAGCTCAAACCAACAGATGTTCACTACCGTGGCCTCCGGCGGCTGGGGGGCGGAACCCCCCAGACCCCCCCATGCGACATGTGCTATCTGTCAGTTGTGTTGTACTTGAGCGTATGCGACTATGGAGCCAGGCCAACAGACGTTCGCTAGCGTGGCCTCCGGCGGCTGGGGGGCACCGCCCCCCAGACCCCCCTGTGGCTTGTGCCTGGTCTTGGAGCCAAGCTTGCGCGTACGGGGCTGGGCATATCGGTTCACACCTCGCGGGAGGCTGGGCCGAGCCTAATCTCTCAGAGACGAACACCTTGCGAATGCGATCGGGTTTGCGGGCTTGCGGCTATGACATCTCGAAAGGGTCGTCGGGGCCCGTGATATGTTTCGGGTTCACTTGGTGGGCATCCGTGGCGAGGAACCACGTGTATGTGTGCGAGGAAGCAAGGAGATACCACACCGGAGCCACACAGCACCAGGTCGACCTGGATCTGGTCGAGCTCAGGGGGAAGGAAGCACAGTCACCAAAGTGAGTCACCACCGCCGGCCTCAACCACCAAACTGCAACGCAGAGGTTCCGCTATTCTCACAAGGAAGGCGCCCTGGGATGTACAGTGATTTGTGTGCAGCATCAAGAGGCACTGACCGCCTTGAACAGAGAGGTAGTGTACAGGTGGCGAGCAGTGGGAGGGCGTGCTGTGTCCTTCCACTTCCCCATCTACCTCCATTCGTTCACCGTTGTTGATAGCGATTTTTTCGCCATTTTTTCGAATCGTATGCATCGGTGAAGCCGAGTGAATCAAAATAGCGCAAAACTCACACCAAAATCTGTGTCTGAGGCACAGAAATCGTGCAAAAAAGCACCCAAAAAAAAGTGCAAAAAAACCAAAATAGGATTTCGAAAATCGGCCAAAATACCCCCAAAATAGAGCCACACCTGCTAAGCACCCAGGGCTTCCCACAATCTTCATCCCTCCAAAAAGTCATGACAATTTTTTCCACAGAAAAAAAGGCTCTCAAAAAAAAATTTCCGCCGCGCGCTTCGCGCGCGGCGGCTTCGGCCATGATGCTCGGTGGGCCATGCGGCCGGGTCACAGGTTGCGCCACATCTTGCGGCGACTCCTCTTCATCTTCAGAGAGAGGGTAGTCCAGCAGCTCTGGGGTGGCGGTCCGCTGCCTCTTCAGGTCGGGGGGCTGTGAGCGAGACCGCGGCCGCGGCCGCGAGCCAGAGGGCTGGGGCACTGGAGGCGCAGGGGCAGGACCCGGGGCAGATGCAGGAAGGACACGCTTGTTCCGCTTGTCGTCCTTTTCGATGAAGTCCAGGAGGGCTTTCTTCAACTGGTACGCCTTGGGGAGTTGAATGTGGCGGTACCGAGCCTGCTCAAGCAGGATGTCGCGGTCTTTCTGGAATGCCGAGTAATCCAGGCGGATCTTAGATGCGTCGACATTCCTTCTTGCACCGAAGCCAAAAGCCGCCAGTGACATGTTGTGGGAAGGGATATGGGGGTTGGATGAAACTGTGCGGGTGATGAGTGTAGATGGAACAGAAGGAGAGATGCGGGGATGGACCTGCGTGCGCAGTGGCGAACATCGTGTGGGGGAGGCGGGTCGACCTGCGTGTGCAGTAGCAAACATCCAATTCCTGAACGAGTTTGAGCCTTTCTTGCGACGTCGGATGGCGTCTCAGTGCTGGGCGGAAACCTTTCATGCAACAAGCTGTATGCCTGGTAGAACCAGGCCAAACCGGGAAGCCCAAAAATGAGGAAAATCCTCAGCCCCCCAAAAAAAATTTTCGAAGAAAATCCTCAGCCCCCCAAAAGTGTCACTTCAACTCTGCCGCTCTTTCTCTACTGTTGATACTTCGTTTGATGCGTTGACGCTTCCACACACACTTACAAACCCACTTGCCTGATGAAGGGGGTGGTGTGTAGAGCACGTTTGGCAGAGCTGAATGACACTTTCCGCGCGAAAGTCGTGTGCGTAACAATGGAACACTATCGACACATGTCACTCAACACGGGGGAATGGGGAGGGGAGAGGTTGTGATGAAACGCACACACGTGAATCAGGTGGTGCACTGCCCCCCTGCGTAGACTGTGTGGCGTCAGCGCGGGGTTCACCCGTTTTACCGCCCGGGACACCTTGCTGTACGACACGCCTTGAACCAGGCCGCCGTCCCGGTTCTTCCGCATCGTCTTCCCCAGCACACCGTTCAGCTGCGTAGGCAAACACACCCCTGTTGTCTGTCCCTTCGCGAATGGGTCGTTCTTGGTGCCCCTCCAGGTTATCGATACCACCCCGTCGTTCTTCACCCGCACCTCTCGGGTTGCAATACTCTTCACGTCCGAGCACCTTGCGGCCCCGTGCCACATCAGCCCCAGTGCCAGTCGCACCTCGGGGTCCCGCTCGTCCCGCATCGCCTGCTCCACTTCTGCCTTCGTCGCCGGCACCGCCTGTGTCCGGGGCACCTCCGCCCCCATGCGCCTCAGTCCCCGTCTGAACGCGTCGAGCTTGTGCGAGTGTACCGTGTCCTCCAGCATGTGGCGGTGCGCGGACGACACGGCGTAGCTGTAGGCCAGCCCCGAGGATGGCAGCACGTTGTCGACAGACATCTTCTTGGAGACCCACAAGATGATCGCCGTCCCCGTGTCGATGGGTCCCTCGGCGGCCTCCCAGGCCTGACGGAACTCCTGGAACCGCCGGTAGCACGACGCGATGTTGTCCCATGTGGAGTTCGCGAGTGCCCGGTCCAGAACGGCGTTGGCTGCAGACACGACTTCCCCCCTCGTCCCGTCCGGGAGGGTTGTTGTCTCTGACATCCGCGGGCGTCCTCGAGTTGCTGGCCCCCTGCGCAGCCACCGCTGCAGCCCCGACTCGATGGTGTGGCCGTCCGCTGTCGGGTCCCGCCCCTGGGATCCCGTCTGCTGCACTGCTGGGCTGGCCCGCTCTGTCGCCTGCTCTCCCCGAGCAGTGTTGGTGACCGGCCACGGCCTGTGTGGCGTCATCCCGTGATCTTGCTGCGCCATTTGCTCCCCCTGAGCACTGGGCTGTATTCTTACTAACCACGGTGTGCGTGGATTCTGCTCCCCCTGAGCTTGATGCACCGCTGGCTCCCCCTGAGCACTGGGCTGTGTGTTTTGCGTTTTTACTAGCCACGGCGTGCGTGGATTCTGCTCCCCTTGAGCTTGCTTCGCCGCTGGCTCCCCTTGAGCACTGGGCTGTGTGATTTGCGTTTTTACTAGCCACGGCGTGCGTGGATTCTGCTCCCCTTGAGCTTGATGCGCCGCTGGCTCCCCTTGAGCACTGGGCTGTGTAATTTTGGTTTTTACTAGCCACGGCGTGCGTGGGTTCTGCTCCCCTTGAGCTTGATGCACCGCTGGCTCCCCTTGAGCACTGGGCTGTGTGATTTGCGTTTTTACTAGCCACGGCGTGCGTGGGTTCTGCTCCCCTTGAGCTTGCTTCGCCGCTGGCTCCCCTTGAGCACTGGGCTGTGTGATTTGCGTTTTTACTAGCCACGGCGTGCGTGGGTTCTGCTCCCCTTGAGCTTGATGCGCCGCTGGCTCCCCTTGAGCACTGGGCTGTGTGGTTTGCGCTTTTACTCGCCACGGCATGCGTGAATTCTGCTCCCCTTGAGCTTGTGGCACCGCTGGTTCCCCTTGAAGTGTGGACTGTGTGTGCAGTGGCGGTGTGTCTGAGGGAGGTGTCGCCGGCCCGCACAACCCCGGCTCTCCCTGCGCAGGTGTGGCTTGTCACTTGCCCCACTTGGATCCCTTGTTGAAGCCCTTGTTGAAGCCCTTGTTGGATCCCTTTCCCCCCTTACCTCCCTTCGGCACCACTGGCCTCTCTTCCTCCTCGTCCCACGCGCCCTCGGTGCGGCGCCGCTTGTTGTTGGCCTTCTCCTTCTCGCCCTCGCTCTGGGCTTGGCTCTGGAGCGACCTGAATAGTTGCTCCGTCAGCGCGCTTGCCGGCATGCCCTCCAGCCGCCGCTCCCAGTGCAGCTGCGCCGCGAGCCCGTACCACTCCCGGAGGCGCAGCCCCTCCAAGCGGACCAGGAGGTTGTGGGCAGCTTGCACTGCCTCAGGCTTCGTCGACACGATGGGGATCAGGATGTCCAACACGGAGAGCGCGACCCGAAGTTCGTGCTGGGGCCCGGTCGCTGCCGCAGCCGCATCGTCCGCCCCCTTCCCGAAACGATCACGCAGTGCCCTCATGGCCATTGCGTGCAGCGCTGGCGACTGCATCCGGTGGCGCCATTGCTCCACCACCGTGATGCGGGTGCCGGTCAGCCCCTCGCGTTCCAGCTTCGCCTGCCGCTCCTTCCTCTGCATATCATCCAAGACCTCCTCCAGAATTGCCTTGGTGTTTGGGTTATCCACACCCCTCATCAACTCCCAGAGGTCCCTCACCTTGGGCGTAGCGTCACTCATGTTGGCATCGGCGTCGCCCTCGTCCTCCTCCTTGAGGGTCCATGTTGCCTCACCATTGTGGAGATACAGCGCGCAGAGGGGGCAGACCCAGTGTGGCTCCATCCACTGGTCGGTCATCTTCTCGACCGTCTGATCCCCCGTGCCCTCCATGTAGGCCTTCAGGCAGCTCTTCGTCGTCCGCCTTCCACACATGCGACACACAGACGAGTGCGCGTCGGAGTGCAGCGCCCCGCACTCCGGAAACACGCAGTCGGGGGTGCCGTCCACCCCCGCTGCGTTTCCCGGAACAACCGGGGTCGGAACATCGATCCACGCCTGGTCGATGATCACGGTTGCGTTCCGGTCCGGCATTGTGTTGTTTGGTTGTTTGGGAGAGGTTGTGAGAGTTGTGGTGAAACGCACACACCTCGACCTGTGATGAGGTGAGATGTGGCTCTGCAATTACGGCACTACGCGTGCCGTAAACTCGAATGACCTGCTTTCTCCGTGTTCCATTTCCTCCTTCATTGCATGAGGCTACAAAAAAAATCTGGAAGAAAATCGTCAATCCCAAAAAGTGGGAAAATGGGGAGAAAAAAAAAAGGACGATTTCTTCGGGAAAATCGTCTTAGGGGAAGCCCTGTAAGCACCGCTCCCAAGGGCGGTGCTTTGCACATTCCGAAAAACCGAAAAACCCCCAGAAAAAAAACAATTGGTGCAAAGCACCGGTTTTCGGTGCTAGCGAAACCCCTGCCTGCAGGCGCCGGGCTATCGCCCACAAAAAGGCACCGGGAAGGCGGAATTGAACCGCTGCGGGTCACCCCGCCTACAGATTTGAAGTCTGCAACCAACACCAGTTGATTTCATCCCGGCAATAGTATCCCACAAAGCCGTGTCACCGCTCCACCAACACCGCACCCACCCCACGGGACAGTGCAACCTGCACCCCACCCACAAACCACTGCGACACGAGACGGCAATGCCTGATGCATACGGGGGCGCAGGCAAGGCGATCGAACTTCTGACGGTTCACCCCCACGCCAGTGGAGGCAACAGCCACTACAAAGCGCCCCCTCCCCCTCCACCCCCCCACTCTCACAAGCCCCACCCTCACCGGGGCGAAGCCCCAGTCTCTCTGCCTCCCCCGCATGCAACAACAATGCCGGCCGCCAAATCTGCCCCATCCCACTGAAGGTGTTTGGTTTGTCAGGTGCTGTGGTGGCTAATGCCACCAGCTAGGCTCCGCCATCTAGCTTTTGTGCGCCCACACACACTTCACTTCAGGTAGCCAGGAGACCTCCCTGTCACTCACCACCACCACCTCAAGAGAGCGAGAGAGAGAGGGGGGGGGATGTGAGGACCGCCTCCGGCCACCTGTCTCTGCTTACACCTGAAGGCGGCGGAATGTAAAACTGATGCGGCGTTCCTTGCACCGCGCTGTTTTGGGCACCGAATGTTTGTGCGTCTCCTGACACCTCCCACCCATAACCACGAGGTCCCCGTCAGACACGACGAGGGAGTGTGGCGTACACCCCTCCGTGCCCTTCTTCGGCTGCAAAGAGAACTTGCGAGACGCACCCCATGTCAGGGCAGCGATGCTGGGCTGCGCCTCCAGCTGCCGCGTGTCGTCTGCATGGTAGCCGCAGTACTGCGTCCCGTCTTTGTAGAAGTTTGCCAGGCACATGTTGTAGGTAGTCCCCAGCAGCGCTTCGACCCTGTCCTGGATGTGCCCGATTTCATCCGGGACAGGCACCGCATCTGTCACCTGCCCACTGAAGGAGTAGCCGTGGCTGCCGTAAGTCCGCTGGTGCCTGGCGAGGTTCACCTCCTTCCCGTGAACCCGCACCTTGACAAACCCTTCAGGGCACTCCGCCTCCCACATCCTCGAGAACTGCGCAGCAGAGCTGGGCAGGACGCGCCGGTAGACGTCGACCCAGCTGCCGCCTCCCAGATCGACGTGCGTCACCCGGGACCCGGCCCCCGCTCCTGCCGTTCCCAGCGGCTCCATGGTGCCAAGGGATGCCCACCTCTGTTGCACCCGCGGTTCCAAAAGCGCCGAGGGGGGGGCGGGGGGGCGGGGGGGCGGGGGAGGGCAGGAGCTCGAGGGCCCTATGTATATGCAGAGGTGTCAGGGGCGGGGGCGGGGGTAGAGGGTAGGGGGGGGAGTCCGCTCGGTTGTTGTGGTTTCAGAACATGTTGTTGGGGAGGGGGAGGGGGGGGGCCTGCATGTCCCGACCCCCCCCCCCCTCAGGGGAGGTCACAGGGTTGGCTGCCGTATCAACGTCTTGACGGCAGGGCTGCGGGTCTCAGACGGTTACCTCCCCCACAGAACGCTTGTTCGATTGGCTGCGTTTCGGCTGTGTGGGGGGTGAGACGCTGTGACCCCTGGAAAGGGGCACTGCCCGCCCCGCGCCACGCCACACCAGCATTTTTCGTCGTTCGTAAACTCTCTCTCTCCTCTGGAAAGCTGCAAATCGCACATTGTATATCTCTATGTCAAGGCCGAGAGGGTCCCATCCCACCTCCCATAACTAACTACACTACTAAAGTCGAACTAACCCGAGCGCATCTCCAGAGGAGGAGCAAGCAACGAAAGTTGCAGCGTTTGTTTTGCGCGCTGGGTGGATACCTGAGGTTCTGTGCGGAAAACTATCTGTGCCCCCGCTGGATCGTAAAGTGGCAGCAAAACGAGACAACAAACCAACTGCCGGAAGTTGTTTTGTTGGAACGCAGACCCCACTCTTTGTGTACACCACTCCCCGGTCTGATGAAGTGGTGCGAGTGGGGACGCACGAATCCAGCTAAATGCACAGAAAGTTTCCCCAGTTGGCTACGCCCGAACTAACAAGCAACACACGGGTAAAGGTCCTCCCCCTCCCCCTGCCCGCCCCCGCCCCGCCCCTCCGCGGGCCACCTGGGGCGCGCCAGACGCGAGAACAGGTCGCTGGCTGTCTCCGAGGGCGCCCCACCACACCGCGCGGACAGCTCCAGTGCCTCTCGCTCCCTCTCCTTCTCCTTCTGGAGAAACGCGTCGGCGCGCGACGGCGGCGGCGCCGCCAGCCGGGCCACCATCTCCTGCGCTGCGTCAGCCGAAAGCACCGGGGCCTCAGGATAGGCCTGCCCACCTCCGGACCACCCACCACCTCCTCCTCCTCCTAACGGTGCATACAACCTCCTCACATGCTCTTCACATTTTGACATCTTCTGCCACTTCCTCACGGGTGCAACCCGGGAGGGAGCCGCCTTCGGCGGCAACGCCGCCGGCGAGTTAAACGGCGGATGCGGGCCCTGCCTCTGCTGCTGCCTCTGCCTCTGGGAACACCCCCCCCTCCGGAGACAGCCCAGATGCTCCTGCAGCCTCCCAGACAGGGGGAACCCCTCGCGGTGCCCGGCATACAGGGCCTGCAGCGCCTGGGGGGTTAGACTGCAGCTGCCCTCGCCCTGGGCAGGGCTCCCCCCAGAGGAGACCCCAAGCTCGGTGCAGAGGTCGCGATAGTCAGGCCCTGTGATGTAAGCCCCGGGTTCGAGGCTCGCGAGGAGGGTGTTGAAGCCGCGCAGCGTCAAACCGTGTGGGGTGTGTTTTTCCTTCGCACCCCGCGCGTCACCTGCTGCGGTTCGGCTCTCTTCGCCTGAAGCAGGCGCCTTTGCTGAGAATGCGTTGTAGATCTCCAACACCTGCCTCGCCTGCCGTGCGGTGGAACGCTCCCTCGAGCCGCATCGCGACAGGCGCGCAGCCCACGCCGCCGGAGGGGAGGGCCCACACACACCCGGAGGGGAAACGGGAAGAACCCCGCCGGGCGACACAGCCTTTCTCCGCTGCACCTCCAGAAAATCCTCGATGGATCGCAGTGGCAGCACCAGGTTGCTCCGCCTCCCCCTGCCTACACCTTGTGCGGGGGCCGCATCTCGGGTGCTGCCCCCAGGCCCTGCCGTCTTGGCGGGGGTGCCACCGTTTCGCGGCTCTGCCGCCGGTGAGGTCTGAGATGGGCTCCTCGGCCCCAGGCCCGGAGGCAGGAGGCAAGCCGGGACCTCGGGGGACTGAACTAAGAGGTGCGGGTCGATGCCAGGGCAGCTCTCCTGGTTGGGCGACTGCGGCAGGGAGCAGCCGCGGGAGTCGGTGTAGGTGTAGGTGATTTCGGTTCGGGGTGACCCGGATCCCATGGTGTGGAAGTCGTCGTCATACCCTCGCTGGGCGGCTGGCCTGGCCTCCGCGAGATACGGCTGGAAGACCTCTAGGAAGGGCCTCGCCTGGCCCGACGCGGTGACCTGGATGGTTGCGTCGAGCACCCACGACCCCCCCGCGACAGCATCTGAAGACGTCTGGAGAGACCCCGCGATGTTGGTTGTCCAGGCCTTGCAGAGATGTGGGTATTTCCCCCCGGCCTTCGTGGCGCTCCGTGCCACAGCCTTGTCCCCTATGGTGATAGCCCAGAACCCGCCGAGGAGCCGCATGGAGCGGGCGCGGTTTTTCGACAGCCAGATCTTCTTCCCCTCCGCGGCGGCCCGGGTGTCTAAGTAATACTTCCCACTCACCTTATAACCCACGGTGCCACCACTGACGGTGTAGGACACCGGGGTCGACAGCGCGAATGTGTTGTTCCGTTTCATCGTGTTGGTGGGGGAGGGGGAGGGGAGAAGGGAGGAGAATGCCACCCCCCGTCGGGGCCCCCCCCGGGGGGGGGGCGGCGGCGGGTCCTGTGAGGGTGTGGGTGAGAGTGTGCTGCAAAGATGGGATATGTGGCCCTAAAAACCTGGGGTGTTGATACCTTCTCTCATGCAGGAGCCGGGGCTTCCACCCAAAAGGGCAAAACAATACGCATTGCGTGGGGGCGGGGGGTGGCGTTTGCTGAGATCACTCTTCGTTCGAGACGCCTCCCGTTTATCTCGCTCTCTCTCGTTCTGTGCTGCAGCATCTGCCCGAGGCAACTCTACAACACAACGCAACACAAACACGACAGAACACGACGCACACACGGTACTATGTTTTAGTGTAGGTCACACCGATATCTGATGCGGCGGGATTCACTACGGGGAGATCTAGGTGACAGCGTTGCCAGGCAGGCATTTCGCGTTCAATCTGGAAACCACGCACGCACAGGAGACTTGACTGTTCGGGACACAACTCGATGAGCACAGCGCCCTGCCAGTGAGGGGGTGGCACACCACCGCGCTGTGAACGCAGCATCGACATCGACACAACACGCTTGCCTG
Organism: Rhynchopus euleeides; assembly: GCA_963210315.1. Taxonomy (NCBI): domain Eukaryota; phylum Euglenozoa; class Diplonemea; order Diplonemida; family Diplonemidae; genus Rhynchopus; species Rhynchopus euleeides. The sequence continues at coordinate 2,408,164 of OY723240.1, read as the reverse complement.
AAGTGGATTTCGGATCGGAACATCAGAACGCACGTCACATGAAACAACACCCCCTCCCCCCTCCCTCTCGGCACGGTGAGAGAGAGCGTGCCACAAAAGGCCCCCTCTTCCCTCGACAGGCAAATGCCACCCGGGCCCAAGGGTGCGATAAGCCCCGGCAAACGCTGCCTGGAGAGACGAGAAGCTCCCACCCGCCCTTTTTTCGTATTCTTTCTCTGAAGTTCTTTCGCAGCGCAAATGTCACACGTGTTTTATTTGACACAAAAAAATATAGATGGCGAGGCCAACGCAACGGCTGGCCGACGGAAGGTGGGGGGGGGGGGGGGGGAGCGGGAAGACGCGAGGGGGTGCCACACCCAGGTGTGGTGGTCCGACGCCGACACACACATGTCCCCCCCCTCCCCCCCCCGCACACAGCCCAACAACAAAGATGGGCCACGACTCGCGCCCCCCGAAGAGCGCCACCAGATGCAGGCCGTCGGCAATGGGTCCAGCAACCAGCACCACGCGCACGGCAGTGGGATGCAACTGCGAACAGGGTGTGTGCGGAGCACATCCCCGCAGCCAGCTCTGGCTTGCTCAGGTGTGTTGGGTGGTGGCGTCTTATCACATGTCCTCTGGATCCCGCACATGCAGCTTCTCCCCGTCGAACAGCAGGCAGTGTGCCGGGAACGGCAGGGTCGACTGCGGCTTTGCATGCATCGGGCACCTGAAATTTTTTGAGAGATGGGGTGGCCCCACACCACCCCCCCCGCCACACATCGCAAGAGACCCACACATGCATGCCGGCACAAAAGGGAAACCACAGGCAGGGCACAGCCTGCAGGGGCCACGAAGGTAGGACATACTTATCAGCCTTGGGTGGGACCATCAGCGGACTGCCTCCGGTAACATGCGTGTCGACGAAGTCTGCGAAGCGTGCAGTCAGGCGCTGCATGGCAGCCGAGTGGCGGTCCATGTTGTCCGGTGCAAACAGCTGCTGCGACGTGATGCGGGAGATCACCTCGCGTGTCAGGGCAGGGTCGAAGAGCGGCACGCCGAAGAACATCCCGTGGGGGAGGATGCGCACGTCCCCCGTGGGGAGCGTGCTGTTCAGCGTTGCGGACAAGGCGGTGCTGGTGCGCGTGGCGTTCAACGTGTCGCTGTCCTGCCGCGCCGCGTCCAGATCCAGGGAACCCCACAGCCCCTCCAGGACACGCGAGTACTCATTCTTGCGTGCCGCCAGCATTGCGGCAGCCTTCTGCGAACCCACTCCTTTGCCGCCCTTCTTCGGCCTGTCCACCACCTGTGCGTAGGGTTTCGTATGTGCGTGGGTTGTGTGGGGTTGAGGCTTCGCCCCTCCGCGAAAAGACAACGCGGGTTTGCCCTGTTGCGAGCCAACACCACACTTCTCTCCACCCCCCACCCCCCCCCCCCCTCCCGACATACCAGCTTGATGTGCCCTATCGAGCACTCCAACCCGAAGCACGACACAAACCTCCCCAGCTGCCTCTCCACCTCCTCAGCATATTGCGGCGGGATCAGCGGCTTCGCCACGCTACCGCCACCACCACCCGACCCCGCCTCCTGCGGGACATCTGCTGCGTCACCAGGCTCACCCTCCGCCTTCGGCGGGTCATCTCCGTCTCTCTTCTCCTGCTCCGGCTGGGCTGCGTCACACTCCTCCTCGGCAGCCCCGCCGACCCCCCCACCTGCCTCCGGCTTTGACGGAGGGAAGGGGACATGGAGGACCTCCGTGTCTCGCCCAGACATCTCATAGGGAACGAGCATCACCGGCTGGCACTGGAGTTCTTCGTTAACACGGAGGAGCGCGTTGGAGGTGTGCAGCACCGTGGGGTGGCTGTCCAGGGTCCAGGGGTACAGCAGAAGCGTCTGCACCGCGGGGGCCGAGAGGGAGGCTGGGAGGCGGCGGAGGCAGACGCCCCGCGTGTAGACGTACACAGCGGGGCCGCAGCCGATGCCTGCGGAGGTGAAGAGGGGGAACCAGGGGGAGGCCATGAGGGATACCGCGTTTCCGTAGTGCCCGCGGAGGGGGCCAGAAAGGCAGAGCGGGCTTGCGAGAGGGGACATGCTGAGGACGCATGCATAGTTTTTGTTGAGGATCCGGATCCGGGTGTCGGGGTCGAGGCTGTTGAGGGACTCCGCCCTGACCAAGTCGAGGAGCCCGTCGCAGTCGGGGATCATGAGGCGTTTGTTGCGGCGGAGGTGGACCAACACCTCGCGGAGCGCGACGGCGTGGTCGAAGTATTTCCTGACCTCTCCTTCTGTGGAGGAGCAGTCCAGGCCGTGGAGCTGCTCCGCGAGGAGGCCGAGGAGCTCGTCCGTCATCTTCCCCGCCTCAAAAAGGGTGACGGCGTGCTGCTTCAGAACCCCGAGGTTTCCCATCATGAGATACGCTGTCAGCTCCGAGTCGAAGACGAACCCGATCCGCTTCTTCTCATAGGGGTCCTGCAGGCTCCCTGACGTTACGGCGAGCGTCACGCAGGACGCGTTGGGGTCCAGACCCGCAGAGGCTGAAGCGTCGCCGGCATCGCCAGCAGCCCCACCTGCCTCGCCCTGTGCCCCATGCGGGGAGGGGTGGCCCGGCGAAGCCGGGTTTCCCCTCGCTGCGGTTTTTCTCGAGTATTTCGACAGGGTTGGTTTCCAGGAGGGGTGCATTGCGCCGTCGGAAAGGATCTGCTTAAGAACCGCGGAGGTGTTCTTCTTATAGGCCATCCCGATGCGGCAGTATATCGCGATCGCGTTGGAGATGTCGGCGCTGTCCTTCTCCAGCATCGATCCGAGCTCTGCGACGGATGTCCTGGAGTCGATCGAGACGAGAATATCGTACAGCAGCTTCTCAAAGGGGTCGGACGACGCACGGTTCATCACAAAATTCTGCAGGGGCGGGACCACGATATGGTCCGACCCTTCGATGCCTATCGAAGGGTAGAGAATCCCTTTGTGGAACAGCGACTCCACCACCGCCTTGTCGTAAAGGCATGCCATGGGCAGGAGATAGCGAAACGGCCGACCCGCTGCCACAAGCGACGCCTTGGTTTGCACCGCAGCTGGGGCCTGGGGGGCCGCGGGTGGGGCAGGCGGGGTGCTGCCCCCAGCCGCCGGGAGGATCTCCGAGAGCGGCGTGGCGTCGCCGAAGCTTGTGGATAGGCTCGGAGGGGCTGTGGCACCCGCGCTGTCCGCAGATTTCACGGTGGATGAGAGCTGCTGCTGTTGGGCATCACTCGGAGCAGCAAAGCTCCCCGCTGCAGCGAGCACGGCGCTGCCCAGCTCCGCCTGCGACATCACCTGCTCCATCAGCGCGAGCTCCGCCGGGAGGAGGTCTTTGTACAGCTTGTCGAGCCTGTCTGCCACAACCAGAAGCCCCCACCAAGGCTCCAGCTCCGACTCGGGGACGATCTGCTCCGGGAGGGGGAGAGCGGAGCCTCCTGAGGTTGCGGCGTTGACGGCACGGCCCAGGTTTTGTATGAAGTTGCCCTTCTTCACCTTCGTCCCGTTCATGATGTGGATGTATTGGTTCCGCCCAATCCCGGTGAGCCGGAGGCAGTCGATTGCGGTGAAGTTGGGGAGTGTGTCGTAAGACTTTTCAGACTTCAGCATGTCGGACAGCAGCGTCCTGTAGTGGTGGAATGGGGTTGTCTTGGTGTGCCGCATCACCTCGGTGTCAAACCGGTAGGGGTATAGCAGGCGGTAGTCACGGCAGAACTGCATCAGCTTGCAGTAGTACTCCTTGGGGGTGAGGAGTCGCTGCACATCCCATGACCCGCTCCGGTCGTAGGACCACTGGTTTGCAAGGGCGTGATGGAGGAGTGCCTGCATGTAGTCCTTCTGCGCGATGCTGCGCTTGGGCTGCTGCGGCAGGCTGCTGTAGGGGATGCCACGCGCGACACATTCTTTCACCTTGTCGCTGGCAGCGGCGGAGTCCATCCCCACCCGTCGGGGGTGGGGGTGGGGGTGGGTGGGTTTGGGGGGGGATGGGGCCGTGTCTGGGTGTGGGTGTGGGTGTGGGTGTGGGTGGAGTGGTGTTGTGTTTAAAATGGCATCAACAGCAGGGGCGCTGCTTCCCTGAAAATCAATCAGGCCCCCCGCATACCGGGGAATGAATCCAAAGGGAACGGGTCTGTGGCGAGGGGGGGGGGGGGGGGGGGGATGGGGGTGAGTGGTGCAAGCTGCAGAGAGAGAGAGAGAGCGCACGTCAATCACTTGCCCCTCTCCTCATCGCAGATGCCCCCCCAAGCTTCTCTCTCAGGCGATATCAGCACCTTCCACTTCGTCCCGGGAACCGCTTCATATGCCTTGTGCTTCCCCCCTCCGCCAGCGTTGCCCACCTTCGTGGCGATAGCCCCACCTCCACCACCGCCGTCAGGAGGGCCGGCCTGTGACTCCCGACCCAGGCGATGCGCAGCAGGGTCGCGTGTGCTGTTTCTGGATGGTGCCTAGTTCCCCCTCGAGGGCCGAGGGGGTGGCACTCTCTGGGCACACGAAGTAAGACTACCACAGACAGCAAACACAAGTCGAGGGAAACAGGTTCCGAGCCGAACACTTATGAGCCAAGGCAGAGGGTGCGAACAACATGGCAGCACACAAGGCAGAGACGACAGTTCCGAGACACTGCACTCAGGGTGAAACGGAAGACACAGCACACACAGAGACGCAGATTCTGTTTGTCGGTGTGAAGACCCACCTCCCGCAGGGGCTGAGTGCAACACCAAAACCCTCTGAGTCCACCTTCCCCAGACACTCACCGGTGCTGAGGCGGTACAGTCTGTGATTCGAAATCGCCACTGCAACAACATCACCTGGCTGTGACACAGCAAGTGAGTAGGGATTGCCTGGTTGTGCACCACACCTTGAGTGACTTGTCGAAAGAGCACGACAACAGGTGCTGCCCGTCCTTGGTCAGGGCGATGTCGATCACCCAATCAGTGTGCTCAACCAGGGTGTGTGTGTGTGTGAGGGTGCTGATGTCCCACACACGGATGGTTTTGTCACGTGACCCGCTGAAGACCCTCGTGCCCGACACAGCAATGCTGTTAACAGCCTTGCTGTGACCCCCCAGCACTGTAGCGCTCGGTGTGCCCTTCAAGTCCCACACACGCACTTTGCCTGAGCCGTCTCCGGACACCACACGTCCGCAGTGTGTCCACGCTACCCTGACCCAGATGTTGTTGTGGTGCAGGATGCACACCTCCTCCCACGTTGATGTCAGCCACACGCAGATGGTACTGCTGACAGGAGAGCAGGCTGCCAACCACGTCCCACAGACAGAGAACGCAGTGCGAGGATGACCCGTGTGTGTGAAGTCCACCATCACAGCAGCAGTGCTGGTGTCAAACACAGTGATGTGCCCTTCTATGTAACCCACAGCACACAGCGTCCCACACCTCGACAGTGTGATGTGGTACACTTTGTCGCCATGCGTAGATGAGTAGACTGCGGGAGCGTTGACCATGGGCCAGCGGGGGACGAGCTGGACAGCACCCCCGTCCTCCAGACCCGTGTCGGCAACGCGCTGCGCATCGTCCAGCTCCTCCTCACACCCTTCGATGTGTGCTGCGACGTTTTCAGCCTCACGGACTGCGTTGATAGAACCCGGGAATATCTCGTTGAGCGCATCCGCCTTCAGCCCGACCACGGTCCCCCCTTCCGGAACACCGACGACACAGCTGTCCCCATTCCCGGTGTGACGCACAGTCACCTCCATGTCTTTTGCTGTCAGTCTCCCTGTGGTGCGGGGTGGTTGGGTAGGTGTGCCGGGCGAGGAGGTGCTCGAATCAGCCAACTGAATCAACGTAGAGGGGAAGGATAGTATGGCGGGTGTGTGGCGGGGGAGGAGGCAGAGAGAGAACCTGAGGCGGACGCATTCCAGCAGAACGGCCTCGGCAGAACAGCACCTCTCTCTTATCCCGTTTTTTTTGTGGACCGCTTTCTGGTTTCGGCCTTGCCTCATCACCCACCCACACCCCCCACCCTACATCACCCTTCTGGAGGCATCGCATCCCGTTCCCTCGTGGCTCCAAAACTTTACCCAGTTGGTGGCGCCGAAACGAAAAGCAACTGGGCTGCCTGTTCCTTCGCCTCAGAGAATGACCGATGCCTCCTGAATTCCTTCCCCTGTGTTGCGCACGGAAAGGGGGGAGGGTGTGCCGAATCGGGTTGTGGGTAATGTGGGCGGATGAGGCATCGCCAGGGACACCTTCATCCCTTGGCGAAAAAGGGTATCCCAAAAAAGAATACAAAAGGCAGGCAAGGTGTCCAGGAGAGTCGTGTCGCAGTGGTTTGTGGGTGGGGTGCAGGTTGCACTGTCCCGTGGGGTGGGTGCGGTGTTGGTGGAGCGGTGACACGGCTTTGTGGGATACTATTGCCGGGATGAAATCAACTGGTGTTGGTTGCAGACTTCAAATCTGTAGGCGGGGTGACCCGCAGCGGTTCAATTCCGCCTTCCCGGTGCCTTTTTGTGGGCGATAGCCCGGCGCCTGCAGGCAGGGGTTTCGCTAGCACCGAAAACCGGTGCTTTGCACCAATTGTTTTTTTTCTGGGGGTTTTTCGGTTTTTCGGAATGTGCAAAGCACCGCCCTTGGGAGCGGTGCTTACAGGGCTTCCCCTAAGACGATTTTCCCGAAGAAATCGTCCTTTTTTTTTCCTCCCCATTTTCCCACTTTTTGGGATTGACGATTTTCTTCCAGATTTTTTTTGTAGCCTCATGCAATGAAGGAGGAAATGGAACACGGAGAAAGCAGGTCATTCGAGTTTACGGCACGCGTAGTGCCGTAATTGCAGAGCCACATCTCACCTCATCACAGGTCGAGGTGTGTGCGTTTCACCACAACTCTCACAACCTCTCCCAAACAACCAAACAACACAATGCCGGACCGGAACGCAACCGTGATCATCGACCAGGCGTGGATCGATGTTCCGACCCCGGTTGTTCCGGGAAACGCAGCGGGGGTGGACGGCACCCCCGACTGCGTGTTTCCGGAGTGCGGGGCGCTGCACTCCGACGCGCACTCGTCTGTGTGTCGCATGTGTGGAAGGCGGACGACGAAGAGCTGCCTGAAGGCCTACATGGAGGGCACGGGGGATCAGACGGTCGAGAAGATGACCGACCAGTGGATGGAGCCACACTGGGTCTGCCCCCTCTGCGCGCTGTATCTCCACAATGGTGAGGCAACATGGACCCTCAAGGAGGAGGACGAGGGCGACGCCGATGCCAACATGAGTGACGCTACGCCCAAGGTGAGGGACCTCTGGGAGTTGATGAGGGGTGTGGATAACCCAAACACCAAGGCAATTCTGGAGGAGGTCTTGGATGATATGCAGAGGAAGGAGCGGCAGGCGAAGCTGGAACGCGAGGGGCTGACCGGCACCCGCATCACGGTGGTGGAGCAATGGCGCCACCGGATGCAGTCGCCAGCGCTGCACGCAATGGCCATGAGGGCACTGCGTGATCGTTTCGGGAAGGGGGCGGACGATGCGGCTGCGGCAGCGACCGGGCCCCAGCACGAACTTCGGGTCGCGCTCTCCGTGTTGGACATCCTGATCCCCATCGTGTCGACGAAGCCTGAGGCAGTGCAAGCTGCCCACAACCTCCTGGTCCGCTTGGAGGGGCTGCGCCTCCGGGAGTGGTACGGGCTCGCGGCGCAGCTGCACTGGGAGCGGCGGCTGGAGGGCATGCCGGCAAGCGCGCTGACGGAGCAACTATTCAGGTCGCTCCAGAGCCAAGCCCAGAGCGAGGGCGAGAAGGAGAAGGCCAACAACAAGCGGCGCCGCACCGAGGGCGCGTGGGACGAGGAGGAAGAGAGGCCAGTGGTGCCGAAGGGAGGTAAGGGGGGAAAGGGATCCAACAAGGGCTTCAACAAGGGCTTCAACAAGGGATCCAAGTGGGGCAAGTGACAAGCCACACCTGCGCAGGGAGAGCCGGGGTTGTGCGGGCCGGCGACACCTCCCTCAGACACACCGCCACTGCACACACAGTCCACACTTCAAGGGGAACCAGCGGTGCCACAAGCTCAAGGGGAGCAGAATTCACGCACGCCGTGGCGAGTAAAAGCGCAAACCACACAGCCCAGTGCTCAAGGGGAGCCAGCGGCGCATCAAGCTCAAGGGGAGCAGAACCCACGCACGCCGTGGCTAGTAAAAACGCAAATCACACAGCCCAGTGCTCAAGGGGAGCCAGCGGCGAAGCAAGCTCAAGGGGAGCAGAACCCACGCACGCCGTGGCTAGTAAAAACGCAAATCACACAGCCCAGTGCTCAAGGGGAGCCAGCGGTGCATCAAGCTCAAGGGGAGCAGAACCCACGCACGCCGTGGCTAGTAAAAACCAAAATTACACAGCCCAGTGATCAAGGGGAGCCAGCGGTGCATCAAGCTCAAGGGGAGCAGAATCCACGCACGCCGTGGCTAGTAAAAACGCAAATCACACAGCCCAGTGCTCAAGGGGAGCCAGCGGTGCATCAAGCTCAAGGGGAGCAGAACCCACGCACGCCGTGGCTAGTAAAAACCAAAATTACACAGCCCAGTGCTCAAGGGGAGCCAGCGGCGCATCAAGCTCAAGGGGAGCAGAATCCACGCACGCCGTGGCTAGTAAAAACGCAAATCACACAGCCCAGTGCTCAAGGGGAGCCAGCGGCGAAGCAAGCTCAAGGGGAGCAGAATCCACGCACGCCGTGGCTAGTAAAAACGCACAACACACAGCCCAGTGCTCAGGGGGAGCCAGCGGTGCATCAAGCTCAGGGGGAGCAGAATCCACGCACACCGTGGTTAGTAAGAATACAGCCCAGTGCTCAGGGGGAGCAAATGGCGCAGCAAGATCACGGGATGACGCCACACAGGCCGTGGCCGGTCACCAACACTGCTCGGGGAGAGCAGGCGACAGAGCGGGCCAGCCCAGCAGTGCAGCAGACGGGATCCCAGGGGCGGGACCCGACAGCGGACGGCCACACCATCGAGTCGGGGCTGCAGCGGTGGCTGCGCAGGGGGCCAGCAACTCGAGGACGCCCGCGGATGTCAGAGACAACAACCCTCCCGGACGGGACGAGGGGGGAAGTCGTGTCTGCAGCCAACGCCGTTCTGGACCGGGCACTCGCGAACTCCACATGGGACAACATCGCGTCGTGCTACCGGCGGTTCCAGGAGTTCCGTCAGGCCTGGGAGGCCGCCGAGGGACCCATCGACACGGGGACGGCGATCATCTTGTGGGTCTCCAAGAAGATGTCTGTCGACAACGTGCTGCCATCCTCGGGGCTGGCCTACAGCTACGCCGTGTCGTCCGCGCACCGCCACATGCTGGAGGACACGGTACACTCGCACAAGCTCGACGCGTTCAGACGGGGACTGAGGCGCATGGGGGCGGAGGTGCCCCGGACACAGGCGGTGCCGGCGACGAAGGCAGAAGTGGAGCAGGCGATGCGGGACGAGCGGGACCCCGAGGTGCGACTGGCACTGGGGCTGATGTGGCACGGGGCCGCAAGGTGCTCGGACGTGAAGAGTATTGCAACCCGAGAGGTGCGGGTGAAGAACGACGGGGTGGTATCGATAACCTGGAGGGGCACCAAGAACGACCCATTCGCGAAGGGACAGACAACAGGGGTGTGTTTGCCTACGCAGCTGAACGGTGTGCTGGGGAAGACGATGCGGAAGAACCGGGACGGCGGCCTGGTTCAAGGCGTGTCGTACAGCAAGGTGTCCCGGGCGGTAAAACGGGTGAACCCCGCGCTGACGCCACACAGTCTACGCAGGGGGGCAGTGCACCACCTGATTCACGTGTGTGCGTTTCACCACAACCTCTCCCCTCCCCATTCCCCCGTGTTGAGTGACATGTGTCGATAGTGTTCCATTTTTACGCACACGACTTTCGCGCGGAAAGTGTCATTCAGCTCTGCCAAACGTGCTCTACACACCACCCCCTTCATCAGGCAAGTGGGTTTGTAAGTGTGTGTGGAAGCGTCAACGCATCAAACGAAGTATCAACAGTAGAGAAAGAGCGGCAGAGTTGAAGTGACACTTTTGGGGGGCTGAGGATTTTCTTCGAAAATTTTTTTTTCAGCACACTTCGATGTGGGCGGAAAGTGTCGCGTGCTTGTTCGTGCCCTTGTGCTCCTCACTCACGACACCATCATCAGCAGGAGTGTGAGTGTGGAAGCGTCAACGCAAATTATCGAGAATCATCAACACGTGGAAGTGAAAGCTACGACTGACCGAAGAGGAGCGACATCAAGGAGAAAACAAGAGGTATCAAGGAGACCAAGAGGCAGGACCTTCCTACCGGGGAGACTGTACTCTGTGAAAGCGAGGTATCAAAAGAGGCAGGACCTTCCTACCGGGGAGACTGTCCACTGTGAAAGCGAGGTATCAAAAGAGGCAGGACCTTCCTACCGGGGAGACTGTCCACTGTGAAAGCGAGGTATCAAAAGAGGCAGGACCTTCCTACCGGGGAGACTGTACTCTGTGAAAGCGAGGTATCAAAAGAGGCAGGACCTTCCTACCGGGGAGACTGTCCTCTGGGTGCGAGCGACAGAGGAGCGGCATAGGAAGAGGGGCAGGAGAAGCGCGTACAGGTGGGGGAGCCGGACGGGTGAGAGTTGAACGGTAATGGCCTACTCCGCCGTGGACTGGGACAGGGTGGTGCCGTCCTTGGCAGGTCCGGGCGATGGCATGAATGCTCCGCAGGAGGCCTGCATCTTCCCGTCGTGCGGGGTCTCTCACAGCGCGACAATCACGTGCTACCGCTGTGGGTGCCGCACGACAAAGTCGTGCATGAAAAAGCACACGACGGCCGGCACCGCCGAGCTTTTTATGCAGACGGCGGGGGAGCCCCACTGGATATGTCCAGCGTGCTCCTGGCTGGCCAGCCCAGACGCGTTGCCGGAGGAACACCCTGTGGAGCACTCCGACAGTGATGACTGGGAAGACGACGCGCAGCAGGAGGGGGACATGAACCAACCGGAGCAGTCTGCCAGCGCGCACGAGGGATCAGACAAGCTGGACCAAGTCCTCGCGGAGCTCGTCACCATCAAGAAGCAAAACACGAGACTGGAGGCCAGGGTGATCGACATGGAGAAGGCTTTGAAGGGGATGGGTGACCGCCTGCAGGCCGTGGAGGAGGAGCTACCCGCAGATTTTAGTCCCCACGTAGTCGCAACGTGGGGCACCATGGCTTCAGCTCATATGAGAAGGGAGGTGAGGAACAAGCTGTCTACAGCTTTTAACGAGGCGGCGATCGGGGCGATCGGCGAGAACAAGGCAGACTGGCTGGATCACCTCAAGCGGGCTTTCGAGACTCTGGACAACATCCTCCTCCTCGTCAACAGCACCGGGCTGAACCAGGCTCACCGCAAGGGCCTGCACCACGCAGTGGCAAGGTTGTCGGCGCTGACGGTGGTGCGGGGGAAAACGGCCCGAGGGGTGTACGAGCAGAAATGCCTTGATGCGGGGTTCGCGGGTTTCTCCGCTGTTCTACACCACAAATTTGTGAAGGACGCCGTGGATGCAGCGTCGCGGGAGGAGCAAGCGGAGAGGTCCCGCTCAGCCGTTTTTCCTCAACAGCGAGACTGGCGCTACGAACCGTATCACACACCGTCGGGAAAGGGGAAGGGAAGGGGGAAGGGGCACACCGGGTCAAAGGGATCAAAGCAATGACTCAAGCAAACACCCGCCCGCCCAACCCTACCTCTTCAGACCCTGCACCGCCAACTACCGACAGAAAGGAGCAACAAAAGCACGGGACGCAAGAAGAAAACACAAGCCCCACTGACCGAGAAGGCGCGCAACGTGGTGCGAGCGACGCTGAGGGGCATCTTGGGAGACGCACTCTCCCCAAACTACTGGAAAACACTGTCGCGGACCATGGAGCGGTACGGGGATTTCCTGGAAGTGTGGCAGGAGAAGGAGTGTGTCGAGTCGCACGACGAAGGCGTGATGCTGTGGATGGCACACCTCCAGGCGGAGGGGCTGTCAGTGCAGTCGGCGCTGCAGTACACCAACAACCTGGTGGCGGCGCTCCGCAGGTTCGCCGGCATCCACCTCGAACACAGCAGCATTTTGCGGGACTTCAGGAGAGCGCTAAAGCGGAGAGGGGCACTGAAACCCCAGAAACACGCTGTGCCCGCAACGCGAGAGGAGGCAAAGGAAGCCATGCAGCGAGAGCCCAGGGACGTGGTGAAGATCGCGCTGAGTCTGATGTGGGCGGGGGCAGCTCGGAGCTCAGATGTCCTGCGTTTGGACAGGGACGATGTCAAGCCGATGGGGAACGGACAGGTCGCAGTACGGTGGACGCAGTCGAAGTCCGATCCATACAGAGTCGGACGGATGACAGGGTTGCGAATGCCTCGACGCTACTACGAGCTTCTCACAGAGCACCTGCGCACGACGGCGCGTTCGCGAGAGAAAAAGGTGTTTCCACAGACTGTGACTTATGCATCCATAGCGGCGGCGGTGAAGCGGGTGAAGCTGACGCTGACACCACACTCGTTGAGACGGGGGGCACTGACGCACCTCGCGAGGCTTGGGCTGCCGCTAGAAGAGATCAGGCTGCTGTCCCGACACAGCACCATCGAGGGGGTGGTGCGCTACATCGACGCGGCGGAGAACATTCGGATCACAGAGACCGAGGCAGTGTCGAGCCGACTGGCTTGGTGAGGTCTAAAAAGCGCAGGGCAAAGCGGCGGCGTCGCGACGGAGACATCGTGGCATCCCATTTCCCTCCTATGCAAAAGAAGATGAGGCGGCTTCTAGCCGCAGCACCGATGTACGACGCGACACCGGATGACGACGACGAGCGAGGGCGTCTTCCACCACCACGGGTGCCACAGCGAAAGACGGTGGAGGGAGACTGGGGCTACGAAAACTGGAGCAGCGGACAGGAGGACGCGGACTACGGGCCGGCAGTGGAACACATATACGGAGAAGAGATCGGAGTGCCTCTGGGGGACACGACTGTTCGACCACACGAGCAGGGAGACACGGGACAACATCAGAAGCTCGCCCCCATCGGGACTACACGACTGGACATCGATGCATTGAGACAACTCGACACGGACGGGGAGCTGGACGGGGTCATCGACATGATAACGGACACGGCGGTGTTCCGCGAGGCACTGCTGCCGGGGCGTGAAGGGGCGTTCGCGAGGGAGAAGCGAAAGGTGTCCAGACACATGCTCCAGCACCTCGGGCAGCTGGAGGACTACGGGGTCTTGGTGCAAGAAGAATCAACGCTGATCCACCCGGCCTACACCGTGGCCAAAAAGAGTGGGGGCCTCAGGTTTATAGTGGACGCCAGGACGCTGAACAAGGCGATGAAGCCCCCGCCCGACATGCGCCTAAATTCCATCACGAGAGTGGCCCAGAGGCTGGCTAACGCTGACTGGGTTGTATTGGCCGATGCGCGTAGCTGGTTCTACCAGTTCCCGGTGGCGGAGGATATACAGAAGTTCTTCGGGGTGCGTATCGGTGACAAGCGGAACGATTTCGTCGACGCTCGCCTGCAGGTACTGTGCATGGGTTGGTCGTACTCCCTAGCTATTGCGCACAGGAGCCTGGCCGAGATGATCGCAGGAGACGTAACGCCGAGGCGCGCCTTCAAGATTTTCGGTAGTGTGGTGTGGCAGAGTTACGTGACGCGCAGCCCGCTCTGTTTCGCGCCAGCGATGCTGTCCTACATCAGGAGGATTGCCCGGACAACGCTGGAAGATAAGGGAAAGTGGGACTTAAAGGCGGTGGCACCACCCTCGGTGCGGCACGAGCTGCGCCTGCGGATGTCCTTCCTCGAACAGAATAGCTGGCTGACATGTGTGCCACACACACGAGGCGCCTCGGTCTGGAGCGACGCGTCGAGCACAGCGTGGGCGGCGATCGCGATCGAGGGGACGTCAGAGAGGGTGTCGCAGGGAGTGTTCTCCGAGCAGGAACGCGGGGCGCACATCTTCCTGAAGGAGGCTTACGCGGCCCTACAGGGACTCAGACTCATCATCGCGAGCGGGTGCACAGTGCGCTGCTACATCGACAACCTGCCGCTGGTGCACTGCCTCGTAAAGGGACACTGCAGCAACTTTCGGGGAAATATCCTGCTACAACACATCGTGAACACTGCGACGGCTAAGAATCTCACGCTGGATGCGGTGTGGGTCCCGACGACAGAGCAACGCGCGGACTGCTATACGAGAGGGGTCGTCCATCCGGCGCAGATCTCACTCGATGTCACACCCCTAGACCAAATGCAGCCAACCAGACCGCTGTCTTCCACAACAGCGCCCCTCGGACGAGGGTAGTGTGGAAGCGTCAACGCAAAAAAGAAACCAAAGCAAAAAGTGCCGAACAAAGCGCAGTGACACTTTTTCAGCACACTTCGATGTGGGCGGAAAGTGTCGCGTGCTTGTTCGTGCCCTTGTGCTCCTCACTCACGACACCATCATCAGCAGGAGTGTGAGTGTGGAAGCGTCAACGCAAAAAAGAAACCAAAGCAAAAAGTGCCGAACAAAGCGCAGTGACACTTTTGGGGGGCTGAGGATTTTCCTCATTTTTGGGCTTCCCGGTTTGGCCTGGTTCTACCAGGCATACAGCTTGTTGCATGAAAGGTTTCCGCCCAGCACTGAGACGCCATCCGACGTCGCAAGAAAGGCTCAAACTCGTTCAGGAATTGGATGTTTGCTACTGCACACGCAGGTCGACCCGCCTCCCCCACACGATGTTCGCCACTGCGCACGCAGGTCCATCCCCGCATCTCTCCTTCTGTTCCATCTACACTCATCACCCGCACAGTTTCATCCAACCCCCATATCCCTTCCCACAACATGTCACTGGCGGCTTTTGGCTTCGGTGCAAGAAGGAATGTCGACGCATCTAAGATCCGCCTGGATTACTCGGCATTCCAGAAAGACCGCGACATCCTGCTTGAGCAGGCTCGGTACCGCCACATTCAACTCCCCAAGGCGTACCAGTTGAAGAAAGCCCTCCTGGACTTCATCGAAAAGGACGACAAGCGGAACAAGCGTGTCCTTCCTGCATCTGCCCCGGGTCCTGCCCCTGCGCCTCCAGTGCCCCAGCCCTCTGGCTCGCGGCCGCGGCCGCGGTCTCGCTCACAGCCCCCCGACCTGAAGAGGCAGCGGACCGCCACCCCAGAGCTGCTGGACTACCCTCTCTCTGAAGATGAAGAGGAGTCGCCGCAAGATGTGGCGCAACCTGTGACCCGGCCGCATGGCCCACCGAGCATCATGGCCGAAGCCGCCGCGCGCGAAGCGCGCGGCGGAAATTTTTTTTTGAGAGCCTTTTTTTCTGTGGAAAAAATTGTCATGACTTTTTGGAGGGATGAAGATTGTGGGAAGCCCTGGGTGCTTAGCACCGTTTTTTTTTTACGCACACTTGTGAGCAGAAAATGTCACTCTACCACAGCCAAACGTGCTCCGCACACCACTAGCCTCCCCCATCACAGGAGTTGAGGTTTTGTGTGTGGAAGCGTCAACGCAAACTTTTTATCAGGGAAGCGTTTAGGACACAGAGGAGGTATATCAGTCAGAAGAGGGGCGCCAAGGGGGCAGAGGGGAGATACTTCAGCGGCTCGCACCGCACAACACGGCAGAGGGGAGATACTTCAGCGGCTAGCACCGCACAACACGGCAGAGGGGAGACACTTCAGCGGCTAGCACCGCGCAACACAGGCAGAGGGGAGATACTTCAGCGGCTCGCACCGCACTACACGGCAGAGGGGAGACACTTCAGCGGCTCGCACCGCGCAACACGGGCAGAGGGGAGATACTTCAGCGGCTCGCACCGCACAACACGGCAGAGGGGAGACACTTCAGCGGCTAGCACCGCACAACACAGGCAGAGGGGAGATACTTTAGCGGCTCGCACCGCACAACACGGCAGAGGGGAGATACTTCAGCGGCTAGCACCGCACAACACAGGCAGAGGGGAGATACTTTAGCGGCTAGCACCGCGCAACACGGCAGAGGGGAGATACTTCAGCGGCTAGCACCGCACAACACAGGCAGAGGGGAGATACTTTAGCGGCTCGCACCGCACAACACGGCAGAGGGGAGACACTTCAGCGGCTAGCACCGCACAACACAGGCAGAGGGGAGATACTTTAGCGGCTCGCACCGCACAACACGGCAGAGGGGAGATACTTCAGCGGCTAGCACCGCACAACACAGGCAGAGGGGAGATACTTCAGCGGCTCGCACCGCACAACGCAGGCAGAGGGGAGATACTTCAGCGGCTAGAACCGCACAACACAGACAGAGGGGGCAGGCATCAGGAGATGGCAAGCTTCGACGCCGCCACGGCTGACTGGGACCGTATCCCGATTCCCCCGTTGGCCAAGACCGCAGCCGTCGCACCCCGGGCGGGCTGCGTCTTCCCCACCTGCGACACCATCCACGGCGGCGGCGCCACAGCCCATTCGTGCCACACGTGCGGGCGTACGACGGTGCCGTCATGCCTGAGGAAGCGCATCCCGACGGCGGCGGCGAACGAGTGGCTGGAGATGTGGGGGGAAGTCGGGTGGACTTGCCCCGTGTGCAC
Organism: Rhynchopus euleeides; assembly: GCA_963210315.1. Taxonomy (NCBI): domain Eukaryota; phylum Euglenozoa; class Diplonemea; order Diplonemida; family Diplonemidae; genus Rhynchopus; species Rhynchopus euleeides. The sequence goes on along the minus strand of OY723240.1, from coordinate 2,391,646 downwards.
GTGGGAGGCCCTCGAGAGGGAGAGGGACGAAGCAGACGCCGAGATGTGGGACGGAGAGGAGTACGACGAGGAGTCCTCCAGCGAGAGGGTACCGGCGCCACCACCCAAGGAGGACACGAACGCCGCGGCTCTAGCCACCATCCTGCAGGAGATCCAGGAGCTCAGGAGCGAAGTGACAGGCCTGAGGGGGACGGTGGAGGAGCAGAAGAAGGAGATAGCTGAGCTGAAACTCAGCCAGAAGAAGGCCGACCAGGACCTCCCCGCGGGTTTCACGGCGCACGTCGTCTCGACTTGGGGAGACGCGCTGACAACGGCAAGCGGGCAGCGCCTTGTGAAGGCGGAGGTGACGCGGGTGTTCCGCAAGGCGGAGCTGGAGAGCGGGCCAGACGCCCCCGATTGGCACCACGAGATGGCGTCGCGTTTCGAGCGGGTGTACGAAATGTTCGACCTAATCAAGCAGACAAACGATGTTGCCCCCTTCGTGACACCACTCCACAAAGTCATCGTCGAGATGAACAGCTACGCACTGCTGCGAGGCCGCGCGGGGGCGCGCCACTACCAGGGGAAGGCGAAGGCCCTATCACCCTCCGACTACACGGTTGCCCTCCACAGGAGGTTCATCGAAGAGGGCAGAGCCAAGCAAGAGGCAGTGTGGGCAAAAGCGGAGGCGAAGGCCGAAGACAGATCGGAGCCATACCGGCTCCCAAGCAAGGGCAGGGGCCGGAGCGCGGGAAAGGGACGCGCGTCGAAGGGACTCGGGAAGCGGAACTGACCGGACAAGGGGGGACACTACGGCCTGCTGTACCAGGAGGCCGTGCCGACCCTCCCCCCGACCGGTCGGGGGCGGCCGTTGAAGAAGGGCACCCGGCTGACACCCCAGAAGTGCAAGGAGATCCGCGACTCTTTCCAAAAGACCCTGACACACGCCCTCGCCCCGACCTACTGGAAGACACTATGCAGAGCATACGACCAGTACACACAGTTCCGCAGGCAGTGGGCAGACACAGCGGGGAGAATGCCGCCACACGACGAGTGCGCGATGCTATGGGCGACCAGCCAACGTTTGGGGGGCCTGTCGACGTCCTCGACCCTGCAGTACCTGAACAACATCGCAGGGGCCCTCAGGAGATTCGAGGGCTACCCGCTCGACAGTGTCCAGGTCCTCAGCGATTACCGCCGCGCGCTCAAGCGGCAGGGAGCGCTGAAGCCGAAGCGCCAGGCACAACCCGCGACCCCACAGGACATTCGAAGGGCGATCGAACGCGAACCGCGCCGACTGGTACAGCTGCTGCTGGGCATCATGTGGAGGGGGGCTGCGCGCGTGTCAGATGCACTCCGCCTCGACGTGAAGGATGTTCAGCCGGACCCGGACAACGACGTAGTCAACATCCGCTGGACGCAGTCAAAGTCGGACCCGTTCCGTGTCGGGCACATCACAGGCATCACCCTGCAGGCAGGCCTCCGGAAGATCCTGGAGCGGCGTCTCAGGCAGGCAGAAAAACGCAAGCAGACAACCCTGTTCCCCCCAAGTGTAGGGTACCGCTGTGCGACAAAGGCAATCAAGAGAGCCAGGGCGACTCTGACTACACACTTCCTCCGCCGCGGCGCGCTGACACATCTGGCGAGGAAGGGAGTGCCCCTGGAGGAAGTCAGGCTGCTGTCACGACATGCCACAGTGGACGGGGTGATTCGCTACGTGTCGGCGGCGGAGAATGCGCGCGCGAGAGACACGGCGAGGATATCAGCGAAGATCGACCAGTGAGGGGGCGTCGGCGGAGACGAACGAAGCGGGGAGGGGACCCGCAGACATCATCATCACACTTCCCGGCAAAGCTCCGACGCCTGATGGCGCCACAGGAGGCTTATCAGGAAGTGGGTCAGACCGAAGACGACCCGGACACCGACGAGTCGTACGGGCCAGGCATTGAAAACGGGTATGAGAGCGACCTCGCGGTGTGCGCGGGAGACAAGCTGCTGCGGCCGGCAAAGGAGGGGCGTGATGCGGGGACACACGGTGAAGCCATCGCACCGATCTGCAAGACACGGCTCGACCTCGACAGGCTGGTGGAGATGGACACGGCAGGGGAGTTGGACGGCGTGATAGATCTGATCCGGGAGCCGAGGGTATTTGAGAACGCGCTGCTGCCAGGCGCAAGGGAGGCGTTCAGACGCCACCGCAAGGTATCCCGACACATGCTGCAACACCTCGACGACCTGGAGGGCTTCGGAGTGCTGAAGGAGGCGGATGCTGCCGCCTACCTCACCCTCCCGGCTTTCACCGTGTCCAAAAAGTCGGGAGGATTACGTTTCATCGTCGACGCCAGGCCGCTCAACAAGCACATGGTTCGACCCCCGGACATGCGCCTGGACGACATCATCGAGGTGACGCGACGCATTGCTCTCGCAGAGTGGGTCGTGATGGCGGACGCGCGGAGCTGGTTCTACCAGTTCCCAGTGCAGAAGGAAATCCAGCGCTTTTTTGGAGTCTGGGTCGGGGGAGAACGCGACGAGTTCATCAAGACATTCCTCACCGTCATGTGCATGGGCTGGTCGCACTCTCCATCCATCGCGAACAGGAGCGCAAGGGTGCTGCTCCCGCCCAGCCAGGGGATCTGCTGGATCGACAACTTCGTGGTGCTGGGGCGAACCCGAGAGGAGGTGGCGAACCAATACGCTGCTTTCCTCGGGCGGTGCAGGGAAGTCCTAGCGGCGCTGAACTTCGACGACCCACAGCACGGAAGACCGACACAGCACTTCTCCGTGTTCGGCATCGAGTTCGACTTACAACGGCACACTTTCAGGATGGACCCGGCCTGGATCCGAAAGATCACCGAGCGCAGCGAGCTGGGGGCACTGCTCGAGGGGAGCTCGACGCCGCGCGGGGTGTTTCGGGTGTTCGGTGCGCTCGTGTGGCAGTCCTACGTCATGCGCGCCCCAATGTGCTACATGCCGGCAGCCCTTTCATTCATCCGACGAGTGGCGAAGCGGGCACACGCGGAAGGGGGTACGTGGGATGCAGTATGCACAGTACCCACCTCGGTGCAGCGTGAGACTGTGGACCGTATGCGCTTCATCGCAGTGAACGACTGGCGGGCCGCGACTGACCCCCCCTCCGTGGTATCGCTATGGACAGATGCATCATCGCGCGAGTGGGCCGCCATTCTAGTCAGGCCAGAGGGGGAGACAGTCGCACAGGGAACGTTCCGCGGAGCGGACGAGGGGGCGCACATTTTCCTAAAGGAGGCACACGCCGTCTGGCAAGGCCTGCGACTGGCTCAGAGGTATACAGACATGACCGTGACATGCTACATCGACAACCTCCCCCTTGTGTTCTCGATGCGCAGGGGCCACTGCTCCAACTTCCGCGGCAACCTGGTGTTGCAGGAGATCTTCACCATCGCCCGGAAGAATAGGATGCGGCTCCGACCGCAGTGGGTGGCTTCCCAGGACCAGAGAGCTGACGAATACACCCGGGGTAAGCAAGCGGCAGACCCGGCTTTCCTGGAGACACGCCCGATACCCGGCGCGTAACTTCCGCGGCCGTCCCGAGAGACCAGGGACGGCCACGTCCCTCCGGATGAGGGTCCTGAGTGGAAGCGTCAACGCATCACAAACAAAATACGAGTAAAGAGCGGCTGTACTGGAGTGACATTTTTTACGCACACTTGTGAGCAGAAAATGTCACTCTACCACAGCCAAACGTGCTCCGCACACCACTAGCCTCCCCCATCACAGGAGTTGAGGTTTTGTGTGTGGAAGCGTCAACGCATCACAAACAAAATACGAGTAAAGAGCGGCTGTACTGGAGTGACATTTTCTCCCAACAAGGTACTTGTCAGGCGGAAATACAGCGATAGGGGAAGTGCTAGGTGCTTGCCGTCACACACAGTCTTATGCGCCTGCCAATCACACACCAACACTTCCGCAGGCAAAATTTTCTGTGTGTGTCGTGCGATCAACGAAAAACTTTTCTCGTTTACCTTTCGTATTTCTTCACGAATGATCCTGCACGACTCCAGCTATATTTTTTGCCGAAGAGGTTGCCGGATTGTTTATTGAAGGACACGCCAGCAGAGCCGAACGGATCGCCCCACGCGAGCGGGGCAATGCAACGGCTCTCAGAGGAAGAGAAGAAGAAGAAAAAACGTTTGGCGCGGCGGAGGATGCCGACTCTTTCGCCGTGTTGGGCTCATCAGAAGCATGCATCGAGTGGATGATCTGTGTATTTATTTTGTTTGGAACACAAACAACCGCCCCTCTCCACCCCACTCTTCGTACACACCACGTCTGATGGGGTTGGTGCGGGGGGTGTGCTGTTGCAAGCTCTCAGCAAAAGGCACAGAACAATACTTTTTTTTTCCATCGGACATGCTCTCACAATAAAAGATCCGGAGATGTGCCCTTTTTTGCCTTTACGAACGACACCCCCCCCCTCCCTCCCCCCACCCCCCAACCCCTCGCCCAGCAGGCCACCTGGAGGTGTGCGGCAGAGGGGGCCCGGGTGGGGGTGCCGCTAGATGCGGTTCAGCCGGCTGGTTTCTCTTCAGAAACAGACCAACGCACCTCCCTCCCCCCACCCCTTTCCCCACCCTCCACCACACACACACCATCACAAGTGTTGCATCACAAGTGCACTATTTTTTTTTCCGTTTGCAAACCCACACACACGCAGTGTCGGCCACACGCAATGTGCAACAATAGCGAGCGCACACGCCTGAACTGTTTCCCCTTTTTTACCCCCCTCAGGAATGCAGACCACCTCCTCGCCTGTCGTAGACGTGACGACTACACCCCAGGTCTACATCGGGACGGCCCTCTGAGGTGTTTGATGTGCAGGCTCCGGGAGTCAATCGGAGTAGCGTTGCCGTTTCCGCTGCGTTGTCGAGAAGTACACCATGGATGCACCGATGAGGAAGAGCGCCAGGGAAAGCGCGGGCCGCGCGAACAGCCACGCAAGGGCGATGACAAACAGGGAGAGTCCCACAGAGATGAGCAGGACGGCGGTGCCGGTGATCCACCGCAGCAGGGTGCCGAAGAAGGGGATGATGTCCCCCACGACGTTGACGGGCTCTGCGCAGATGGAGACGCCGAAGTACATCAGGAGGAAGCCGACGAAGCGGAGGACCCACAGCAGCAGGGTGTTCTGCGCGTGGCGTGCCGAGAGCATGTCGCCGTGCGACTGGGTGCCTGCAGCCACGAGGGGGAGGACCGAGTTGGGCGCGCCCGTCACCGTGCCGTCGCGCTGCATGATGCCGATAACGCTGATCTGCGTGTCGGTGGGGCACACGTTGTAGCGCACGCGCAGGTCGCCGACCTGCGGGCGGCCAGGGTCCTGCCCAAGGAAGACCGCGTCATTCAGGACGTGGACCTGGTCACGCCGGTCCCGTACGTTGTTGCCGTCGAGGAACAGCGTCTGCATCGGCAAGGCGTTCAGGATCTCCTGCGAGGGCTTGAGATCACCAAGGGCGATGCGCTGCGCCAGCTGCGTCGTCGCCTCGAGCGGCAGCCCCGGCGACGGGTTGGAGTGTGCGTGCTGGTCCCGGTAGCCTCTGTGTGTGTGGGTGGGGAGGGAGGTGTGCATGGTGCGTGTGGGGGATGCGACGGTGCACTGCGCTGTGGCTTTATAAAGGGCCCCCGCGCAATCCGTGGCTGCATTGCAACGACATACGCAGAGCTACGGTACGTGCTGGACCACTCCATGCGGTAGTCCACATGCTTGATGGTGGTGGAACCGCCTCCATTCGTCCGCTGTGTCTCGGTGCGCGTGTGCTCCTGCATCAGAAGGGGTGTGTGGCGGGATGACACCTTAGGGCATCACGTGGCACAGGCATACGATCCACTGGAACATCTCAGTTGAGCGCGACAGCTTCACAGCAGGCGTGCTGACAGTGAAGGGCCCGACCTTGTCGGTGATCACATCGCCGGTGATGGCACCCGAGAAGTGCACGGGGCGCGACGCGAACCCACTGGCAGCCGCAATCGTGGGGTTCATCCCAATGGACACCAAGTTGCTCTGCAGGAAGTCCAGCTCTTGCGCCACCGTGACTGCATTCTGCTCGTTGAACCACAACACCGTCGGTGCGATCAGCAGCAGCACCCACCCGAAGCACGCGCCGCACACCGACCCTGCAACGCGCGACCCATACGAGTTGTGCGTCACCTCCACATAGCTGTGCGGCCCGGTCTGGAAGCCCTGACGCATCCTGGGAGGTGTGGACCACAGGACACGTGTGGTGTGTAAACGTTGCCTAGATTGGTGTCGCGGTGTGCTGTGGTGTGGCTGCACCGCCAGTGGAAAAAAAACCTCACGCGGTTAACACTGCCCAAGAAGCGAACCGTACAGATCCCCTGGGGCCGCAAAACAGGCGAAGACGGGGAGGCAAGGGGGTGCTGGCAAGGCTAAGGCTAGGCTACGTGGGACGGGTGGAGTGACCCCAGTCGGCGGTCCGAGCGGCGGGCAAAAGAGGGCGGTAGGGGTATCTGACCCCACCCCACCCCACCCCCAAAGCCGCGTCTGTCTCTGCAGATCAGAAGGGGGTTAGACAATGCAGTTAGGGTGTTCCGTCGATAGCGAGAGCACCAACCCACACGGGAATAGGTTTGTAGCGGAGGGCATTCGCTGCCCCCGTTGATTGCAGCGCCCCCCACTTCTCGCGCAGCGGCCTCTCGTGGACCTCCGCACGGCGCGCTCGTCCAACACCCCGTTGAGAAAAAGTGTGGAGGAAAACCCTTCCCTCCCCTCACTGACCCGAGCACCGTGGCTCGTCAGGCCCCCAGTAGTGTGGAACACATCGAAGACACACCTCGGCGTTGATGCGATCGCCATGGCGTCACCCACACGCCTGCCGGGGTGTGGTGTGCCCCTGCATGATCACGTCCACACCCACAGGGGTGGGCTAGGACCCGTGCAGGGTTAACCCACCTAAAAAGTGATCAACACACACACACACACACCCCTTCCCACGCCTTGTTTCTCTGCTGTGGTGGTGTTCCCGCAAGGGGTTTGCGCTGGAGAGGGGGGGGGCAGTGCCCTGCATGCGTTGCCAACACCAGGGTATGCACAGCCTGGGAAGCAGCCTCCGGTGTCTGAAGTGCCTTGAGGGTCGTGGGCGAGAGAAAGCCTCACCGACTGCAGCCATGCAGCCCGGCGATAGGGCTCGCATGATCGACCCATCCGTAGGCCTCCTGGTCTGGTCACTCCCATACGCAGGGCGGATTGCGTGAAGGAGGTGATCACGCGCACCACTGGAAAGAAGCTACCGGTGGATAATGCAGTGTCACCACAAGCCTGCTGTTTCGTAGAGGCGCTCCCAACATGCAGTGTAGTGTGCCTTGCCGAATGGAAGGCGGTGGCGGATGGCACCTGGGGTGATTGCGGCATGGAGGCGTGTCCCGGATGAAAGGGCAGCACCCAGCATCACGGTGCCACAAACTCGCGAAGCCCTGTGGGGAAACACCTGGGTGGTGTCGATAACGTGAGTCGGCTCTCGTGGCACAGCCTTACGCAAACCGCTAATCAGTGCTAACGGTGCCTCCGGAGAGAGAGAGAGTCTGCAGAGCATCGGGGTGCGTGTATGGGGCAGTCACATGCCAAGCGTCTTGCTTGTGCAGGTTGCTCCGGAGCGGACCCCTCTGCTCCCTCCAGTGCCAGGCCCTGGAAGGCAGCCACAGTGGATGTGGCGTGTTGTGTAGCGGCGGAGAGGTGGGCGAGTGCGGCACCCGCATGTGCCCAATGGCCAGCGCCTGGGTCATACGCTTGCTCGTCGCCGTGGAGTGCGGCGGGCAGTGGGATCGAAGGGGGTTGTGGGGAGCCGGCAGCGTCGTGTCGCCGCCCAAGATGCGCCCCAACGCCTTGCTCCGCTTGTCCCGTTCGCAGCTGCCCTCGAGTGTTCCCTGCAAGCTCGTGCAGCGCCGGCGCTGCTGCGTTAACCGCCTGTCAGGATCGCCAGAATGTGGCGGCCTCGTGCCGGGTCTCAGAAGTGGCAGAGGGCTGCTGCTACATCACGCTGCAACTCTGCTGCTGCCGAGGCATCGGTTTGAAGAACTGTGGGTGGGTGTGGGTGGGGCAGGGGTTGGGTTGCCAGGGTCACGCTACGATGTGCCGTGTTGCTGATCTTGGCATGATCCCAGCTGTCAGCATGCAGACGCCTACGGGGGGCCTGGCGTGAGGAAGGGGGACACCACCACGAACAGCACGGGACAAATTCTTGGCACATACGGTGTCAGAGTCGTCGTACATTGCATCGATCTTCTCCAGCAGCTGTGCAATCATATTCGCAGCAGACTTGCCTGTGCGCGACGTCACCTCGAAGTAGTCACAGCCCCACTGTGCTGCAAGAGCCCGCCCGTCCTGCTCTGTCACGACACGCTCGTGTGTCAGATCAACCTTCGTCGCGACGAGGACAAACGGCACCAACGGCGTGTAGGCCCACAGGTCGTTGTAGATACGCTTCACCATCTCAAACGACTCCCGGCTCACCACAGAGTACACCAACATGTAACCATCTGTGCCTATGGTGTACTGAGGGTCGAAGAAACCGCATTCGTCCTGACCCACAGTGTCCAAGATGTGAACCAGGTAATCACACCCGTTCCGCTGGCACACCTTTGAGGAGGTTTTATTCGTCGTCGGGTAATGCTCGTGCGAGAAGGTCCCCTGTGTGTACTGCTCGACTATTGCCGTCTTCCCCGTGTTGCTGTAGCCGAATATGCACAGCTTCCGCTGCCGCACGAAGGCCTGCTGCTGCTGCTCCTTCACAGTTGCCATGAGCTGTGCCTCCACCACTCACCACCCTCGCACAATGGACCCCTCGCCCTCCAGGCAAGGCCCGTTCCCTGTGGCGTGTGTGTGTGATACGATCCAGCATGCAGCCGTGAGGGTTCGGCAGTCCACAGTGCCACGCCAAACTAAGCAAAATCATTTCAGCCTTTCCGTGCGAATCCCTTGCGATGGATTGCAACCGGCCATCTTTTCGAAAACACTCCCGCACGCCCCAGCAGGTTGTGAGGCGATACTCCAAGCTCTGTCCCCTGGGGCCTCGCCGCTTCGAGCAATCGGGTTAGACATCCGTCGGGCCAGAGAGAGGCGCCCCTCTTCATGACGCATCCTGCTCCCCTGTGTGGGGTGCTGTGGGCACACCGCCACGCTGCACGCACCGGGGTTGGGACAATAGCCAGGCCACACACGGTGTGTAGCTTCGCTTTCGACATTCGTAACTAGGAATAGAAACGAGCGGCAAAAAAGTCACGATGCACACCCCGTGTCACACGGATCTGTTTGGAGCAGCGCAGAGCCCAACAGGACAAGTGTCCCGCTCTTGATGTGACCAACCCAGGTTCGGTCAGGCTGCTGTTGGCAGCGCACATACGGAGGGACACGCAGACAAACAAAGTGTAGCCACAGCTCATTAGAGCTCCTAGCAGCTGGTGGGGCAGGCATTCCTTCACTTTGGAGCAAAGCCGCCTCGTTGTCGAGAGCCACCGGGCACTCGAAGGCATGCTTGTAGTGAAAGCGACCTGCCCTGCTCCACCCCCCGAGAAGGGCGCTGCCAGCGGCGTGATACGGTTGAGAAGGTGAGAGGGAGAAGGGCGGCACGGCATTTGGAAAAATGCCACAGTTCCTTTCGTTGAACCGCCTTCAAAAGTAACATTGAGTATCTGTTTTGTCGGAAGGGTAGAAGGGTAGAAGGGGGGGCGAGGGGGCTTGATTGTCGAGAGTGAATGGGGCGAGGGGGTGGGGGTGGGGTGAAATATTTCCAGATCCTAGCCAGAGAGAGAGAGAGGGGGAGAGTTTTGGTTGTAGTTCTTCAACGCTTCCATTCACAGTTTCCCGTTTCACAACGTCTTCGAAAAATAAACACATACCCCAAGTGGTGAGAGGGAGAAACAGACAGCAACGACCTTACGACAGACATGTAACGATGATTTGCAGCAAACTGGAGAGCACACCGTGTCCTCCACTGACCCCTGCAAACATACATCAAGATTTATGTTAGATGCAGATCGCGTAGACTGCGAACTCTGAGGGTAACCCCCTCGCTGCACAGAACACGCACAAAACCAAGTCAGAGAGAGTGAGAGGTGGCGATCGTTAGGTTTTCAGCGCAGGCTGTGCCGATTTGACTGTGATGTGTCCCACTGCCAACGATCCCCCCCCCCTCAGGCCTTGCGTTAATAGAAAAGGGATCCGGGGCCCGGAATGCGTTTGGCTGTGCAGCCGGCAAACACGCCACCCTGCTTCAGAAACACCCTGATGCCAGCAACGTTATCTCGGACAGCGCTTGCACCTCCGTTTCCAAACCGCCTAAGTATCTTCCAGGGAGTAGTAATCGGGCTGTATTCTGTGTGTGTTGTGTGGTGGCCACGTTTTGCGGGAGTCTCATGCGTGTGTGTGGTGGAGGATGAAAGTATGATTTTGCATCGGAGACACGACACACTTCCTGTGGCGTATGCCCACGACACAGCAGCCGGGGCCCTGACGAGGCCCTGGCTTGTCAAATCAGAAGCTATACGCGCGACAGGGAGCCACTGCGCTGATCCACTTGAGTACATGAGTGAACAGCAAGCCCACCCCACCCCACCCCACCACTCTGGAAGGCGCGACGTGCCATACTTCCCTGACGCAAGGTTCGTCTCGAGCCTCTCTTGCTCCTCCTGCTGCTCCTGCTCAAACTTGGCGTACTCCTCCTCCTTCCGCTTTGCCTCGAGCGCCTCGTTCTCGCGCTGCAGCAGCAGCTTGTGTTCCTGGTCCCGCTGTTTCAGCTCCTCTGCCTGCTGATCGCGTTTAAACTCCTCTTCGAAATCATCCAAGTCTTCATCAGCGTACGCCAGGACTTCTGTGTTGTCAGCCGATTTCCCTCTTGTATGGACCGTCTCGCTGGCGCTTCCAACGACAGTCTGTGCCAGCGGGGTGGTGAGTGAACCTACGGCGTGGGGGGGGGCTTCGCTTGGAAATACAGAAAAGAAGTTAGAAAGGGGTGTGCGTGTGTGACACCCAAAACTGGTTGCAAAAAGAAGATGAGGCGTTGTTTGTGCGACACACCCGGGGGCGTGAGCAAACCTCGCGTGATTTGCCTGATGAAGGTTGGTGTGAATGTGCGCACAGTCATAACAAACAAGGCAAGGTAGATTGTGTTTGTCACCCAAAGCGCCGCCAACCATCTTTTTCACTGCGACAAGCTTCTTGTTGTGTGTGAAGAAAAAGGGGAGTGGTGCGAGTATGTGGCACACAGGGTGGAGTGAGCGCACAAGCGGTAGTTTTTTGTTTGTGCGCTGGTTCGTTACCTGTGGGGTACATGGGTGAACACATGCGCTGCCAACAGTCTTCTTTGCTAGAGACCAGGAGCCTGGTTAGCGCAAAAAACACAGGGAAAACGGGGTTCTGTTGCATACACGTCGGGTCTCAACCGGCTGAGAGGCATTGCAGCCCATGGCTGCAAATCTGAAGCCGTGCCCACCACACAGGCAGCGCTGGCAGGTCACCAGCTGGACCACCCCACCCCCCTCCAGCCAGAAGGGGAGGTCACAGGATGAAGCAAGGCAGGGTCGGCACACAACTACACACGCGCGTTAATTGGGGTGTCGTTTGCCTGTTGATTTTGCCGTGTGTGAGGAATCTGATGATAGCACAATCACAAACGAGTGTTGTGTGTGGGTGGTCCCTGCTGGTGTGTGTTGTGTCTGGATGGCATCATGACAGGGGAAGTTGTGAGGGATATGGAATTCGTGACGCATTTGCGACGCGAAAACAAGCTCAAAACACTGAAATTCCATCGAAAACGGGCTCAAACACGCAAAATAGGGACATCCCCAGAAAAAAAATTGAAAAGGTACCCCCTGCAGGCGCCGGGCTATTGCCCACAAAAAGGCACCGGGAAGGCGGAATTGAACCGCTGCGGGTCACCCCGCCTACAGATTTGAAGTCTGCAACCAACACCAGTTGATTTCATCCCGGCAATAGTATCCTCCAAAGCGATGTCACCACTCCACCACCTTGTGGTCCAACACCACACCCACACACAGCAAGTGTGAATATGCAGGGATGATGGCCAAGTACTGGGGGTTGGGCGGTGGGATGGGGTGTGGGGCGCAGCTCTGTGTCTGTCGGTCGTGTTACAACTTTCGCTGTTGTGATGTGTGCTGCTGCGTTGGCGCCCGTTGCGGGCGGGACACGCAGCGCCATCTGTGCCTCGGATGGCCCTGCCACCAGGCTCGCTTCGGTGCGCTGCACGGCGTGAACCCGCACAGCCGCAAGGCTGCCACGAGGCTCGGCCTGCAGCACACGCTGCAGAGCAGGTGGGGGCAAGCAAGGATTCTATGGAGGAGGTTGGGTGTGGACGGTGTGGACGCGGCAGCTCGGTCATAAGCCTGTGGGCTGCAAAAGCAAAGAAGTCAAGACGGCGCCAAGGATACGACAATGTGTCGGACACCAAGGCCAACGGGGAGGGGGCACAGGCACGGCACGCAGAGAGCGTGGGCCTTGCTCATAGCAGGAAAGGGGAGAGGTGGTTTCTGCAGCACCAGCACCGCCAACACGCAGGGTGTGGAGAAGGCGGCTGTGTGTGCAACACATTGAGTTGTGTTCATTGGAGCGTGGCTGACAGACAACCACACACACAAGACACAAGATACAAGGCACAATACCAATGTCAATGGCACGGAAACAACATTTGTGTAGAACTAAGAAGCAGGATGAAGAAGGAAGAGGGAGCCGGATGCATCAGCTCACACGGAACACGGATCTGGGAACTCACATGGAGCCCGCCTAGTTCGGGCCTGTGCCTTCAGGTACGGGGGTAGGGACAGGCGGGGTGGGTGGCTGTGTCGTCACACACTCGCCACACGACGCCACGCTGCCCGTCTCCCCGCCCGTCACCGACCCAGCCCCAGCAGGGCACCAGTTCGAGGCACACGACCCGCCCTCACCCGGAATGCCCTCCCACATGCACTCTGCCTGGGCAGCGCAGCCCGTGCGGTCCGCGATCGCCGTGCAGTCCGTCGCCCCGCGCCGCACAAACACCGCGACGTGCTGCAGCGGCTGTCCCAGCGCAGGGGTCACCAGCACCGTCCCTGCCGGCGCAAGCTTCCGGAAGGCGACCATGCTGTGGTCGTTCCCCAGCATGAAGGTCTTGAAGGTGGGGGCGCACACCCCGGCGCTCCACCCCGCCGCAGGCAGCAGCGTCGGCAGCTGCCCGTTTGTCGCAGACGAGCACGGGGGGCAGTGGTACGTCGCCACCACCACCTCGCACGGCGCCCCCGTGCAGCTCTCCGGGCACTCCACACGCAGCTTGCTCCCCCCCTCGATCGCCTCCCCGTCCGTGGGGAAGAAGGCCTTCGTCTTCGGGCGCTGCAGCACACCCGGCAGGTTTGTCACCGACGTCTCCTGCCCCTCCCCCAGCGGCCACCCGCCCATCCCCTCCTCGACAGCCTCCCCGGCACCCCAGTCGACAAGCGTCGTCTCGCCCCCACCGCCCTCCCCGCCCTCGGGCTCCGGCTCGATCACACCGACGTCGATCTCCTCCTCCACACATGTCGGTGCAGGGGTGCTGCCGGGTGTCGGCGGTGTGGGTGGTGTCGGTGGCGGCACAACGCCCTCAGGGCTGGGGGTGCGGCCAGGCGTCGGCGGTGTCGGCGGGGTGGGTGGCGTCGGCGGCGGCGGCACACCACCCTCGGGGCTGGGGGTGCGGCCAGGCGTGGGGGGTGTCGGAGGTGTGGGCGGAGTCGGCGGCGGCGGCACACCACCCTCGGGGCTCGGGGTCCTTGCCGGCACAGCCGTCATCGGCGGCGTCGGCGGTGTCGGCGGGGTGGGAGGGGTCGGAGGCGAAGGCGGCATCGTCGGCGGCGTCGGGGTGCGCACCGGAGGTGTGGGGGTCCGCGGGGGTGCCGGCACCGCCGTCGGGGTCGGGGTGGTGCGCACGCGACACACCTTCACGTGGAGGGCGAAGTAGAGGCACGACGGGGCAGACCCGCGGAACTTGAACTTGTGCAGCCCCTCCACCGCCGTCTTGTACGGGAAGTGCTCCGGCTTCGCCGTGTACCGCCCGTACGACCGCTTCGGCAGCTTGCTGCGGCCGATCCACATTGCCGCCTCCTCCATCTCCCACCCAGAAGCGATGTCGATCGTCAGGTCCACCGTGGCCCTGTCCACCACAAGCTCCACCTCCCCGGTCTTCCACCCGCTCCCGCTGCAGTGCTTCGCGTTGCCCCACATGTCGAGCACCTCCGTCCCCTTCGACACGGAGTTGGACCACCCGACCACGGCCCCGCCCCCCACGGCAGGCCGCTCGCAGTTCCGCATCCCGCGGAAGCAGTGCGCCTTCTCCCCGCGCACCCACGCCTCCACGCACTCCCCCTCCTCAGGCAGCGGGCCAGGCGCGGGGACGTACCCACCCCCGTACCCACCGCCGTGCTTGCCCCCGTACTTGCTGCCACCGTAGCCGCCGCCATAACCACCGCCGTACTTACCACCACCACCGTAGCCACCCCCATACTTGCCGCCACCGTACCTACCGCCGTACTTGCTGCCGTACCTGCTCCCCCCGTACTTCTTGCGGTAGTACGACCCGCGGCTCCCGTACCGCGACCGCGAGTAGTGCGCGTCTGCACACGACACCACCGCCATCAGCAGCAGCGCTGCTGTGCACCCACGCATCGTTCCACCCGCTCTCGTGCTTGGTTTGTGTCTTGTCTCTGTGTCTGTAGCTTCTGCAACCTGCAAGTGGTGTGGGTGGGGTGCTGACTGTGGCGTTCCCACCATGATTACTGTTCAAGCGGCTGTGATCGCCTCACAGCTCACCCGAGTGTGCGAGAAAGCGCCCTATCACTTCACAGCTACAACCGCTCTGATGAATTTCCTTTGTTTGTTGCGTTGACGCTTCTACACACAAAACCCTGAACTGATCACACCCTGAGCCTGATGAAGGGTGGGGTTAGTGTATAGAGCACGTTTGGTTGCAGCTGTGGTGGGGCGCTTTCCGCTCACACGAGTGTGCTTTAAAAATGAAATTCGCAACGCATTTGCGACGCGAAAACAAGCTCAAAACACTGAAATTCCATCGAAAACGGGCTCAAACATGCAAAATAGGGACATCCCCAGAAAAAAAATTGAAAAGGTACCCCCTGCAGGCGCCGGGCTATCGCCCACAAAAAGGCACCGGGAAGGCGGAATTGAACCGCTGCGGGTCACCCCGCCTACAGATTTGAAGTCTGCAACCAACACCAGTTGATTTCATCCCGGCAATAGTATCTCACAAAGCCATGTCACCGCTCCACCAACACACCTACCCTGCAACCTGCATGCAGACAATTCAATGATAAGAGTGTGTGGTGTGGGATGGGACAGCCTCAGTGTGTGTCAACCTCTTTGACTGGTATCCGTCAGGTGGATCGCCGGGTGGGGAGAGAACCGGTGTGAGGCCTTGACTTGGGACCGCTGCACACAGGGGCGGTGGGGCCCGTCTGCCTCGGTTGCGCAGAGGGCCACACACGCACACCCGGCACAGCGACAGGCACAGCAATCCGCAGACAGCGGAGACAGCAAAGGCATGCCAGAAGAGTGGCATATGGGCATGAAGCATGGGCACGGACATGGACACATGCAGGTCCACGGATGGAATGTGAATAGGCAGAACAGAGCGCACGCAGGCTGCAGCTGGGGGCGGGGTGGGAACGCAAGGCACACAGCCTTTTGCTTGCTTGCACTGTGGGTGCAGCAGAGCAAAGTGCAGTGCGCTTTGTGTCCCGCCTCAAACTCCAGAGCAGAACCCACGACACAAGAGACAGAGACAAAGTGCAAAGGCAAGACACGCCGTGTCTTGTGCACAGGGAGCAGTGGGTCAGGGTTAGGGGTTAGCTTATGAACGGTGGTGCAAAAACCGAAAGGATATCGGAGGCGTGGCTGGAGCTGCAGGCAGGACGGGACCGTGCGGTGGGACGGTGTGCAGTACAGTGCGGGGCAGCAGTGCCTACAGAGGACCACCACCGAACGGGCCGTCGCTCAGCGGGCGGGAGTCAAGGCCCAGCCACGGGCACTCTGCGCAGAGAGGGGCCGGCCCCTGCCCGCCCTTGCAGTCGGTCGGGCGGCACACCGTGTCGACCGCGTCCCACTTGCACTTCCCCGTGGAGGTCGGGCACGCCCCCGGGGTCGTGTGCTTCCCGCAGTCCACCCCGGCCGCGTCGATCCCGAAGACCATGAACTCCGCCTTCTCCGCCCCCGGGACGGTGATGGTGGTCGACTCCCCGCGCGCCAGCTGCCTGCGGAACGCCCCCATCGGGTGCTCGAAGCTCGCCCCCGGCGCACCCGTCACAAACCGCGGCGCGCACTGGCTCCGCCTCCACCCCGGGGTGACGGAGAGCAGCCCCGGGATCCCGCCCTGGTACTTCGTCGTGCAGGTGTGGGAGCACGTGTAGAAGAAGACCCACGCGTCGCACACGTCCACCACAGCCGCCGTGTCGGGGCACGTGAACTTCACATCCACCCCCACGGGCAGCTGCCACTGCGGGATCGTGAGCGGCAGCAGCTCCAGGAACGCAGGCGGGTTGCGCAGCTGCGACCCCATCAGGTCCGGCCACGCCTCCACCCCGTGCGCCATCAGCGCCAGGTTGATGCTCCCCACCGGCCCCACCACCACGGATTGCGCAAGGTTGCGTTCGGGACTCACAACCAGCGCCCGCTGGTTCGACGATACCATCGCTGCCGCAACCACCGCAAGGAACACTGTTGCCATCTTCCCTGTCTGCTGTCTGCTGTCTGGTGTAAAAGAAGTGTAGCAGCAAGCGCCTGTTATGGTGATGTGGTGTATGTGAGCCTTGTATCGTGTCGGGGTCGTTGTGTGTGGATGGAATTCGTAACGCATTTGCGACGCGAAAACAAGCTCAAAACACAGAAATTCCATCGAAAACGGGCTCAAACATGCAAAATAGGGACATTCCCAGAAACTATCTGTGCCCCCGCTGGATCGTAAAGTGACAGCAAAACGAGACAACAAACCACTCCGAAAGGCGTTTTGTTGGAACGCAGACCCCACTCGTCGTGAATATGACGGCTCGCGAGGTAGCCAGTGCTTGTGGCGAGGTGGTTTGGTTTTTGTACGCGACGGGTGAGCCCCTCTGCTTTGCAGAGTCCCTTTTAAACCTGTTCCGGGAGGTGGCGGAATCGGCGAAGTCAACTTCATGGGACACGGAGTTTCCCGGGAAGGTCGGTGCGATCGGGGCGTATTTCGCGGAGATGCGCGAGAATCGCTGGGTGAACAGGCCTTTGGCCGGAATGTGAGATATGGTCCGATGCCTCGTCTGAAATGTGGGCAGTGGTGCCCCCAACGGTGGTATTTTACAACTCATTCGGTGGAGACTCAGCACACATTCACGGCATATTCTGGGTGGATAACCCAGGGGTAGTTGCGTCAGCACAGGCGAGCCACAGCCGAAATGGGGCGGCGAACTCCCAACTGTGTTTGTATTTTCGTGTGTGCGGGCGGCGGGTTGTCGATGGACCCTGAGATGGGTCTCGACGACAACCAACGACGAGCTGAGCGGGGCTTTCACGCCGCCGTGAATATTCGGAGCGACCTACACTATCCAAACAAGCAGGGGCGGGGCGCGGGGACAGGGGGCGTGGGGGGGGCAGCAGGCGTCACAGACACTCAACTTTTGAAAATACCCGTGCTGCATCATGACCTCACACCTGACACCTTACACCGCACTTTGAACGCGTTGCGAACCTACTATGCTATGCCTCCCACCACCCCACCTCCCATGGGGCGTCAAAAAGAAGAGCGTTCAAAACGTCGTCCGAGCCGTCTGTGGTGCACTGAACTGGTTTTGCTAAAGTGAGTGGGGCACAGAGCGATTTGCTCCCTCATTTCGCTCGCCCTGCAACTGCTAGGCTTGTCGGTGATGGGGAGGGGGAGGGGAGGGGGGAAGGGGAAGCGATCGAGCCGACATGTGAGATGCTTCGGACAGCACCCGGGGGGAGGCGGGGGGAATGGGGAATGCTGTTGTACATGCTAGGGTTTGTGGCCAATTCCAACCTTTATTTTTTCCCGGCATGTTCTCTGGTTGGGGGTGCGGGGGAGTGTGTATCTTGCACTGCACGCTTTCCCAAACAAGGCTGTTGTGCCCTGTGGCGGGGCTATGCTCCTGTGGCCAGGGGGCCTTCGCTACCAGGTGCGACTAAGTGGGAAAAGGTGAGGGGTTTCATACTGCCCCTACACTGACTGATCAGCCGTGACTGGCTGTGGCTGGTAGCGAGGGCCTCGCTGCAATCGCGAGCAATGTTTATTGAGCAGAGTCCACAGTGTGAGTGATGTGAGTCTAGTTTTTTTAACCCTCTTTTTAAATTCTTGACACCGACAGAAACCCCGTGTTGCGGTTTTTCAAAAAACAATCCGGGACCAAAACACAGAAGGCGCGCCCTCACCTACAACCACCGCAAACCCTGCTGTGGAGGGTTTGTGGGCTGTAATTGCGTGTTGCGCAACGGCCATTGTCCCACCCTATCTTCTTTAACACTTGACAGGAGGGTTCCTGCTGTGGTAAAAAATAGGGCACACAACACCTTCACCAGACGGGGTCCGCTGAACTATAAAAAGAGAGCGCACTGGGGGGGAGGGGGGCATCGCAGGAGGTGGCGGGTGCGATTTGTTTGAAACCTGGCGGGGGCGCACCTTTTGACAAAGTCACGGCGAGGCCAGCGGTTGGCATGCCGCAGCGTGCGGGTGTCTGGGCCTGTGTTTCCTTTTGTCTGCATTTATTTTCCATGTCTGAGCGAAACAGAAAGGAAGCTCTACGTCAGTTCTGCCGCTTCCCACGCAGCGCGTGCCCAAGGCCTCTGCACCGCCAGCCCTTGCGGTGCAGGACACACGCTCCTGGACACACGCTGCCACCAGCTAAGGGGGAACGGTGAGTGGGGGGGGGGGGGGGGTATGGGGGTAGGTGCATGGGTGGGCCAGTGTGGAGCCGTGCCCCATCCAGGAATCCAAAACCACACACACGGAGAACGTTTGTTGAATTGTTCTGATATATTTTGGAACCGACAACCAAAAACTACAACGTGCCTGACGTAAAGACGATCAGGCAGTGACGTGCATATGATATAGCTCGTTGGAAAACATGATTCGCTTGCTTGCAAGAACCGAAAGACTAACAGACCCGGCATTGTTTGTGATTTGCTTTGCACCACCAATATATGCCAGCATGTCATGCGGGGTATCCTACTTGAAACCGGCAAATATCTCGCGAATCGTTTGAGATGCGACCACTACCCACAGAATTGGAGCAGTGTCGGAACGACCGATCACCTGATCTTTCTTGATGCGATGCAGTACAGGTGGGGGGGGACGCAGGACACCGAGTGACCCTGACGTAGCTCCATTCAGCGCTATCGCCGACACCACACATACACACGACCGATGTGGGCACAGCCCAAACAGAACCTGACTCTGAAAATAACCCCCCCACCCGATTCCCCTGCGAATTTGTGGGAGGAAGCGAACCCCCCCTCAGGGGACTACGGGGATAAAGGCAGGGGGGCGGTGGGGCGGAGGGTTGGTGGGTGGGGAGGGAGCCCATCCCAGCAGGGTGGTATCTCCTGTTGCTGGGGGGCCTTCGCTCAGAAGTGCAGAAACGTGAGGCGCCTCGCAAAAAGGGGGGTGGGGGGGGACGAACACAGGTTGACACGGAGCGAAGGCCACAATTGCGTTGCTATATTTTTTGATGGATATTGCGTGTCTCCATATATCCATTTTTTTTGGTGTCGACAATCATACACCGCGAGAGCTAGGCTACACAGGTAGTACGGGTTGTCCCATTGACGCCGATTTTTTTTTTGTGATGCGTTGATCTGGGTCCCGGTGGGTGATCACGTTGTGTACTCTGGGGGACACTCCGCGACGTCAACACGCTAACCCAAACTGGGGGCCCTCGCTACCAGATGTGACTGAGTGAGAAGAAGCGAGCAGCAGCCCCACTTCCCCTCACTGACTGACGAGCTGTGACTGGTAGCGAGCCCCCCCCCCACCCACTACAATACGATCGTTTGATTTTTGTGAATAACCGCGCTCCTTTTCCTTGCGCACACCAACTCCCAAGCGGCAGCGGGTGCCCGCAAGATCCAACACACATGAAGCGCCCCTCCCCCACCCCACCCCCCCGAGTCGGGGTGCCCTAAGGCCGCACCGCAAGCTAAAGAATACCCGGCTGCTATTGGGACACCCCTTGCCCCCCCACCCCCACCCCCTCCCGCCACCCCACAGGAAGGGGAAGTGTGGTACTAAACAGAGATACTATAAATAACAGAACTGGTGGATAAAGTAGAGGCAGTGTGGGGGCGGGGGGGGGGGGGGGGGGCAAGCGAGACAGAGCGGTTCGGGGATACGGGAGATGGGGTGGGGTGGGGTGGTGCGGGTGGCGGGGCCAATGGGAAGTTCAGGGGGGGGGGGGGGGGGAAATCCAACATTTCGGTCGAATGACACGGTGGGATCTTGTAAATTTTACATGTATAACTACAAGTATAATACATGTATTATACATGTATAATACTTGCATGTCAACTATTATACCGTAAACGGAAAAAGGGTGGACCGTAAAAATGTTCCAAGTTCCCAAAAAAAGGCCAAACGTTCCATCTTTTTTACGGTCCACCATTTATTGGGACTGAATATGGAAAAGACAATGCGATTTTCGCCCGCGGGCTGGTGGGTTGCGGGGCGCGGACTGCGGCCTCCACGCCGCAGACACCCACACGTAGGCCTCCCGACCTCCCAGCTTTGGACCCTCCCTCCACCACCGCAACCAACACCAGCAAGAGAAGCAAGTCCTCCCTGCGTGTGGAAAAGGCACGATCACCACCACTCACCTCGAGACTCACCCACCACCACACCTCGAGAAGTGTAGTACCATGCAAGGAGCATTCCGGTAGAAGTAAAAGTAGAACCTGCTGCACGAGCCCACAAAAGCAGCCACAGTACGGCAGGGCGCGCAGACAGAAGCTGAGACCACCGGGCTCCCTCCAGATGTAAATTCGTGAATCAGTGCCCGAAAAATTCAGGGAAATCGTACTCCTTTAGTGTAGTACACCCTGCAGTAACTGTGGGAGAACAGTTCCCGGACGATGGTGAGTGCACACTCTGTGCTGAGGCCCTGTGGTGTTAATCCTGCAGCTTCAGCCGTACGATTTCCTTGGTTCCTTCGCGACTTCGTCGCGAAGGAACTCGTAAAAAAAACCGCCAAGTCCACGATCCCAACCGTAAAATAGGTGGACCGTAAAAATGTTCCAAGTTCCGGAAAAATCCCATTTGTTCCATCTTTTTTACGGTCCACCTATAGTACGGTTCACCTTTATTACGGTCCACAATATTTCCGTTTACGGTATATCAAGTAAAAATACATGTATAATAGTTGCATGTCAACTATTATACATGTATTTTTACTTGATATACATGTATTTTACATGTATATTTCATGCATTTACATGTATTTTACATGTATAATACTTGTCATGCAAGTATTATACATGTAAAATACTTGCATGACAAGTAAAATACTTGCATGCAAGTAAAATACATGTATTTTACTTGCGTGCAAGTATTTTACTTGTCATGCAAGTATTATACATGTATTTTACTTGTCGTGCAAGTATTTTACATGTATAATACTTGCATGACAAGTATTATACATGTAAAATACATGTAAATGCATGAGATATACATGTAAAATACATGTACCGTAAACGGAAAAAGGGTGGAACGTAAAAATCCTGGCACCTCGCACCAGTAGGCAGGTTAGCCTAGAGGTTAGAATTCCTGACTGTGACAAAAGAGGCCCGGGTTCAAATCCCGGGACAGAATTTTTTTTAGGTCCTGGGTAAGACGTTAAACTGCCTGGGGGGGCCGTCCCCGGACCATGACGGGTGCCTGCACCAGGAGTCTAGCACGGCCGTGGTCCAGGGCATGACCGAAAACTGCTTGGGTACCGAGGCTCCCCAGACCAGGAAGGGTGGAGACACCTGGAGTCTAAATAGTCACACCACGTCAGGCCAGACCTTCGCATTGCACTCCGCGAAGACTGCCACACAGCCGCGGGGCAGGTGTGCAGCCTGTGGAAAACCTCGTACAGAAAAGGGTCGGCGACCGCCCGCCCCCAGTCTGAGAGGCATCAGCCGAATCTCGGT
Organism: Rhynchopus euleeides; assembly: GCA_963210315.1. Classification (NCBI taxonomy): domain Eukaryota; phylum Euglenozoa; class Diplonemea; order Diplonemida; family Diplonemidae; genus Rhynchopus; species Rhynchopus euleeides. The sequence goes on along the minus strand of OY723240.1, from coordinate 2,369,481 downwards.
GGAGGCGGGCACAAAACAAAAGGGAGAGTCGTCACTGTGCATATCAGCACGGTCCCGCCCTCTGTGCCAGACCAACACACCACCAAAGGAAAAGAGGAAGAGGCGACGTAAGGCAATGCCTCCGTGCGGCCAGGAGAACACGAAATAGCGACCCCCTCAACGGGGAATGCTACGAGCACGGCCAAAAATCGTTCAAAATCGTTCAAAATGTTCCAAGTTCCCAAAAAAAGGCCAAACGTTCCATCTTTTTTACGGTCCACTATTTATTGGGACTGAATATGGAAAAGACAATGCGATTTTCGCCCGCGGGCTGGTGGGTTGCGGGGCGCGGACTGCGGCCACGCCGTAGACTCCCACACGTAGGCCTCCCGACCTCCCAGCTTTGGACCCTCCCTCCACCACCGCAACCAACGCCAGCAAGAGAAGCAAGGCATCCCTGCATGTGGAAAGGGCACGATCACCACCACTCACCTCGAGACTCACCCACCACCACACCTCGAGAAGACATTACATACAAGTTATACAGACAGAGTATCTAAAGGGACATCAAGAGAGGGAGGGTGACGGGTTTGCGGGACATTTACAGGGGCATAAACAGAGAGAGGGGATGTGGCACAGTGCTCAGCACTCAGCACTGAAGTCGAGTGACGACAGGATCCTCTCCATCTCTGCCAATTCTGCGGGGGTCGTCAGCGCTGCGTCCGGGTGCACCTCGGTTGGAGGGTCGTAGTCAGCAACAGCATCATCGGTACTTGCTGCGAGCGTTCCGGGGTCGGCGATGATGCCAGCGCGGACGAACGTTTTCACGACGGAGCTCGGCTTCACCTTGCTGAACCCACGGCACAGCCAGGCGAGATGGCGGTCGCGCATGTCCGCGGCGGTCACCTTCGTCGTCCTGGCCAGGTCAGCCATCAACTCCTGGTCGTCGAGCTCAGGGTTCTGGGCGACGAACGACACGAAATGCAGGTTCTCCGCGTCGAACACGATCAGCGGCCCGGAACGGATCTCCGTGAGGGTCGCGGCCCACTGCACCTCGGACAGGGTGATCAGCCTCACACTGGTGTAGTACTCCCGGTTGAGTGCGCCCACAGCAGCCTGGGCGGCGGGGTATGGGAGGCGCTGTGCCTCGGTGAACTGCGCAGCGTCACCATTCGCAGAACGCAGTTCCTCCAGCACCTGCTGAACAGCATCCTGTGCGCCGGGAATGCCTTCCGTGTCAGTGGGGATCACCTTCTCGAGCAGGTTGAGAGCATCCTTGACCTTCGGGAGGTAGGCCTTCCGCACGCCGTAGCTGTTGAGACACAGCTCCACAGCACGCAGGGCGTACCACCCACTCGCGTTGTCCCCAGGGTGAACCCAGTCCGCACAACCCGGAGACACCACGATGCTTGCCCTTGTGCCGGCAAGGACTGCGTTGCGGAAGGCGGCTGTCTTCACGGACGAATCGTACACCATCACTTCATGCGACCCCATCCCTGCGAAGAGGAAAGGGGTGCCAGTTTTCGCAAGGGCACGGGTTTTCCTCTTCTCGTCACGCCGGAACAGCTTGGTGCAGACACCGGTGTACCACTTCGAGAACTTTTCGCGGAGGTATTTCTTGATGTAGGCATTGAAGCCCAGGTCCAGCGGCTGCAAGAAAGCAGTAAACCCCGGAGGAATATCGACAGTCACGATGCCGCTCTCTGCGAGTGCTGCAGCAACCTTCTCGGTCTGTTGGCCCGTGAACTTGTCGATGATCAACAAGGATTTCTGCTCCTCCCCGAGCCCCTTGGTCTCTTTGACACCCGTGAGGTATGGCACCAACACCTTCTCGATGTATTCGAGGGTGGTTGCTTCGGACGCCCAGTGTTTCGGATTGGCAGTCAAGTGCCAGGTTTCCCCGTACGTCTCCAGGTACTCCTCCTCGAAGCGTCCGTGTGAGCGGGAAGTTAGGCCACCGTATATCAGCTGGACAGGGAGGAGATCGCCGGTCGCACTGGCGCCGAATACACCCGTAATCGCCTTCTTTTCGTCGGACTTCGAGAGCGGCACGTATGACGCGCCCTTCTTGTCGAAGGTCTTTGTGGTACCTGGCAGGAGGGGAAGGGCAGTGTGGTCGACATTCACCACCAAATCATCTGGGATGTTGTGCTGTGCCCTCAGACGTTGCACCTCCCCCTCGAACTCAGCCTTGGCCCGTTCCAGCAAACCCGGACTGTGGCACACCGCCGTTGTCCGCATTCGCAAGGTCCATCCCTGCGCAGCGAGGTACTTCCGAGCCCATTCCGTGCCGAGAGCTGTCTCAGAATCAATCCTGCTTGGATCACTGCTGGCACTCACCAGGCCTCGCGCGGAGGCGGACACAGTCTCAGCTGAAACCTGCGTCCCGCACCGCCTCAGGGCGCGCAACAACTGCATCAGCCTGGTCTCCTCGCTGTCGGTGAGGATTGCGGGCCGGCCGCGCTTCTGCGGGGGGGGAAGCACCACCTCCTCTGTCACCTCACCGAGAAGAGCTGCGGCACGCTTCCGCTTGCCCAGCTCTTCCCGGTAGAGGGTCGCAAAACGGGAGGCGGAGCTCTTCGAGAGCTTCCTCCGTCCTGCGAGAGGGGCGTTCCAATCGGCAACGACTGCCGAGAGCTTCCCCTCCACCACCTTCCGGCCGATCTCCAGCTTTTCGGCCGGGCTCCAGTCACCACCGCCGGTAGGCCCCTGTGAGGATGCCTGCTGGTCGCGCACTGCACGCGTCACACTTTCAGCCTCAGCCCGCGAAATCGGACAAGCGCCGTTGCTGCCGGGGGTGTACGCTGCACGGGGCACCGTGAAGAGCAACATGCTCTTCTGCTTCGGTTCACGCTTTGGAGGCATGTGTGTGCGTGTCCCTGCAAACTGGGGGAAAGTGCGTGAGGACAGCGGGAAGATCAACGAAAACAACAAGGCGAGGCGGCAACGGAGAGGGACATGGAGAGGGGGGGGGGGCGGGGGCGAGCGCGTGACTAGCATCTGGAGTCTCTCAAGGCCGAACGAGACATATTTCGAGATACCACCCCAAACTCACACGCCACGGTTGTCGGGAGACTGACGACGTTGTCGTCTGTAAGTCCGCCCCAACCCCCTCACTTACGAATTCCAACGGAGATTTGGAATTCACGGGCCCCGAACATTGTTCCGTGTAGTACCATGCAAGGAGCGTTCCGGTAGAAGTAAAGGTAGAACCTGCTGCGCTAGCCCACATAAGCAGCCTCAGTACGGCAAGGCGCGCAGACAGAAGCTGAGACCACCGGGCTCCCTCCAGATGTAAATTCGTGAATCAGTGCCCGGAAAATTCAGGGAAATCGTACTCCTTTCGCTTTAGTGTAGTACACCCTGCAGAAACTGTGGGAGAACAGTTCCGGACTGTTGAGGCCCTGTGGTGTTAATCCTGAAGCTTCAGTCGTACGATTTCCTTGGTTCCTTCGCGACTTCGTCGCGAAGGAACTCGTAAAAAAAAAACGCCAAGTCCACTATCCCAACCGTAAAATAGGTGGACCGTAAAAATGTTCCAAGTTCCGGAAAAATCCCATTTGTTCCATCTTTTTTACGTTCCAACTATAGTACGGTTCACCTTTATTACGGTCCACAATATTTCCGTTTACGGTACATGTATAATACATGTATATGCCTGAAATATACATGTAAAATACATGTATATCAAGTAAAAATACAAGTATAATACTTGCATGTCAACTATTATACATGTATTTTTACTTGATATACATGTATTTTACATGTATATTTCAGGCATTTACATGTATTTTACATGTATAATACTTGTCATGCAAGTATTATACATGTAAAATACTTGCATGACAAGTAAAATACTTGCATGCAAGTAAAATACATGTATTTTACTTGCATGCAAGTATTTTACTTGTCATGCAAGTATTATACATGTATTTTACTTGTCATGCAAGTATTTTACATGTATAATACTTGCATGACAAGTATTATACCGTATACGTAAATATTATGAAACGGGCCCATTTTTGGCCGGTCCGTTCCATAATATTTACGTTCCAAAATATTTACAGGGCCAGTTGGGGACTCGGTGGTGAGGACGGCTTGCGTCAGGAATCGCGCGAAAAGTGCACGAGTAGGTCCCGTCAGGGACTCTGCATGCCGTCCGATCACCTGGTCCAAGTCCCCGAGTCGCAGAAAGCCCTGTAAATATTATGGAACGAAAAAAATCTGGAACGCCAACCCACCAGCGTTCCAAAATATTTACGTTCCATAATATTTACGTTCCATAATATTTACGTTCCAAAATATTTACGTATACGGTACATGTAAAATACATGTAAATGCCTGAAATATACATGTAAAATACATGTATATCAAGTAAAAATACAAGTATAATAGTTGACATGCAAGTATTATACTTGTATTTTTACTTGATATACATGTATTTTACATGTATATTTCAGGCATGTACATGTATTATACATGTATAATAGTTGACATGCAAGTATTATACATGTATAATACATGTATATACTTGTAGTTATACATGTAAAATTTACAAGATCCCACCGTGGACAAGGCGGGGGGGGGGGGGGGAATCAAACGGGGCACTGATGATGTGGTGTTGTTGTTCACGGTGTGGGACACTGCATCCTCTGCATCTCTCTCTACCCATAACACATCCTTGAAGCCAAACGTGTTCACCGTAGTTGCTGGATACCGCGCCTAACAATTAATTTCGAACAACGGTATGTGGTGCTTGGTACACGCATGCGCGTGGTGCATCACATGAATGAACGTCAGAACGCATGCACCGAACACACGTGGGTATTGACAGTGATGTATGTTACAGAAACATATGATTGCATTGCTTGCAACACAGGACTTCCTTCGTCACCTGCGAGAGCTCTGCGAAAAAGAGTGGCGCTTGCTTCGATTGATGCTTGCGTGGGCTGGAGCTTCAGGGCACGCCAGCGGCACGTTTTTTTTCTTTTCCCGTTTGTCAAGCACTTGAGATAGATAGAGAGTGAGTGAGTGAGTGAGAACGTGCATCAGGCCCCGTGATTCCTCTTCTTGAGAATGCATTTGCCACGCTTCCGCCGCGAGTCGTCGACACGGTACATTGGCCCCACCCTGCCTGTCTCTGCGCTGGGGTCAGCGCAGCATACTGTTCAGTTTTGTTTGGGGTTCGATTCGGTACCTTCCTTGGTTTTTTTTTTTCCACTTCATTTTGAAAGTCGCACGCATCATAACAATGAGAGATTATCCCAAATAAAACACCCAGGAAAATCACAGGAACAGCGATCCCTTCTTCCCTATTTTGATGCGTTGACGCTTCCACCATGCAAGAGCCTGCTGCCTTGATGTCGGTGTGGAGCACAGTGTGATCACGAGATCGCTAGACACACAGAAAGAGAGCAAGGTCGTCGGAATCACTCCCACACTATGACCCACCATACACACATAAGGGCCTTCGCTCAGAAAATGCAGAAGGTGTGCACACTCGCAAAACCGGTCGCAAAAGTGACAGTTTGACACACAGTGACACAGAGTGAAGCCCCCCCATGTGCTAAAAGAAGAGTGCAGAACGGGGATCTCAGCTCGACACGAGAGTGCTTCCCTCCGGGAAAAAAAACCGCCTGGTTATGAGAGATTCTTGTTGCAGTCGCCCAGCCACAGCCCATCAGAGGTGACAGGATGTTCCTGTCAGCCTCAGCTGGGGCACATGCCAGATATATCGTATACGAGAAGGGCATCAGCCTTCACCCCACCTCCTCCCCAACCCCATCCTGACGACCGTCTGCCGACGACACACTCATCGAGAGGAATGTGCCGCTTGTCATGACTGAACTCACTCACGTGTGATCCATACCCGACCTTCGCATAAGGCAAGAAGGGGTGTGTGTGGAAGCGCAAACGCATAAAAACCCCCCAAACCCAAGCGAGAGATGATTATCATAGATGGCAGGAAATTAATTTTTGTAATTTTTAATTGCCATCTTCCCGAAAATTAATTTCCGCTTGAAAAGTTAACCTTTTAATTTTTGGGAGTAATTTTGATTAATTTTGCTGTTCCGGCGAATAATCGAAAATTAATTTTTAATTTTTGGAAATTAAAAAGTTAATTTTGGAAAATTGGCCATTTTTGGCCCTTTGAACACAAAAACGGACAAGTCGTAGGGGGACCCCAACACCCCAGATACCCCCTTCTGGGACCAAAAAGTGCACGAAAGGGGTTAAAACGGCCCAATTCGTTGATTTTGTGCATTTCCCTGCTAAAAAATGGTTTTTGTGTGGGCGAGTAGTTGTAGAAAATCGCGAAAAATGTCAGAAAATCGAAATTTTCACAGAGGCCCAAAAACGTGTTCCTGGGTGAAAAATGTGACCAAACACCGATTTCTGGCCATTTCTGGGTGGTTTTTGGGGGTTTCTGGCCATCTTTCAGCGATTTTTCTGGTCAGCAGAACCCACCCAGAAGCCCTTAGAAAATGGCTGGTGGCAGTTTTGGGTCGAATTGAACAGAAGGACGAATTGCTCGCCAACTCTTTCGATACATGAAAATTTGGGCATTTTCCGTTACTCTGAACACATTCGCACACCATGAGAAAATTTCGAATTTGAGAGGCTGTGCCAAGCTCATCCCCTGTCTGCATCCCGGACCGTGGCCTATCGAACTGCCCGATTTTTCCCACTTTTCACCTTGCGTAGCTGGGGAGGGGCGATTAACTGCAATTAATTTCCGGAATTAATTTTTTGAAAAATTAATTCCGGAAATTAATTAAAATTAATTAAAATTAATTAAAATTAATTTTTCAAAAAATTAACTTTTCGGATAGCAAAAATTAAAAATTACAAAAATTAATTTTCTGCCATCTATGGATTATAGTGGCCCCCCCCTGGGCTGCGAAACGTTTTTACAACCCAGCTGTTCAGATCAGTGGTCGCGCTAAATATTGGAAAAATCTCCCAAAATTTGGAAATCGGGAGCGAAAAAACGTACCTGAAAAAGGGGCTCGTTTTTGGGCGGGGAAACCACGTTTCGTTGCATTTCCGAGCCTCGCCCGGATCGTAGTGGGGTCATTTTGAAAAAATGGGCTTGTTTGAAGACACTCAAATTTTCCGTCCTGGTTGTCTCTACAGCATGTGATCAGTAACAACCCGGGCTAGGGGTCAGGCACCTGCTCGGAAAGCAGGGACACTCAGCTCAACTGCCAACAACGCCACCAAGTAGGCAAACATGTGCCAGCTTGAGTGCCACCCCTGATACGGCGAGGGTGTAGCCTGTTCAAGACACTGATGCCAGCACTGGACGTGGGGACCCCACGAAGCATGTTGTATGTGAAACCTCGTGCACACGCGAGACAGGGGGGTCTGGGGGGCGGAGCCCCCCAGCCGCCGGAGGCCACGGTAGTGAGTATCTGTTCCTTGCGCCGTAGTGGGAGCGCGTGGGAGTTGCGGGCGTACAGATTCTGTGTGAGTTGGATGCGTCCTCCTGAGGCTACTGAGAGTGGTCTGGGTCCCATTCGCTGATGTGAACCCAAAGGACTTGGCTACAAGACAGGCACACGCTGCAGCCTAGTGATACAGGGGGGTCTGGGGGGCGGAGCCCCCCAGCCGCCGAAGGCCACGGTAGTGAACATCTGTTCCGAGCTGAACTCGTGTGGTCGGAGCCCAGTGCTGCGCGGGAAGCAGTCACTCGGTAGGGAAGGCAAAAGGGGTGCTGAGAGTTTCATGCAAAGCGATGCTTGTGGAAGTTTGGGGAACGGCGAAAGTCAGGGCGTGAAGAGCAGCAGCCATCAAGGCCACCCACCCACCCCCGCCCCGCGGGGCCCATTTTTTTCTCTCCCCGTCTCTGCCTTCTTTTGAATATTTGAGATCCGTGCGAAACGCCATGGGGTCACTTTCATTTTTTTGGTGCACTTTTTTCATACTGAATTGGGGTACCAAAACTGTTCGAGTTGTGGACAAATCCCTGTTTGCAAATAAAAAACGTACCTCAAAAAATCGTCGAAAATGCCGGGAGTAGGGAGTGAAGTTAGCGCGACCACTGGTTCAGATGGGTCGATATTTTTTTTGCACCCATTGTTCATTCACAATTTTGATAGTCCACAAGATCATCCACTGGGTGGCGGGCTGGCAGACAGGCTTTCTCGGCCGGGCTAGCCCGTAAGACTGTCGAAACTATCGGGTTGGGGGCAGGGAGGGGGGCTGTCCTGGATGACGTCGTACACTGCGACGCGCAGCCTCCTCAGCTGGAGCTGTCAGGAGCCGCAAGAAATCGGGCCCCGATTCACACCCCGAAAAAGCTGGCGTGACACCCGATATTCGAGACTCCTAATCCCACCCCTGGGCATCAGGGGCTGGGCCTCGCAGTGTAAATCAAAAGAGCGGTTGATTTGAACAGAGAGGTCTGCAACGGGCGACCCCATGCCGGCTTTGTTGTTGAGAGGGTCACAATGGCACCTCACAAACACGGGGAGAATGCCTGTCCCGACGGCCATAGCCGAACACTAGCAGGCGCCCCCTTCAATGTCTGTATGGTTGCATTGCTTTGATTTGTACACATTGCGCCGGAATAGCGACCGAAGCGCAGGTTCACCGGGGGGGTAACTTTACCCTCGAGCTGGGCATCGGGGTGTGGCGATGCTGTCTGATTTACAACAACACGTTGTCGTTGCCCTGTGGGGTGGGGTGTGGGCATGGGTGTGGTGGTGAATCAGAAAGGGTCGCAGCATGGGCCTGCCCCCCCTGACGTGATTGCATCAGCCGATGCGTTGTCCCAGCAGCCAGGCAGGAGGCCTGAGGCTCCATCAGGGAAAGGTGTGGGGCTGCGTGGCATTGGAACGAGAGATGTGCGGCGGTGTGCAGCAGACATACCGAGGCAGGTGCACCGAAGTGCGGCACCGCGTTCTGGGAACGGCCGAGGTCAATGCCGTTGTTGGGGCTGGGTGGTGCCATGGTGGGCGATGCGCCGAGAAGGGTGTTGGCGTGGGTGTTGCGGGACAGCGGGTTCATGTTGGCCATCGTGGCGTCGCCGAGGCCTGCGTGTCCGAAGGTGTCGGCCAGTGGGCTGCCGCCCAGCCCGGATGGGGAAGGCGACTGGGATTTGCCGAGGAGCGTGTCGAAGCGCTTGGCGAAGTCGGGGGTCAGGCCAGGCAGCCCGCCGGCCGCGGCGTGGCCGATGGGGGCAAACTCGTCGGAGTTGAGGTCGATGTCTGCCGCCGTGAAGCCGTAGTTGGCGAGGCGTGCCTTGCCGTAGAGCGCGTCCTGCAGCTCCTGCTTCGCCGCCTGCGGGAGGGACGGGTCGGCCGTGGCCTGGCGTGCAGCGGCGCTGAGGTTGTTGGCCTGTGCGTCCAGCTTGTCCAGCGCGGCCTGCAGCGGGGCGGCTGCCGCACCCAGCCCGCCCTGTGCGAGCGCACCCTGCACGGCGGCAGCGAGCAGCCCCTTGGCGGGGTCCATCCCCCCCATGTCCACACCCCCGTACACAAAAGAGACCTTGCCGTCCAGCGCGTCCTGCAGCTGCGTCACTGCGGCGGCGGGGAGGGCACCGCCCTGCACCGCCTGCCGCACCGCCTGCTGCAGCGCAGCCTCCTGTGCCGTGTACTGCGTCACGGCTGTGTCCAGGCCCGCGCTGCGGCACGTCTGCAGCACGTTGCGTGCCGCTGTCGGCACCATCCCCGACACCGCCGCACGCGACAGCGGGTCCATCCCCGACAGGTCGACGTCGCCGTGGAACCCTGCCCACGGGTTCTGGTTTGCCTCCAGCGCCTTCGCCAGCGCCTCCCGCTCCTCGCCCTGCAGACCCTGCAGCGCAGCAGACGCCACCTGCTGCAGGTTCGCGTGCCGCGTGTCCGCGTCGTGCAGCGCCCCCTCCAGCTGTGTCCGCACAGCGCTGGGAAGGTCCGGCTGCGCAAGCACCGCCTGCACTGCAGCGGCTGTCTGCCCCTGCGCCAGGGCCGCGCGCAGCACAGGGTCCATCCCAGCCAGGTCGGCAGCAGGGCCCCACGTGTTGTCGTTCACCGCATCCTGCAGCACCTGCCGTGCCTGCGCAGGCACAGCCGTGTCACCCGCCGCCTCCATCACCTGCTGTGCCAGCTTCTCGTTGGCCGCCGCATGCTCCTGCAGCATGCGCTGCATGTTCACACGCTGCTCACCCTGCAGCTGGTCCACAGCCGCCGCAGCAGCGACGGGCACATGCCCACGCGCAGCACCGGCACGCTGCAGGGGATCCATCTTCGCCATCAGCGACGCGCCAGGCTGTGTCCCAAACGCAACAGCTGCACTCAGGCTGTGCCTCGTCGTGTCAGGAAGCGTGCCATCACGCATGGCCACACGCCCCTCCTGTGCCAGGGCGGCAGCACTCTTGTCCGCACGCGCCAGCGCCGCCTCCAGGGCCTGCCTGTCTTGGGGACTGACACCCTTGTGCCGCAGCACCTGCCTTGCAGCGATGGCCAGCCCACCCGCAGCAGCAAGCGGCGCCATGCCCGACAGGTCCGACGCAGGCCCCCAATACCCGCCGTCAGCCGGCCCGTCCGTCTCCATCACAGCCTTGAGGTACTGCTTGGCGTCGCTGTCCTTCATCTCCCCCACCACGCGCTGCAGGTTGGCGTTGTCCTGGCGTGCCACATCAGCCGCCGCCGCCACGGCCTGCCTGGTGGAGGCGGTGACACCCGACGACGCTGCCACAGTGTCCGCAGCCTCCAGCACGCGCCCACGCGCCGCTGCCTCCTTCACGAGAGGGTCGCACCCCGTCTGCAGGGTGTTGCCCAGCGCAGCCTGCTGGGCGAGGGCCTCCTTCAGGTTCTGGCGCTGGGGGGCCGGCACGGAGCTGTCCTCCGATGCCTTCGTGGCTGCAGAGACAACGTCGTCGCGTGCAGCGTCCAAACCTTGCAGCGCCTCGTGCAGCTTCTTGCGGTTCTTCTTGGGCAGGCCGGGGCGGCGGAGGGCAGCGCGTGTGGCCTCTGCGATGCCGCCCTGCTGCACAGGGCCCTTGAGGGGGTCCATGCCGTCGAGGTCTGCGCCTTCCCAGTTGCCGAGTAGGGCACGGCCAAGTGCCTCCTTCACCTCAGGCGACGCCTCCGAGCTCGAAGCAAGGTCACGCATAGCCTTCTCCAAGGCACGGCGCTTGGTGGCGAACTGGCGGTTGGCTGCGCGCACCTCAGGGGGTGGAGTGCTGCCTGAGTCCTCTGCGAGCTTGTTGACGGCGTCTGGGACAGCGCCGTAGCCTGCAGCGGCGAGGTGGGTGGGGCCGGCGAGCTTGGCAAAGGTTTCGGCTTCGGTGACGGCAGGTGCGACGCTGCTGAGCACCGCACGCTGGGGTGGGGGCATGTGTGCGTCCTGCGACCCTGCGGTGGCGGCCGCCTTCGCCTTGGCATCGGCGCTCTTCCACGTGTCGAGTGCCTTCTGCAGCTGCCCCGATGTGCCAGCAGCCAGCCCGCCACCAGCCACAACCGCCCCGATCAGCGCCGCCTTCTTGCCCTCGTCAAGCGCCTGCCGTGCAAGCGGGTCCATCCCAGCCTGTGTGGGTGCAGGGTGTAAAGTGCCGGGTATGCAGGGTGGGGAGTGGAGAGTGCAGGGGAAGGTGTGTGCATGAAGGGGCAGTGCACCACACAGACAGGCAGCGGGTTGGTGTGTTCAGCCACAGGCAGCCCTGTGGCACAGACTCGCTGCACCTGCACATACCATGTCTGCAGGGCCCCACGCACTGTCCAGTGCAGCCTCCAGCCCTGTGCGTGCCTCTGCAGGCAGCGATCCGTCCTGCAGCGCCGCCACAGCAGCACTCTGCAGCTCTGCGTTTGCCTGAGGTGCAGTGTGTGGTACGGCACAGCACATCTCACAAAAGACACAACAGACAACACACAACACACGCCTGGCACATACCGCATCCACTGCACGCCCCGCCTCAGCCAGCCCCTGCCTGCTGCCTTCAGGCACGCCAGGCGCACCCTGCACCTCCTTCACGGCAGCAGCAGCCTTGCCTGTCTCCAACGCCTCCTGCTGCTCAGGCGTCTGTGTGTGGTGTGGTGCGGTGTCGTGTGCTGTGGTGCGACTGTGGCAGGCACCAGAATCCACAACCAGGTGCAGGCAACACACCCAACCGCCTGTAGTGTCCTGCACGTGGAGCTGCAATGCAAGCATACCAGTCCCTCAGCTGCCCAACGCTGAGCAGCAGGCTTCCCTGCTGCTGCTGCTGCTGCTGCACCAAGCGGGTCCATCCCATCCATCGAGGCAGGGCCGAAGTCGTTCCCGTTCCCGTTCCCGTTGCCAGGTGCACCACGCGCAAGCGGATCCATCCCGTCCATCGAGGCAGGTCCGAAGTCATTCCCAGTGCTGTTTGGGGCGGGTTTCCCGAGTGCATCCATCCCGTCCATGTCCCCAGGACCGAACCCGTTACCGCCACCCAGCAGCGCGTCCTTGTCGCCAGAATCAGTGCTCCCGCCCTCCGGCATGGGCTTCGGAGGCGGGCCCGTCAGGTCACGCAGGTTCAGCCCTGTGGAGTCGGGCTCCGAACCCGCAGGGTCCTTGTCGTGCTTCGGCTTGTCAAGAGGGTCGAACCCGTCCATCGGTGCACCCGTCCAGTCCCCGAGGTTGCTGTGCTCCGGGATCATCGGGGTCTGTTCCTCGTGCGACACGGACTTGTTCTCTGGCTTCTTCTTGCGGCACATCAGCAGATACAGTGCCACCGCCAGGCAGCACAGGACCAGCACGATCAGCAGGATCAGCAGCCATCCGAGGCACATGCCCCCGATCTCGAAGAACACGCAATCGTTTCCCTCGTCCTCCGTGATCCCGCGCACAGGCACCTGTGTGTAGTTCACTTCCAGGTCCGCACAGTTCGGTGGCAGATACCCCGGCTGGCAGAAGCACCCGCCCGTCAGCCAGTCGCAGCGCCCGTGCCCTGAACAGTTCGTCTGCGCCTCGCAGTAGATGGTGCACGCGGCTGGGTCCTTCCCGGGCGGGTACATGTTGGGCAGCGCACACTCGAGGCACGCAGACCCTGTATACGCAGCCCTGCACTGACACGTCCCGTCTGGCAAGCACTGGCCACGCCCGTTGCAGTCCACCAGCGCGTCGCACCCCGTTTCCACCTGCACGGTGAGGGTCACGACGGTCTGCGTGCAATTGTCGCCGTCAAACCCAGGGCTGCAGAAGCACCGCCCCGTCTGCCAGTCGCACTTCCCGTTCCCACTACACGTCGTCTCCGGGTTGCAGTGTACGGTGCACGCCGTGTCAGCCAGCCCTGGTGGGTACATGTCCTTCTCGCAGTCCAGGCAGCGGCGCCCTGTGTACCCGGGTGTGCAGATGCACGCCCCGTCCGTCTGGTTGCACGTCCCGCGGTTCGAGCAGATCTCCGGTGTGCATTGCGTCCCACAGTCCGCACCGTACCACGAGGGGAAGCACCTGCACGTCGGCAACGCTGCGTCGTAGTTACACTCTCCGTGTCCTGTGCAGTTCCCTGCAGCCTCGCACTGCAGGTCGCAGAGCCCTGTGGCGGAGTCGTAGAACCCCACGTCACACACGGAGCAGTTCAGCCCCTGGAACCCGCGGTCGCAGTCGCAGTACCCGCCAGTGTTGCACGTCCCACGCCCGTGGCATGTGTCAACAGCATCGCAGTACGTCGTGCAGATCCCTGCTGGGTAATACCCTGCAACACACTCTGCACACGTGTCCCCTGCAAAGTGCCCGTCCGCATCGTTGTTGAAGCACTGGCACTTCCCGTCGTCCCCACACACTCCGTTGTCGCTGCACGTCGCGTTCGTGCACAGCATGTTGCACACACCCACAGGGTACAGGTCTTGCCCACATTCATCGCACCGTGCACCGACAAAGGTGCCAGACTGCCCCTTCGCAAGGCTGTCGCACTGACAGGTGAACTCCACCAATCCAGCGGTGCATTCCCCGTGTCCTGAGCAGTAGCTGTCGCGCGTGCACGTCACATTGCAGCCGTTCGTTGTCTGTGTGTTTGTGAGTGGTTGGGGGTGCCGGTGGTGGTGTTGTGGCACAATCAACAAACCAGTCTGCTGCTGCATTGCAGGAGTACACAGGAGTACACACGTACATACGTAACTCCCCTGGAAGTTCAGGTCACACTCGCAGTAGTGCGGGACAGGCAGCACAGGGTTGTAGATGCACTCTCCACTGCCAGAGCAGTTCCCAGCGCGAGTGCAGCTCTGTGGTGGTGAGGTGGTGATGGTGCAGGTGACAGGAGAAGGGCAGGGCAACACAGCAACACAAACCATGTCGCAACAACACAGCACATACCATGTCACACGTCGGTGCAGGGTAATGCGGTGGGAGGCACGCCTCACACGTGTCCCCTGTGAAGGGTGCATCGCACACACACTTCCCGTCCATCCCACACACGCCATTCGAGCTGCACGTTGTGTTCGCAAGGCAGTACTTGCACTCAGCAGGGGCCCCGTAGTAGTCGGTGTCGCACGTGTCGCAAGCAGGGCCAGTCCACCCGATATCGCAGTTGCACGTCCCTGCCAGCATGTCCACATCGCTGCAGTTCCCGTGCCCGCTGCACGTGTGCTCACGTGTGCAGAAGACATCGCAGACGCCAGGTGGGTACAGGCACTCGCCTGTGTACATCAGCGCATTCGTGTTGATGGGCTGCGGACAGTCCGCACACGCCGTGCAGTTCGGGTTCACTCCGATCGGCTTCCGGTTCGCGTCGCACACCTCGCACCGCGGCCCTGCGAACCCCGTCAGGCACTGGCAGCTGAACCTGCCTGGGCACACGCACTTGTTGTCCAGCTCGCACTCTGCCGGGATCTGCACCGTCACCATCGTCTGTGCACTCAGCCCGAAGATGTCCACAGCAGCCACAGACATGTGGTACAGCGTCCGGTCCAGGTACGCCATAGTGATGCGGTCGGGGTGGTCTGCCACGATCTTGCTCCCCTTGAACTTGAAGCGCCCGTTCGACCCCCCGTCCAGCATCCGCCAGTCGGTGATGCGCACACAGCTCCCGTTTGCGTACAGCTCCCCGAACGGCGCCTCCTTCGGGATCGCCCGGTACCAGTCGTGGTCGTGGTCCACAGGCTCCCACGCCAGCGTGAAGCACCCCTCCGGTGGGCACGCCAGCGACTTCGGCTCCAGCGCAAACGTCACAAGGGTCACCACCGACCACAAGCTGTCATCGAACACAGCGTACTTGCACTCCTCCACGTGCAGGTCCTCGTTGTCGGACCGCCCCACCAGGTCTGCCTTCGGGGTGAAGGTGAAGGAGCCGTCCTCCTCGACCTCCAGCACGCTCCCCTCCTTGCAGGTCGTCGTCTTGCCCCCGCCCTGTGTCAGCGGGTCCCCTGTGTAGTCCGGTGCCACTCGCACCTTCAGGTTCTTCAGCTTCGGCGACCAGTCGTTCGCCAGCAGCCCCTCGTAGTCCGGCTTCGTCAGCTTCAAGTACGACGTGCGTGTCGGGTCCCGCATGATCCCGTAGATGTCCTCCGCAGCCACAGGCCCCTCAGCCCCAGGGATCACCTTGAACATACGCACGTTCCCGTAGATCACCCCGTTCTGGCTGAGGTTGTACCACGCGATGCGTCCCTTCCGCCACGCCTTGTTGGTCGACGCCCCACACTTTTCAGCAGCTCCCGCGTCGCGCGCCGCACCGTCCCATTGATCTTTACACTTGTCGACAGCCTCTTGCTGTGTGACGCTGAATATCTCCTTCCCGCCCACACTCACCTTCAGCACCTCTTCCGAGAACAGCACCTGGAAGGGGTACGACGTGTCGATCTTCCAGCCGTCAGAATCCATTGCAGCCACAGGATAGCACCCGACGCTGTTGCGGCTGGCGCCCCCCGTTCCACCGAAGCGGTGCCAGAAGCAGGCGCCCGTCTTCCCGCCGGTGTGGTTCGGAACCTCGTCAGCAGGAAGCGTCCCGTTCAGCTTCTGCAAAGTGTAGTGCTGGTGCGTCCCAGCGCTTCCTACAAGGATATGACCACCCCAGCTGAACAACATCCCGTCGATGTTGAGTCGTGAGGAAGGCAGCGGTGCCTGCATACCCACACCGATCCCGACGAAGTCGTCATCAGGCGTAGCGGTCACAGGAGACCCGTCGCTGTTCAGCTGGTTCACAACCTGCACGGTCCCCTTGATCACGACGTCGATCACATCTGAGTCCTCCGACAGGTAGAACCCGGGGCCTGGCGTGTTGACGTACTGCGTCACGGTCCGCCCTGCGTCGCGCACCTCCCATCTGGCCTGCAGCCCTGCCTGCAGCCACGCCGACATGTCGATCCACGACTCAGACGCCGCAGATGGGCACAGGGCAGAGTAGTTGCTCGCCCCTGCATCGCCTCCTGCTGCACACAGCAGTACCAGCACCGCCACCGACACACCCCCACGTGCAAGCCACATGTCAGTGCTGAGGAGCGTTTGCCAGGTGCCTCTGCCCCCCCCCTCCGCAACGGCACACCGCTACCTGCTGCTCTGCGGTGTTCTCAGGTTGTGGTCTCGGGAGACTGCGCAAGCCCAAGACGGATGGCCCGCAGTTCTCCGCCCCTGTCGTGGTTGTTAAGTATGTGTGGCTCGGGTGACAGTGTAAGTTGGCCAAGGCACCGCCCACAACAGTTATCTGCGCATGCCCCCAAATGCAAACCCAGACACGCGCTGCCTCCCACACCTCCTTGAAAAATCAGCAACACAACGCCGGGGCGGGGGGCGAGAGGGGGGGGGGGGGGCGGAGAGCCACACCTCAGCATGGGCGGTGGTGGTGCCAGAATTTGCACACTTCTTTTGGAAAAAACCCCCCCCACCCCCACCCCTCCTCCGGGGTTTGATTTTCGAGAGTGTGTATAAAAGCAAGTATCCCAGCACCTTCTCGCAATGTTTGCCGGGGGGGGGGGGGGGGGGGTAGGGGGGGTCAACGCCAGCCAAAAAAGTGCACATTTTTGGTGCCCCTGATTTACCCCTTTTTCACTACGCACAAACTACGCAATCTGGGGGGGGGTCTCGCTTTTTGGTCCCCCCCCCAGTTTTTTTGGTCCCCCTTTCTGTGTGGCTACTGAGACAGGACTGGAGGCACTGCGCTGACCGAGCAAAAAATTATTGCCAGAACTCACTATACACCGTACGAAAGAACGCACGACATGTGGGGCGGGACTCCAGAAACACCTGGGCAAGGTTGCCCCATGCCCAGAAACACCTGAGAAGGAAGTGAGTTCCAGGAGCCGCGTAGAACACCCTCGAGATTGTGAATGATGATACGATCACAGCCTTCAGGGCGCTGCGAGGTGCCACCCTGAAGGTGGCCCTTGACATCAAGGAGAGCGTCGGCCGAGGGGTCGACGAAAAGCTGAAGAAGGCGCTACTGGCACTGGATCCCGCGGGGTATACGGAGGTCACCGCCACACAGGCAACCTCCGCTGACAACGTCCAGGAGACGTTATCCGAGGGGATCACAACGGCACTAGAGATCTGTGTCACGGGATCCAGGCGCCCACTCTCCCTCGACGGTCTGGGGATTGTTGTTGGGTATGGTGTCGTTTCCTGCAGCTGCAAAAAAGCGTAGCAACTGTGCTTCCTTCTTCCTTAATGATGCGTTGACGCTTCCGCCCGGAGGAGCTGAAGCAGGCACCGCTTAATGATGCGTTGATGCTTCCACCCGACGAGCTGAAGCAGGCACCGCGCCAAAGGGCACCCCCAAAGAGACCTGCAAAGACTGCGTCGAAACCCGCACCGAAGGCTGCCAGCGCTGCAGCACCTGAAGAACCTGCAGCACCTGCAGCACCTGAAGCGCCTGCACCCTCACTGACCCCGGAACAGCAAGAACTCCTTGAGTTTGGGGTCCCGGCATAGAGACAGAGAATGGCTGAGTAAATCAAAAAATGAGACCCCCCCCCCCCCCTTTTCACTACGCACAAACTACGCAATATGGGGTCGTCAGGGGCACCAAATTTTGAGGATTTTTGAGGATCGCGCCTGGAGGCAAATAAGTGCCAAAAACCGGTGAAACCAGGTCCAGATCGGTCCGGAACCGGTGTGCCGGGTCGATTTCCACCCGAAAACCCCATTTTTTGGCCCAAAATCGCCTATGTGAATTTTTGTACCACCTTCTGTACCTGGAGGTGGTACAAAAGGTGGCCACTGGCACCTTGTTGCTCAACGAACCACCCCACCTTCACAAAGAGGTGCTCAATGCCAATACGGGGTGTGGGGTACGAAGAGACGCACTGCTGATGCACAAATTCGCACATTTCTGTGATTTACAATCGTCAGAAAATGGTTTGGTGCCTGGAATAGACGGGCACCGCTCATGATGAGGAAGCGGTGGGAAAAGAGCAAGGGTGCCTGACACTGCCGTACCCAAGGACCTTGGAAGAGCTGCTCTTCGTCAACAATGCATCGACGGTGTTAGCCGACGCCTGCGTGATGTCTTAATTGTCCATGGGGGGATGATCATGACACGCAATCGGCCTTTTATCTTGATGAGCAGCTGGGGGCAGCGTTGGACACCCTCGTGAGCTGCCATCATTCCGCATGTTACAGGCAGCTGAAAGGATCCCAACAGGAAACAGTGGACCATCTGACTAAGTCTGCTCAACTTTGGCCGTCCTTCAGTAGTCAGGGACGGTACCACTGAAACCTCAACACGTTCCTCTCTTGGACTGACTCCGCCGTGCGGCACTGCACAGAGAGCTGCTGCTGCTATCATTCATGAGTCATGAAGGGCTCTTCTTCCGACCTGGGACGACCTTCGTTTAGAAGGACACACTTGGATCCATGCTGCTCCTGTCACGAACGACACGCATTGT
Source organism: Rhynchopus euleeides (assembly GCA_963210315.1). Lineage (NCBI taxonomy): Eukaryota > Euglenozoa > Diplonemea > Diplonemida > Diplonemidae > Rhynchopus > Rhynchopus euleeides. The sequence goes on along the minus strand of OY723240.1, from coordinate 2,350,741 downwards.
GATGAAGGGTCGATGAGCACGTCATTATGGATACCACATCAGCTGCGGGGGACTAACCCTGTAAGGGCGGCTCCCGCCCTGACCCGGAAGCAGAACGAGGGTGCCTTCCTTGCAATATTTTAGTATGGCTACCCTGTCCACAGCACCGAGATACGCATTGCACGACAATGGAGCCTTCCAAGTGCGGCTGCTTCCTGGGAGTTGGTGTTCTGTGTCAGGAGGGATGAAAAGCTGTGGACCGAGGCTCAGAGTAGAGCGCAGGGAGGGTTGAGGAAGAACTGCTCAGAGGTGTGTATCCGCCCGGTTCTACACGAAGAGATGTGTGTGCTGCTGAGTAAGTGACACCCGTTCCAAAGCCCCAGTATTTTTTGTCAAAAATACAACGAACGGGGTCTGTTCGTAGCTGGTTTGGGGAAGACGTCCCTTCCTGGACCACCTTTTGGACCACCTCCAGGTACAGAAGGTGGTACAAAAATTCACATAGGCGATTTTGGGCCAAAAAATAGGGTTTTCGGGTGGAAATCGACCCTGCACACCGGTTCCGGACCGATCTGGACCTGGTTTCACCGGTTTTTGGCACTTATTTGCCCCCAGGCGCGATCCTCAAAAATATCAAAATGTGCACGACTTGGACCCCCCCTAGGGCAGTGATGTTAGGATACGGTGGATACGTACCCGTATCCGTATCCGTATCCGTATCCAAATTTTCCAGAAATCGATAGGATACGGTCAGGATACGGTCCATATACTTGGTGGGGGAGTACTTAGGGTACAGACGGGCACACCACACGAAGGCCGTCGCCAGGCGGTGCTGAAGACGGTGACGGGATCTGGAACCAATGCTGCACCAAGAATGCTCGTGGTGGACGTGGCGGTCAGGGGACGGTCAAGGGGACCAATGGGCGGAAGACGGTCATGTGTGGGTTCTGCAGCGGATTGAGTGCATGTTGGCCTCTGACATGAGCCTGCTGCATCCCCTTCTGGGAGGGTCTGGGATCATCCGTGGCTGTGCCCCCAAGGGGGATGAGGAGGAGGGTGCACACCACACCCTGAAGGGGACATAGCAGAGCAACGTGCCCGCTCCACAATGGGCACGTTACCCAACGACAAGGGCAGCTGCCCACACCCCCTAGCACCAGCTTACCTGGGCTGGGTCCACTTTGGTAGGCAGAGCGTATCCCGTATCCGGATACGTATCCGTATCCGTATCCCGATTTTGAAAAATCACCGTATCCGACCGTATTTCTACATCACTGCCCTAGGGGGGGGGGGGGGGTGGAGGTGGGACGCGAGCAATGCAAACAAGCGACAAATCCCTGAAGTGCGGCAGTCGTGTTTTTTTTGAACGATTTGAACGATTTTTGGCCTGTGTTCGTAGCGTCCCCCGGTGAGAATGATATCTTTGCACCAGACACACCTGTGTGTCAGAGGAAATGCGACAGACTGAAGGAGTCGATGCGCAGCGAAGCTCCTCAGCATATTCCCTCATCAGTCCACGGTGGATGCGTGCACTGCAAGCAAGCGACAGATTCCAGAAGTGTGCCAGTCATCGGTAGTATTTGACTATCGGACGCCCCGTCAGCCTCACTCGCTTAATCGCATTGCCCACTCCTGGAAAGCCTCTCGCGGTGACTAAGAAGCTTACCGATTCACACACCCCTCCGCAGTGCGACATCTGGGTGTGTAGATGCACAGCACACGGAGGTGTGGGGGTGGGGGGAAGGAGTTCAGAAAGGCGGCAACGGTGTGGAGGAGGAATCGGAGGTGGGACGGATTGGGGGAGGTGTGGATGCATAGCTAGGGTGGAGAAGGGAGGACAAATTGTCAAAACAGACAGGAAACATAAATGGACGGCAGTGGGCAAAAGGCTCGCCTTGTATCGTGATGTATTGCTGATGACGGGGCGGTGGCCTCGATATCAAACGACAAGGCTGGCTTCTGTGTGGCATGGCGTATGCACAGCGCATCACCACATCACGGGAGGTGCGCATCATCATCAGACAACCTCAATGGCGTATCCGCACACATTAAAGTGCGGGGATGGAGTAAAAACTGGCATTGCTCCTCCCTTGGGAGTTGCTCATCCCGGGGATCTGGACAGATGGGGGGGATGGTGGGGGAATAATTTCACTGGTTCTCGAAAAGTGGCAGACGCGTGGCAACCCAGAGCGCCGCCCTGCCGGGCTGCTTCGCACAGCTGCTGCAGGGAAGCACGATTAAGGGGGGTGAGCGGGGTAAAAGGGTTTCCGCATTTGTTTTCTCGCGGATGGCTCCCCCCCCCCCCCCCTAGGCATAGCTTCCGATAAGCGGGGGTCGGGGGTCGGACCCCCGACCCCCGGGGACCCCCCCCCCCTAGGCATAGACCCCGATAAGAGGGGGTCGGGGGTCGGGGGGGTCAGGGGTCGGGGGTCGGGAGGGGGTCCGAGGGGGTCGCCTTGAGGAATTTGCCTGAATGGGGACCACCAATAAGGGGTGTTCATAGGCACCCCATGGCCAAAATGACCCCACTGCGATCCGCACAAACTCCAAACATTCAAAAGAACGGGTTTTTGAAAAATCCGAGGGGGGGGTCGGGGAGGGTGCCGCTGGGTGGGTGGGTAGGGTGGCATGGTGTGTGCCTCCCAGGCATCTCCTCCATGAATATCCCTGGACCAGACCCACATTTCATGAGTGAAGCTTGGTACTTCTATCCACGAAATGACCCCACTACGATCCGCAGAAGTCCCAAATATTCAAAAGGACGGGGTTTTGCAAACCCTGTGTGGGGGGGTCGGGAGGGGGGCCGACCCCTCATACTCCGACCCCTGAGTTTGCAACCCCCCATTTTCCGACCCCTGAGAAATAGTGCAAAAGTTCCGACCCCCAAGTTTCAGACTCCCATTTTCAGACCCCTCCGACCCCCCGTATCCCGACCCCCGAGAACAATGGGGAGGGGGGCCGACCCCCTCTGACCCCCATATCCGACCCCTCGATTCCGACCCCCGGGTTTCCGACCCCCATCTCGATGGACCACCTCCGCATTTCAGGGGTGTTGTGTGGCACCTACACCAACAAAGTGACCCCACTACGATCCACACGGAGCCCGAACAATGCAACAGAGGGAGAAACCCGCGTTTCCTCGGGAAAAACCCAGGGTTTTTCCCAGATATTTGGGGGGGGGGGGGGGTCTTTTATAAGAGGGGGTCGGGGGTCGGGGGTCGGGTGGGGTCAGGGGGTCGGATTCTTATCGGGGTCTCTGCCCCTAGGGGGGGTCAAATGCCACCCTTTTACGGGCCCCCCCCCCTTCTTGGCAACAGGTGTTTTGCAGCCTGGCCCAGTTATCCCGAACACCACGAGGGGCACGCTCTGCGCTCTGCACGCCACCTTGTTTCAAACCTGGTGCCACAGCCTGCGCATGTTTTTTTGCCAACTCGTCCATCTGTGCCCATTTCCCGGATGCCAGAAGAGAAAGCTAGTGCGTTGTCGACGCCAGGCCCGGGGAGGACAAAAAAGGTAGCCAGGCAGCCAGAAGGAAGTGACTACTGCTACCACTCCCCACCCCCCACCCCCACCCCCAAACACTAGACTTTGGCGTCGCGCTTGAAAACAGTTTTTTTTTGACACAGGCTGGGTGGAATTCCGCCCAGAGATGCAGAAGCGTGAGAGAGAAGCATTTGGGACCCTGGCCGCGCGCGTCCCCTCGGCTGCGGCAGAGGAGCGATATCTTTCGGCGAGGTCACCCTGTGACACACCCTTGTCTCACTTCCTTGCATCTGTGGGTGAAAAGGAACCCAGCGGGTAGCATTCCAGCCCCCCCGCTTCTTTCTTTGCACAACGGAAAGGCGTGTCGAAAAGGAAAGGGAGGGTGTATAAAGAGCAGCAGTGACTTCGGATGCGCTGACGCTTCCACACACAAAAACCATTCGCCTGTGGACTTGACGTGGGTGTGGGATGACACACACGAATCGTGGAAGACATGGCGAGAACGAGGACACACAGAGAAAGGAATCAGGAGGGTCGTCGGAATAACGCATACACTTGTTACGGGGGTCTTCGCTGGTCGTTATCCTTCGTCAATCTTCGTCAGTTTTCAGCCAATTCAACTGGAAATGCACTGACGACCACCCCGTAGCGAAGACCCCCTACGCATGGTATTATAAATCCCTGCTGTGCTGTGTGCTGTCTCAACGGGCAGTCAATGTGCTCAACATGAGCGTCTCTCTGCGATGCGCAGCAAGCCACACTCGGCTGCCGTGCTGTTGTTTGGTGAGTGTATCCGGGGGGGCACAGCCCCACCCAGCTTCCGTGCAATGTGCAATGCGCAACAGCAGCACCAGCAGAAGCCGACTGGGGGTGGCACAGATTCCTCTGGCACAGATGCACACAGAGCGAAGAATATCTGGGAAAAACCCAGGGTTTTTCCCAGATATTTGGGGGGGGGGGGGGTCTTTTATAAGAGGGGGTCGGGGGTCGGGGGTCGGGTGGGGTCAGGGGGTCGGATTCTTATCGGGGTCTCTGCCCCTAGGGGGGGTCAAATGCCACCCTTTTACGGGCCCCCCCCCCTTCTTGGCAACAGGTGTTTTGCAGCCTGGCCCAGTTATCCCGAACACCACGAGGGGCACGCTCTGCGCTCTGCACGCCACCTTGTTTCAAACCTGGTGCCACAGCCTGCGCATGTTTTTTTGCCAACTCGTCCATCTGTGCCCATTTCCCGGATGCCAGAAGAGAAAGCTAGTGCGTTGTCGACGCCAGGCCCGGGGAGGACAAAAAAGGTAGCCAGGCAGCCAGAAGGAAGTGACTACTGCTACCACTCCCCACCCCCCACCCCCACCCCCAAACACTAGACTTTGGCGTCGCGCTTGAAAACAGTTTTTTTTTGACACAGGCTGGGTGGAATTCCGCCCAGAGATGCAGAAGCGTGAGAGAGAAGCATTTGGGACCCTGGCCGCGCGCGTCCCCTCGGCTGCGGCAGAGGAGCGATATCTTTCGGCGAGGTCACCCTGTGACACACCCTTGTCTCACTTCCTTGCATCTGTGGGTGAAAAGGAACCCAGCGGGTAGCATTCCAGCCCCCCCGCTTCTTTCTTTGCACAACGGAAAGGCGTGTCGAAAAGGAAAGGGAGGGTGTATAAAGAGCAGCAGTGACTTCGGATGCGCTGACGCTTCCACACACAAAAACCATTCGCCTGTGGACTTGACGTGGGTGTGGGATGACACACACGAATCGTGGAAGACATGGCGAGAACGAGGACACACAGAGAAAGGAATCAGGAGGGTCGTCGGAATAACGCATACACTTGTTACGGGGGTCTTCGCTGGTCGTTATCCTTCGTCAATCTTCGTCAGTTTTCAGCCAATTCAACTGGAAATGCACTGACGACCACCCCGTAGCGAAGACCCCCTACGCATGGTATTATAAATCCCTGCTGTGCTGTGTGCTGTCTCAACGGGCAGTCAATGTGCTCAACATGAGCGTCTCTCTGCGATGCGCAGCAAGCCACACTCGGCTGCCGTGCTGTTGTTTGGTGAGTGTATCCGGGGGGGCACAGCCCCACCCAGCTTCCGTGCAATGTGCAATGCGCAACAGCAGCACCAGCAGAAGCCGACTGGGGGTGGCACAGATTCCTCTGGCACAGATGCACACAGAGCGAAGACCCACCACCGACCTTGGGGGTCTTCGCTACGGGGTGGTGGTCAGTGCATTTTGGTGCATTTCGTTGAATTGGCTGAAAACCGACGAAGTTTGTCGAAGTTTGTCGACCAGCGAAGACCCCCCTTATCCCTTGTTTGAGTTGGGATCGACGACCCCTCCTGCCTTGGCGTGTGGGAGGAAACGAGGCGTTGGCGTGCACAGTGATTTTGAAAGCCTCGTTGCATCGAGAAGTGCAGCCACAGCTCAGTCGAGCTGCCAAGCTGCACTGCCAATGGCATCCCGAGTAGTTCCACTCGCGGGGTAAAGGCTAAACACAGTTTGAATACAGCCGAATCGGCAGTTGCTGCCTGGGGCTATGCTTCTTTTGTTGTCGAGAGTATCAGAGAGGGGTCGGAAGGGGGGAGGGGGTTGGGATATCGCACTGCCAAACCGGGGGGGGGGGGGGGGGGTCGGTTCAACACCAAACATACAAGCAGTGCCATGTTTCGACGCACGACAGACCGAGGCTCTGTTCCCCGCCCCGAGTGGACAAGAAGGACGAATAGAAGAGTGTGGGGGGCCTCGCTAGTCACAGCTCGTCAGTCAGTGAGGGGAAGCGGGGCTGTTGCTCGCTTTTTCTCACTCAGTCACACCTGGTAGCGAGGGCCCCCTGTATAAAAGGAAAGATACGACTGGTGTGGAAAGGAGGGTTTAAAAACAGCAGCGATCCATATCACACACACACAATGGGGCCAACTGACTCTCGAGTGATTCTGGCATGATGAGCCGAAGCGGTGGTCCCTCCCGCGCGCTCCGTGGCAATGACGACCCTATGATGACATGACAAAGCACGCACCAACCTGGAGACGTGCCTTGCTCCCTTGCTCCCCACCGCCTGCTGCACTGGCTTCCCGACAGTTGGCTCCTCGGTGTCAGCACAGGTCGAAACGCAACAGATACTCCTCCCAGGGGGCGTCGACGATTGTGGCGTATCCTTGAAAGTGCCGCGGCCCTGATTCATGTCTCCAAGTTACCTAGAAAAAACTGGTCTGAAACACACACACGCGCACCGCATCACTCCCCTCTCCTATCCATCCCCACTCTGGGCAACCCTCCCCTCCGAACCGAACTCCAGAAGGCCTCCGCATCAGAATCATATGGCTGCTGTGACCAAATTACGACAGTGTGACAACCCTCTGATGTAGGGTGTGTTGGCATGCCCCGTTTTTAAAACTGTTCGTTCTTCCCAGAGCAAAGGGCAATGGGGGGGGGGGGTCAGGGGGTTTGGGGGGTGCTCGCAACACTCGCAGGCAAAAAGATAAGGCGTTGTTTGTGCGCCAAACCCGGGTGAACAAACCTCACGGGGGGCCTTCGCTCAGAAATGCAGAGAAGTGATGAATGGTGAGCCGCCTCACAACACTGGCTGCAGAGTGACACAGTTTGACACACAGTGGCACCGAGCGAAGGCCTCCCACGTGTTTTGCCTGATGAAGGTTGGTGTGAGTGTGCGCACAGTCATAGCAACAAGGCAAGGTAGATTGTGTTTGTCACCCAAAGCGCTGCCAACTATCTTTTTCACTGTGACAAGCTTTCTTCTTGTTGTGTGTGAAAAAGATTGCCCTGCTGGATGCGGGGGTGTGTGTCTTTCGGGGGCATTCTTTAGGGTGCACATCTTTCTGCATTCATTAATTTCTGAGAGCTGCGCCCGCAACGCAGGGAACTGTTTCCCGTGTAAATCCTTGCGGGAACATCACCACGTTGCAGGCATGTGGGGTGTTCTCGCAAGCGGCGAATAGCCTTCGGGCCCTGTCTTCAGATTGTCACGACTATACAGTTCTTATGTACCCCCAAACGGGATGAAAAGGTTTCTCCGCGACAGCATCTGAAGTGACCCAATCAGAGAAGGGTTGCAGGGGCGTGAAAGTTCCGAACAGAATACAACCAAACGAGATAAAATGATTATGTGGAAACGCGGGCAACCAGCAATAGCAAGCCGTCCATCTGCGGGTGATCCGAAGTGCAGGATCGCGTTACAACAGCACCGTCTCCTGCAGTGTGGGGGATGTCTCACGACACAAGGCGCAGCGCACATACCGAGGCAGGGGTGCCAATCAGTGGGGATCCCTTCGCAGTGCCCCCCAGGTCGACATCTGTGGACGGGGGGGCAGGTGCTTCGTCGGGCGACCCCCCGAGCAGCCCGCTGCCGGCGCCAGGGGCAGTGTCCTGTGCGTTGCGGGACAGCGGGTTCATGTTGGCCATCGTGGCGTCGCCGAGGCCTGCGTGCCCGAAGGTGTCGGCCAGTGGGCTGCCGCCCAGCCCGGATGGGGAAGGCGACTGGGATTTGCCGAGGAGCGTGTCGAAGCGCTTGGCGAAGTCGGGGGTCAGGCCAGGCAGCCCGCCGGCCGCGGCGTGGCCGATGGGGGCAAACTCGTCGGAGTTGAGGTCGATGTCTGCCGCCGTGAAGCCGTAGTTGGCGAGGCGTGCCTTGCCGTAGAGCGCGTCCTGCAGCTCCTGCTTCGCCGCCTGTGGGAGGGACGGGTCGGCCGTGGCCTGGCGTGCAGCGGCGCTGAGGTTGTTGGCCTGTGCGTCCAGCTTGTCCAGCGCGGCCTGCAGCGGGGCGGCTGCCGCACCCAGCCCGCCCTGTGCGAGCGCACCCTGCACGGCGGCAGCGAGCAGCCCCTTGGCGGGGTCCATCCCCCCCATGTCCACACCCCCGTACACAAAAGAGACCTTGCCGTCCAGCGCGTCCTGCAGCTGCGTCACTGCGGCGGCGGGGAGGGCACCGCCCTGCACCGCCTGCCGCACCGCCTGCTGCAGCGCAGCCTCCTGTGCCGTGTACTGCGTCACGGCTGTGTCCAGGCCCGCGCTGCGGCACGTCTGCAGCACGTTGCGTGCCGCTGTCGGCACCATCCCCGACACCGCCGCACGCGACAGCGGGTCCATCCCCGACAGGTCGACGTCGCCGTGGAACCCTGCCCACGGGTTCTGGTTTGCCTCCAGCGCCTTCGCCAGCGCCTCCCGCTCCTCGCCCTGCAGACCCTGCAGCGCAGCAGACGCCACCTGCTGCAGGTTCGCGTGCCGCGTGTCCGCGTCGTGCAGCGCCCCCTCCAGCTGTGTCCGCACAGCGCTGGGAAGGTCCGGCTGCGCAAGCACCGCCTGCACTGCAGCGGCTGTCTGCCCCTGCGCCAGGGCTGCGCGCAGCACAGGGTCCATCCCAGCCAGGTCGGCAGCAGGGCCCCACGTGTTGTCGTTCACCGCATCCTGCAGCACCTGCCGTGCCTGCGCAGGCACAGCCGTGTCACCCGCCGCCTCCATCACCTGCTGTGCCAGCTTCTCGTTGGCCGCCGCATGCTCCTGCAGCATGCGCTGCATGTTCACACGCTGCTCACCCTGCAGCTGGTCCACAGCCACCGCAGCAGCGACGGGCACATGCCCACGCGCAGCACCGGCACGCTGCAGGGGGTCCATAGTTGTCACAGGTGACTTGCCGTTGGCGCTGCTGAGCACCGCACGCTGGGGTGGGGGCATGTGTGCGTCCTGCGACCCTGCGGTGGCGGCCGCCTTCGCCTTGGCATCGGCGCTCTTCCACGTGTCGAGTGCCTTCTGCAGCTGCCCCGATGTGCCAGCAGCCAGCCCGCCACCAGCCACAACCGCCCCGATCAGCGCCGCCTTCTTGCCCTCGTCAAGCGCCTGCCGTGCAAGCGGGTCCATCCCAGCCTGTGTGGGTGCAGGGTGTAAAGTGCCGGGTATGCAGGGTGGGGAGTGGAGAGTGCAGGGGAAGGTGTGTGCATGAAGGGGCAGTGCACCACACAGACAGGCAGCGGGTTGGTGTGTTCAGCCACAGGCAGCCCTGTGGCACAGACTCGCTGCACCTGCACATACCATGTCTGCAGGGCCCCACGCACTGTCCAGTGCAGCCTCCAGCCCTGTGCGTGCCTCTGCAGGCAGCGATCCGTCCTGCAGCGCCGCCACAGCAGCACTCTGCAGCTCTGCGTTTGCCTGAGGTGCAGTGTGTGGTACGGCACAGCACATCTCACAAAAGACACAACAGACAACACACAACACACGCCTGGCACATACCGCATCCACTGCACGCCCCGCCTCAGCCAGCCCCTGCCTGCTGCCTTCAGGCACGCCAGGCGCACCCTGCACCTCCTTCACGGCAGCAGCAGCCTTGCCTGTCTCCAACGCCTCCTGCTGCTCAGGCGTCTGTGTGTGGTGTGGTGCGGTGTCGTGTGCTGTGGTGCGACTGTGGCAGGCACCAGAATCCACAACCAGGTGCAGGCAACACACCCAACCGCCTGTAGTGTCCTGCACGTGGAGCTGCAATGCAAGCATACCAGTCCCTCAGCTGCCCAACGCTGAGCAGCAGGCTTCCCTGCTGCTGCTGCTGCTGCTGCACCAAGCGGGTCCATCCCATCCATCGAGGCAGGGCCGAAGTCGTTCCCGTTCCCGTTCCCGTTGCCAGGTGCACCACGCGCAAGCGGATCCATCCCGTCCATCGAGGCAGGTCCGAAGTCATTCCCAGTGCTGTTTGGGGCGGGTTTCCCGAGTGCATCCATCCCGTCCATGTCCCCAGGACCGAACCCGTTACCGCCACCCAGCAGCGCGTCCTTGTCGCCAGAATCAGTGCTCCCGCCCTCCGGCATGGGCTTCGGAGGCGGGCCCGTCAGGTCACGCAGGTTCAGCCCTGTGGAGTCGGGCTCCGAACCCGCAGGGTCCTTGTCGTGCTTCGGCTTGTCAAGAGGGTCGAACCCGTCCATCGGTGCACCCGTCCAGTCCCCGAGGTTGCTGTGCTCCGGGATCATCGGGGTCTGTTCCTCGTGCGACACGGACTTGTCCTGCGGCTTCTTCTTGCGGCACAGCAGCAGATACAGTGCCACCGCCAGGCAGCACAGGACCAGCACGATCAGCAGGATCAGCAGCCATCCGAGGCACATGCCCCCGATCTCGAAGAACACGCAGTCGTTTCCCTCGTCCTGCGTGATCCCGCGCACAGGCACCTGTGTGTAGTTCACTTCCAGGTCCGCACAGTTCGGTGGCAGGTACCCCGGCTGGCAGAAGCACCCGCCCGTCAGCCAGTCGCAGCGCCCGTGTCCTGAACAGTTTGTCTGCGCCTCGCAGTAGATGGTGCACGCGGCTGGGTCCTTCCCGGGCGGGTACATGTTGGGCAGCGCACACTCGAGGCACGCAGACCCTGAATACGCAGCCCTGCACTGACACGTCCCGTCTGGCAAGCACTGGCCACGCCCGTTGCAGTCCACCAGCGCGTCGCACCCCGTTTCCACCTGCACGGTGAGGGTCACGACGGTATCTGTGCAGTTGTCGCCGTCAAACCCAGGGCTGCAGAAGCACCGCCCCGTCTGCCAGTCGCACTTCCCGTTCCCACTACACGTCGTCTCCGGGTTGCAGTGTACGGTGCACGCCGTGTCGGCCAGCCCTGGTGGGTACATGTCCTTCTCGCAGTCCAGGCAGCGGCGCCCTGTGTATCCGGGTGTGCAGATGCACGCCCCGTCCGTCTGATTGCACGTCCCGCGGTTCGAGCAGATCTCCGGTGTGCATTGCGTCCCACAGTCCGCACCGTACCACGAGGGGAAGCACCTGCACGTCGGCAACGCTGCGTCGTAGTTACACTCTCCGTGTCCTGTGCAGTTCCCTGCAGCCTCGCACTGCAGGTCGCAGAGCCCTGTGGCGGAGTCGTAGAACCCCACGTCACACACGGAGCAGTTCAGCCCCTGGAACCCGCGGTCGCAGTCGCAGTACCCGCCAGTGTTGCACGTCCCACGCCCGTGGCATGTGTCAACAGCATCGCAGTACGTCGTGCAGATCCCTGCTGGGTAATACCCTGCAACACACTCCGCACATGTGTCCCCTGCAAAGTGCCCGTCCGCATCGTTGTTGAAGCACTGGCACTTCCCGTCGTCCCCACACACTCCGTTGTCGCTGCACGTCGCGTTCGTGCACAGCATGTTGCACACACCCACAGGGTACAGGTCTTGCCCACATTCATCGCACCGTGCACCGACAAAGGTGCCAGACTGCCCCTTCGCAAGGCTGTCGCACTGACAGGTGAACTCCACCAATCCAGCGGTGCATTCCCCGTGTCCTGAGCAGTAGCTGTCGCGCGTGCACGTCACATTGCAGCCGTTCGTTGTCTGTGTGTTTGTGAGTGGTTGGGGGTGCCGGTGGTGGTGTTGTGGCACAATCAACAAACCAGTCTGCTGCTGCATTGCAGGAGTACACAGGAGTACACACGTACATACGTAACTCCCCTGGAAGTTCAGGTCACACTCGCAGTAGTGCGGGACAGGCAGCACAGGGTTGTAGATGCACTCTCCACTGCCAGAGCAGTTCCCAGCGCGAGTGCAGCTCTGTGGTGGTGAGGTGGTGATGGTGCAGGTGACAGGAGAAGGGCAGGGCAACACAGCAACACAAACCATGTCGCAACAACACAGCACATACCATGTCACACGTCGGTGCAGGGTAATGCGGTGGGAGGCACGCCTCACACGTGTCCCCTGTGAAGGGTGCATCGCACACACACTTCCCGTCCATCCCACACACGCCATTCGAGCTGCACGTTGTGTTCGCACGACAGTACTTGCACTCAGCAGGGGCCCCGTAGTAGTCGGTGTCGCACGTGTCGCAAGCAGGGCCAGCCCACCCGATGTCGCAGTTGCACGTCCCTGCCAGCATGTCCACATCGCTGCAGTTCCCGTGCCCGCTGCACGTGTGCTCACGTGTGCAGAAGACATCGCAGACGCCAGGTGGGTACAGGCACTCGCCTGTGTACATCAGCGCATTCGTGTTGATGGGCTGCGGACAGTCCGCACACGCCGTGCAGTTCGGGTTCACTCCGATCGGCTTCCGGTTCGTGTCGCACACCTCGCACCGCGGCCCTGCGAACCCCGTCAGGCACTGGCAGCTGAACCCGCCTGGGCACACGCACTTGTTGTCCAGCTCGCACTCTGCCGGGATCTGCACCGTCACCATCGTCTGTGCACTCAGCCCGAAGATATCCACAGCAGCCACAGACATGTGGTACAGCGTCCGGTCCAGGTACGCCATCGTGATGCGGTCGGGGTGGTTTGCCACGATCTTGCTCCCCTTGAACTTGAAGCGCCCGTTCGACCCCCCGTCCAGCATCCGCCAGTCGGTGATGCGCACACAGCTCCCGTTTGCGTACAGCTCCCCGAACGGCGCCTCCTTCGGGATCGCCCGGTACCAGTCGTGGTCGTGGTCCACAGGCTCCCACGCCAGCGTGAAGCACCCCTCCGGTGGGCACGCCAGCGACTTCGGCTCCAGCGCAAACGTCACAAGGGTCACCACCGACCACAAGCTGTCATCGAACACAGCGTACTTGCACTCCTCCACGTGCAGGTCCTCGTTGTCGGACCGCCCCACCAGGTCTGCCTTCGGGGTGAAGGTGAAGGAGCCGTCCTCCTCGACCTCCAGCACGCTCCCCTCCTTGCAGGTCGTCGTCTTGCCCCCGCCCTGTGTCAGCGGGTCCCCTGTGTAGTCCGGTGCCACTCGCACCTTCAGGTTCTTCAGCTTCGGCGACCAGTCGTTCGCCAGCAGCCCCTCGTAGTCCGGCTTCGTCAGCTTCAAGTACGACGTGCGTGTCGGGTCCCGCATGATCCCGTAGATGTCCTCCGCAGCCACAGGCCCCTCAGCCCCAGGGATCACCTTGAACATACGCACGTTCCCGTAGATCACCCCGTTCTGGCTGAGGTTGTACCACGCGATGCGTCCCTTCCGCCACGCCTTGTTGGTCGACGCCCCACACTTTTCAGCAGCTCCCGCGTCGCGCGCCGCACCGTCCCATTGATCTTTACACTTGTCGACAGCCTCTTGCTGTGTGACGCTGAATATCTCCTTCCCGCCCACACTCACCTTCAGCACCTCTTCCGAGAACAGCACCTGGAAGGGGTACGACGTGTCGATCTTCCAGCCGTCAGAATCCATTGCAGCCACAGGATAGCACCCGACGCTGTTGCGGCTGGCGCCCCCCGTTCCACCGAAGCGGTGCCAGAAGCAGGCGCCCGTCTTCCCGCCGGTGTGGTTCGGAACCTCGTCAGCAGGAAGCGTCCCGTTCAGCTTCTGCAAAGTGTAGTGCTGGTGCGTCCCAGCGCTTCCTACAAGGATATGACCACCCCAGCTGAACAACATCCCGTCGATGTTGAGTCGTGAGGAAGGCAGCGGTGCCTGCATACCCACACCGATCCCGACGAAGTCGTCATCAGGCGTCTTGGCCACAGGAGACCCGTCACCGTTCAGCTGGTTCACAACCTGCACGGTCCCCTTGATCACGACGTCGATCACATCTGAGTCCTCCGACAGGTAGAACCCGGGGCCTGGCGTGTTGACGTACTGCGTCACGGTCCGCCCTGCGTCGCGCACCTCCCATCTGGCCTGCAGCCCTGCCTGCAGCCACGACGACATGTCGATCCACGACTCAGACGCCGCAGATGGGCACAGGGCAGAGTAGTTGCTCGCCCCTGCATCGCCTCCTGCTGCACACAGCAGCACCAGCACCGCCACCGACACACCCCCACGTGCAAGCCATCTCAAGATGCTCATCAATGGGCAGCCAGAGATGCTACTGCCCCGGGCCCAGCCCTTGTCGTGTTTCGGATGCGCCCCTGATGTTGTGTGGGAGGTGGGCTGCGAATGGGCGTTGAAATAGGATTGCCGGGTTTCTTTTGTTTGTGCAACGTTCCGGGTCACCTGCACGTTGCGGCGTGGAGTGTAGGTCAACAAGACATTGCTCCCACTGCAACCCTTTTAGACCTGAACGCTTTGAGCGTCACAAAAATAGGGGACCAGGTGTTTGTTTCTGCTGAATAAAAGTGACTGAAAGAGAATCAATTGATACAGAGGTAACACGCCCACATTACCACAGCTCCTTTTTAGCCGTTCATACTTCCCGCACGAGAGGGTGATTTGCGCGCTCTAAATATGGCAACTTCAAGAAGGGTCGCAGGTGGGGCGGGGGGGGCACAGCCTGGCTTCCTTGACAACATGCACACAATACCTCCACACATCTGCCATCCGTGCATCTCGTGTGCTGATCATGTCCTTCTGCATCCAAGGCAGGGCATGTCTTCGGCATCTCCACCACGCGCCCCGTTCACCGGCGGCGATGAAATGAGTCCACAAATGAAGTGGACACACACGGTTCACAGAGGCAATCCGCGGCGACTGTCTGCCCCACCCCCCCCGTTTCGCAGTCTTTTCTGCAGGCAAATGGGGGTGGGTGTCCGCAATATGTTGCCAGACTTACGTGAGGTGGATAGGAGGGAGTTATACAAACTGCGAATCATTGCAACTGAAAACAAAAAGGGCCAGCGGGCTGGCGGTGTGCCGAAGGGTGGGCTGTTGGCCATCCCGCACGACCTGCACCCAGATGCTGGCGGAAGCCGGATTCCAAAATATAAATATGTTCTTCAGAAATTGTCGTTCAGAAATTGAGGCTGGTCTTCTTTAGTGAGAAAAAAACGCGTTGCTCCAACAAAGAAAGGCCAAAATACACACAGGGGAGGGGCGGGGGAGGAAGCTTCATGAAGGACCGGCATCATTCTTTCCGAGGAAAAGAAAATATCCAAAAACTGTTTAGTCGTGCAAATCTGAAGAGAGAAGAAGAGCCGGAGGGAAATATATCAATCGAGAGAATGCCCCGCGCGTCTGCATGGTGATGCTCTCTGCACGGGCAACAGTATTTTTCCTGCGCGAGCACAACCACTCAAAATAGATAATTATTTCCACCTTTCGCTCGCCAGCAGGGTGACATGCAGAGGGGTTTATTGTCAAGAGTGAATGGAAAAGCAAGTCACCCCAGCACCTTCTTTTACAATGTTAGTCCTTTTTGGAGTTACCACACCAGAGATGATGATGTACAAGGCGGATCAATGCACAATGGGAAGGTGTGTAGCAGTTGTCTGTCAGTGCAATGCAGGTGGGGAGTGGCCCTGAAGGTATTTTGAACGAACGATTATTGCTGCCCGCTTCCGACTTGATTTCAAAACCCCTTCATTGAGGAGCATTCTTGCTGCTGTGTGTCTCCCCCAGAGTCCTGTCTGAAGTGCAGAAAATCGGGGGTGTAGTCGAGCCACTGGCGGATCACCACCACCACCACCACCCCACCTCCCTTAATGTCACCTGAAGGGAGGGAGTGTGCCGGTATGCAATTGCAAAATGCAAAACAACAAAAACAAAAAGCCTTTTTCGTTCGTCACATTCAACCACATGACACGCCCCGAAGCAGTACCAAACCAGAATACCAAACGACAACAGCCTCTGGGGGAGGGTGTGTGCTACACGGTGGCCTAGTGAGAGATTTTGACCAGGCCTGTCCCTGGTCAAAAAAGGGCATGGTCAGTGACCTAGTCATGACCAGGGGCACAGGGGGAAATAGGCTACAACCCCCCCTGGTCAATGTAGGCCTGGTCAGAACCCTGACTCGGCCACCGTGGATACACTGTAGGAGGACAAACAAACATTGAACCCCCCTCCCCCCTCCCCCCCGCTCATGCACCTTTGTAGATGTGAACAGTTTCCGTGAAGCACGGTGCGGAGATCACTAATCAATATGCGGCACAGAAAGGCCGCTCCCAGTTTGGCTGACCGGCACTGTCAGTACAATAACGGGGGCAAGTCAGTTGGGCGATATACACTCTTCACCCGCTCTCTGGCTCCCAGGAACGTAGGAGCGGCAGGCAAGGGGGCTCAGCGGCAGTGGGTTGTAATCCTGTCCCGATCCCGGAAGACCGGAAGGCTTTCTAGAATCAAAGCGACGCAAACCATGCACATCACAGTGCTTGAAGGAGATGAGAGAACCGCAAGAAAAAGATGCAAACACACCACGGCGTGGCCCTAGTCATGAATGGACCACGCAAATCATCAATAGGATGGGACAGGGGAGGGAGATGGGATGCATCATGCGTGTGGAAACCCGGACCTCTGGCTGGCACGGCCATTCATGTTCACTAGGCAGCCGCTCTAGACATGAGACCCCCCTTTATTGGGAAGAAGAGCGTTTTGGGGTGGTCCAGCCGGCGATAGGAAACGGGGAGGGAGGGAGGGCGGGTTCGGCAACTTGGAATACCTGCAGCTGCTCGTTGCGGCAGGGGGGGTTGGGGGGTTGGGGGTTTAGAATTTATTTTTTTGAAAACTTCTTTGTTTGGTGTTGCCGTATTCTTTTTTTTGTCGACACTACAAGCAAGCTTGATCTGTCCCATTGACGCCCCTTACCCTGCAAGCAGGTTCGAGGGCAGCGTATTTTTTCGGTGCAGCTGCAGCCCCGTGAGGCCTGGTCATATTTTCGCCTCTTTGTTGTCTAGCTGTCAGGTGCTCGATAAACATTTTCTGAAGTAAACCACAACTCAACTCTGAGCCAGTTTCGTTTGTCGGGCACTCTGCATCTCAAGGCTGTGCTGAGGCCCTGTGAAGTGACATGAAGGTGCTAATCCTAAAGCTTCGATCGTATAATTTTCTGCACCACTTCTTCGAATTCGATCCACTCGAAACCCGTAACAAAGAAAAGAACCTGGCGTGTATTTTTGCATGAGCTTGGTCCCAACGAACGGGTCTTGTGGTTGTGCTGGCGCTCCAACCTCAAAGAAATTCCGATTTTTCACCCCGGCGGGGGCTTGGCTGCAGCTATGGGCATGCCGCGTTTCGTTCACACAACATATAACAAACCAGATGGGTCGCGACACCTGCAGGGAGAAGAGGGAGGCATTGGTCACGACCATATCATGCATAAGATATCGGACCTACATGACACGGTGCTGGCACCATGTCTGCGGGTAACGGTATCAGCTAATTCTCCGGCGAACTATCGAAAATCTCAAACCACCCCCCCCCCCCTCCCCCTGGTGAGATTTTTTTCGAAGAACCCATTTTTCTTCCCTCCAAGAAGACAAATTGACGGAGAGAATCTCCGCTCTTGCTGGTAAGGGGAGTGAAGATGTACTTTTTTTAGTTTGGCACAAAAACACAAAAAGAAAACTGCATGCGTTGCAAATCTGAGGAAGACTCTGCCAAAAAAAAACACCCAGCTCTCCTTGCCTGAGGGGTGAGGTGGGGAGGTCCGCTGTCCCTGTTTCAGCCAGAGACGATGGGCTGACTGGACAGCGGTGGGCACCGGAGAAGTAGCGAATCAACTGACCCTTTCTGGCCCCATCCAGATCCGCGCCAATCTGATTTGTGGCAGTTTAGTGGAGGACGGCCAGTGCAGAACCCACCAAGGACACCCTGTTCTTGGTGTCACCTCCATTGTATACACACACACACATATCGAAGGCCAATACCTTCGTGCCAGGAGATGCCTGGCTGGGGCCCCCTCCCCTCCCGGAGGCACAGTGCACTAATAACCGCACTATCAAGCGGGCCTCACGGCACCTCAAAAGAACTGCCGCCATTTTGATAACAACTGCAGCACTTGCCGCATGCGACCCCACCCCAACCCGACCCAGAGGCACACAGAAGTCTGCCATAAGAACGCCACCCCTCGTTACCCCCCCCCCCCTTTTTTTTGCACAGTCTAGCCTGGAGGTTCAAGAAGCACCCTTCCAGACACCTGAGGGGGCCTTCGCTACGGGGTGGTCGTCAGTGCATTTTAGTGTATTTCCAGTCGAATTGGCTGAAAAACTGACGAAGATTGGCGAAGGATAACGACCGGCGAAAGACCTGCCCCCCTGAGGCTGAGTTCAATCCCCGCCTCCGCCTCATTGCCGCACCGCCACCCTCGCCGCAGCAGCGCCGTGCAAATTCTCTTCCGCGTGGTCAGCAGGGCTGAGCCCGCTGCTGTCCCGGGTGGCAGGCGAGGCGCCTGCCTGCAGCAGCGCGTCAACCCCCGCGACAAACCCATACCGGCAGGCATCGGACAGCGCTGTCATCCCACAGGCATCCGCCACCATCGGGTCAGCGCCGTGGCGCAGGAGGAGGTTCACGAGGCGGATGTCGCACGCCTGGCAGGCGAGCATCAGAGCGGTCTGCCCGTCGCCATCCTTCGCGTCGATCACCGCGCCGTGCCGGAGGAGGAGCGACGCGGCGTCGCAGCCAGCTCCGATAAGCGGGGTCTGCCCGCTGCAGTCACGCTCGTCTGTCGGCGCTCCGCGCTCCAGAAGCAAGGCGGCGAGGTCCAGAGCTCCGCTCTCGATGGCAGTGCGGAGTGGCGTGGCGTCGCTGGAGAGGCGAGGGGCGCCCTTTACGAATGCGGCGGCAGAGTAACCCGCTTCGAGGTAGAGCTTGCAGAGCCCGGTGTCGCCGCGCTCGCAGGCGTCGCGGTAGCCCTCTTCAGAGATGGCGCGTCCGGCGCGCGTCAGGCGGGCCTCGCTGGAGAGGCGCTGCCCCAGCTCCTCCGACCCGATGTGGCGCGTCACGAACCCCACCGTGTCATCCGGAACAGGCGACACCCCGTCGCCGCGCAGCAGCAGCAGCTGCCTGCAGAGCGGGCTGAGGGCATCCTCAGTGTAGCCGCCGAGCGGTGTTGCCGGGGTGCATGGCTTCGGGGGGGGCGCGGCTGCGCCGCTGTACAGCCCGGACCCGAGGGTGCGCTGGTGCTGCGCGCAGGTGACGACCATGTGGGGTGGGGGGGAAGGGAGGAAAAGAGAAGGGAAAAAGAAAAAGAAAAAGAGGGGAGCAGTAGCGGGGAGAGAGAAAGAGAGAGAGGGTGGGGGGAAGGGTAGGTGTGAGAGAGCAGGGATGGAGGGCTGGTGTCCCTCGGGCGCCTGGGCGAGGTGTCTGGGAGGGTGGGTGGTGGGTGGTGGTGTGAATGCGATGCTGCGGTGCAGGGGAGGGGGGGGCAGTCATCTCGTGTGAGCATTGCGGATGGCACAGGTGGGGGGGGGGGGGGACGGGGGGAAGGGGAGGGGCAGGGGCTGCGAAATGAGAAATCGCGATCTTTTTTTACGCACACTTGTGAGCAGAAGATGTCACTTCACCACAGCCAAACGTGCTCCGCACACCACTAGCCTCCCCCATCACAGGAGTTGAGGCATTTGTGTGTGGAAGCGTCAACGCATCACAAACAAAATACGAGTAAAGAGCGGCTGTACTGGAGTGACATTTTTGAGGGGGGCGGTAAACCCGTAACCCGGCCGTATTTTCTGGAGCGGATCCCCCGCAGCCCCCCATGTGTGGTGCACATGACACACACTGTGCAGGCTATCTGGGTTCACCTCCAGTGACCTGAGCTGACGACCTCATGTGCCGCAATGTGGCCCCAAAAATGGGGATTCCCTGTGTAAAAGGCACCCGGCAGTGGCTTTAGCGAACTGGTATGATGAGCTGCCACCATGTCCTGCCCGCTGCCCCGCTTGCAGGACACGGCCGTGCCAAACCTCAAGACGTGGGAGGAGGGCCTAAGATATGGGTGGGCTTCAATGGTGTTGTCTGGGGGCCGTCGCTACCAGGTGCGACTGAATGAGGACAAGTGAGCCACAGTCCACTTCCCTCACTGACTGACGAGCTGTGACTGGTAGCGAAGAAGGCCCCCTCTGCGCCTCGACGTGGTTCCCCCCTCAGTCGGTGTCTGGGTCACATTACTGAACTGATCCTGGCCTGACGGGAGAAACGTCATGATGACACAAGGCAAATGGAGTGGGGAGAGAGTGGCAATGACAGTCAACGGAAGCAGACGTCACCACCTGAGGAGCAGCAGGGTTGGTGGCTGCTTCACCAGACCCACCTGCCTCGGCACAAGCAGCAGCACGTATTGGTGTTCTGTGTCCTTGCGCAGTGTTGGGTTACACCGAAGGCACGCGCAGCACGCTCCAGCCCACAAGCCAGGACAGGCAGCACCCCAAGCAGGTGCAGGTATCCTGCCCCAGACAAGCAAGCGCGTTGCATGTGTTCACCACAAGCAGTGTCGATGGAATGATCTTCAAGACACCAAGCAATAACTGGCCCGTCTGTGTATCCGCTTGCTATTCTGTTGCGTGAGCTTGACGCCAAATCTATCGAAGACCCTGCACTCAGAGAGTTGCTGTCCTCTGCGCCGCCGTCATCTTGCCGTGCAGGCAGGCACGACTTCGGGAGGTACAGGCGGTCCGCACGCAGGTTCTGCTCCAGCCTGTGAAGCGCCTCGTGCATTGCTGCAGGCAGCCAGCCGCCCCTCCGCCTCCGCCTCCTGCAGCATCTCCGCCACGGTGTCGACGTCGTAGCCCGCCAGAAGCTGTGCAACCGCCTCCACAGTCTCGATTGTCCGTGCCATGGACGCCTTCTCCTTCTCGGCAGACTCTGCGAACCCGCGTGTGGCGACAAAGTCAACAATCAGCACTATAAGCGACATTTGTCCCTCAAACACAGCAGCAGACACGCGAGCAAACCGAGTGTCAAGCTTGTGAGGAAAAGCAGGCGCCTGTTGCTGCGTGCCTTGCCCTGCAGCTCCCCGTCCATCGAGATGACGCGTTCGTACCAACCCGTCGCCATTGTATGGCAGTATGACATCTGCTGACCTGGTGTGATGGCTGGATGCACCTGCATCAGAAAAAGAGGTCGTAGTGAAATGCACACACACACCTCGACCTGTGATGAGCTAATATTGAGGTTCTGCGGCACTGCATCGTGCCGCATCCTCACAACCGGGCCTGCTGACCCCGTGTTCCATTTCCTCCTTCATTGCATGAGGCTACACAATACATCAGCACAGCGTGGGTGCGTCAGTCGACAAATGGCACTTCCCTGGGGGCGGGCTGCGCGTCCGGCCTTGATCTCTCTTACTCCAGGGCCAGGCAACACACCGTCATCGAAGCAGGGCAAGATGGGTTAGGGCCCCTAATGCGAGCAGCGTTGCAAGACCTCGGGCTGATGCAGAACAGAATGTTAGTGTTGCGATGGGCTAAAACGAAAGAGGCATCTTCTTCCTTGCGTGTCCGAACATCTCTCGGTGGGCCCCACCCCACCCCACCCCACACAAGAGCCCCGTGGGGGCGTCCTGCAAGCCAGCATTGCGCACACAGAGGCTTGCAATTGTGGCACATGCACCAGGCAGGCACCATCCAGACAAGCACATCAAGAAAGCCCTCCCGTGTGGTGCCCCTGAAAATCGTCGAGGAATTACGTCAGAAATACGGAAGAACTACATCAAAAAAAGGTTCCCCCTCTCAAGAGAAAGTCTGCCAAAAACTTACAAGGCAAGAACTCCGGAAAACTGCGTAAGAACTACGGAAGGAGGGACCAGAGTGACCCACGGCCAGGAATCCTGCGATTTGCTGAGGTGAAAAAGGCCACCTGCGTGTCGCACTGGTGCAGCTTGGCAGTTCAGTTCTAGTGAAGGCCCCTGAGGCGTGTGAAGGAGCAGAGCACGCCAGAGAGGCCCATCGCCTCGTGGCTTGCGACAGTCCTGCCGTGCCGTGTCCTAAGTTCCTGAGGGGGGGTCTTTCGGGCCACCTGCTGTTCGGCAGTTTTCGGAAATATTCGGCGATTTCCTCAGGGAAAAAGATGGCAACATACCAATGTCGGCATCGCCGTAGCAAATAGCCCCTGAGAGGCGGGATATCATTCCCAGAGGCGGCACAATGTGCCCCTGCTGAGCGTCAAACAAATCGTACGTCACGGAAAGTGTTTGTATCTAAAAAGAGTAGCAGCGGTGGGTGCTATGCAAAAAGCAAGAGACCAGCAATCCTTTTGTGAGTAGCTGAGCTACAAGGCCGCGAGCTAAAGCCGCGAGACCAGCTGCGAGCGGCCGTGGCATGCGTAGCCGCGAAGGGGATGGCGTGAGCCTCTCCGGAGCGCGGGTGAGTGCAGATCTTGGTTGGAGTAGCGTGGGTGCAGCCCCCTCCAGAGTGAGTGCATCATGTTTTGGCTGTGCTACCTACCGTGGCATGTATCTGCTGTTCATCACGGGTTTGCGAAATGTTGCAACACCGTGCAGCGGTTGCAGTCTCAGCACGCTTTGATGCGGTGGCGTGACTTTCTTCTCAGATGCGCGATCTTTCCCCCCCGCAGCCGACCTCGACGACGTGCACAACCCTGTGATGTGCAACCGGGAAACAGAAAATACAGCCCCCTTGCACGGCGCTGAAGTAAATTACATTACAAGTGGTTTTACATGTAAAGTTACAAGTGAAAAATGGTTACAAGTGCCACTTGTAAAATTTACAAGTGGTACTTGTAATTTTACATGTAAATGACATGTGCCACTTGTCATCTCCGCGGTTTCCTTCATACTCTACACTGTGATGGGGGGTTTTTTGGCAAGCGGAGTGGCAAGGAGGGGGGAGAAATGACCAGCAAACGGTGGGAGTGCAATGCAACAGCTGTCGAGATCGGATCGAGTGGACTGATTGTATTTTGTGCCGACGACGAGTCTCATTTTTTCAGACTGCAGGGTGTTCGTCCGACATGTGCCTATCCCTCAGTTCTTGTGAAGCAAACTCCGCAGACACACAGGGCAGGTCGTGATGTCCAGCTCATCATGGTGGACGTAGAGGGCGTGTTGGCTAAGTCCACTTCTGACCACCGTTTTCTCACACAAGGGGCAAGACACTCGACATTCACACTGCGCCCTCGGCCGGTGCTGTCCGTCGTAGTGGGCGTAGAGCCCGTAAACCCGCGCGAAGCTCTTGTCAGGGCAAACAACGCAGCTATACTCTTCTGTGGCGGATGTCTCGTCGCCATCATCATCATCATCATCACCAGCCTCGCCGCTATTGCCGTCACTCGCAAGGTTGCCGCCATCACCAGCCTCCTCCCGTCGGTGGTTCCTTGTGCAGGGGGCGTCACCTCCGTCACCTCCCAGGGTTCTTCGTCACAGATGCAAACCAGGAAAACATCGCCGTTGTTGCCGGGTTCTGCCTGAAATGTTTGTCCGTGACCATCTCTGCGGCGCACATGTGACCCGAGGCCAAGTTTGTCCAAGCGGACCACCAATTGACGAGCAGCCTTGAGCCACGTATCATTGTGAGTGATCACACACCTGCACAGGCGCATGGAATCATAAGATAAAATTTGGGGCCGCTCGCCGATGGTAGGAGTCAGTGGAGGCACTTTGCGCACGGTATTTTTATCCGTCAAGTGTTTCTGTTTCAGTTCATAGATCTGCAGATCACGCTCCATCGTCTGCGGGGATCCCCCACGTGTCCACCTCTTGCGCTCACCGTTGCCCTGTTCGAAGAGCTCGTCGGAGACGGTGACCCTGTGCGCATCCTGCTCATCAAACCAGTGTTCGAGAGAATGAGCATATGCCGAGCGAGTGATCCCGGGATTTGCCCACTCCAACAAGAAGATCAGCACATGATAGCTGATCACAGCGAATAGAAACTCTTTGCGGCAGGAACCTGTTGAGAAGTATCGCACTGGTATGTCTTGGTAGCGGAAGAAGATCAGTGATTGCATTGCGCAGCACAATGTCCGCTGATTCCCCACGGTGATGGCCTTCAAAGCAGCGAGTATCTCTCTTGCGTGCTTCCCAGTGAAATTTTTTCCCACTTTTCCAAGGATGGTTTCCTCCACCACTTTTGATCCCGGCAGCGTACGTAGAATGAGGCGCATGACACCTTTCGTGTCGTGAAGGGGGGGCGTCACGGTGTAGACAGGATTCGAGAATTTTGAAGCGATGCTACAAGTGAATCCTGCGGCATCCATCTCTTGGATACTACAGCGGTGGCAGTCATGCAGGTACTCCAAACGCTCGTCGATTCCTGTAAGGCAGAAGGCAGAACGATGCCCTGTCCCACCTACACCTTTAAAGAGTGACCACAACTCTAAGTGGTCACCCCCAAGCCGGAACTGGGTGATGGAAAAGGAGCAAGGCCCCTTCGTGAAGATCCCCTTCTGAACTGCCACAATCTGCCCCAAGGCATGGAGCATCCACCATTCGTAGAACAGGGGCTTGTGGCGGTCACACACTGTCAGAAAGCGGGACGCGGTGATCCCGTCCGTCAATGCGATTGCCAGTCGCTGCCTGCTCTTTCCTTGAAGGCTACCGGGTGTGTAGCCATCACCCGTGACCATGACTGTTGGTGGGGGGCGACCCGAGCGGATGGGGAAAGCCCTCAGCAGAAACTCGAGGCACCCCCGCATGTTCCCTAGCAGAGAGGGCGTCATCAGCCGGAGGGGAGCTTCATGCTTTACGAGGTGGGGGTATGAACCCGACCGTCGTTGCGGCCTGCTTGTCGGAGGCGGTGTGATCGGCACGTCAATCCGTGTCAGCCCACTCAGCACCGTGACCTGCAGATTTGCTTGAATCCACAAAATGCGGAGGCGGCACAACGAGCGAGCCGCTGTATTCACCTGGCTCACACTGGTCCGAAGGACGGTCCCTGTAGAAGGTGTAGGCGACCTGCACCCCTTCCAGCGTCGCCGTCACCAGCTTGGTGAAGCCATTCTCGACGATGACGCTATAGTAGCGCCCGGTCTCCTGGTCGTGCACGCCCACAACGACGTGCTGCATCGCCGCCACCGCCGCCACTGCCTTATTCTTCGGACGCGTCTCGGATGTGGAGGCTTGTGCCGATGCCTTGTACATCTTGACCATATCCATGCTGTCCAGGTCCTTCACCACCAGCTTGAGGCGCGCGAAACCCTCCGACTTCTTCTGCGTTGGCGTGGGGAAGGGCTTCAGCGCGATGCCGTGGATGGCCATATTACGGTTTCCTTCGATCCGAACCGTGTACAGGTCGCCGGAAACATCCTTCAGTGACTTGTAGGAAGCCAGTGCATCGTATTTGCGTTTCAGCACCTTTGTTATCACTCCACTCTTGGGGGGGATGGTGGTCACCAGCACCTTCTGCAGCATCTCCTTCAACACCGAGTGTTTAAACACCTCCCCCGTCTTCCTGGTGGTGTACACGGCCACAAGCTGCTGCAGCTGGCTTTCATGCCGCTCATCCTCCTTCCCCAGATCCCCGCTCTTCGTCCGCTTGCTGTTGCGCGTCGGTGTTGTGGTGGCCGTTCTCTTGCTCATGTTGGAGGTGCAAAGGTCCTTTTGTAAGTGAGGGTGTGTGTGTGCAGCAGGGCATGTGCTGGTCTGGGGTCGCGGGGGATAAACAAATGGAACAACACGGCTCGCCAGTGTTCAGGAAAGCTCGTAAATGACAAGTGGCACATGTCATTTACATGTAATTTTACATGTGGGTGGATTTTTTTGCCCCCCCCCCCCCTAATTTTCACGAGATTTTTTTCCAGGGCTGGGCATGAGTTCCAGCTGACCTTCGGTACCAAAACCCAAAAAAATCACCTCCTGGGCACGACCTGGCCATCAGGACACCTTCCACACCCAGTAGGACCTGTTTTTCACCATTTTTCGACAGATTTTGGCCAAAAGTGGCCCGTAGGGCCACACAGTGCATGTTCCTGGTTTTTACCAGTTTTGCCCATCTTCTGCTCATTTTCTGGGCCCGAAACGGATTCCAGTGGGTCCACAGGACTCCTGTGGACCGATTTCTCCTACTCGGGGTCAAGAATGTAGTCACGGAAGGCGAGAAAACTGCAAAATTTGCCTTTTTCACCTGTTTCTGCAGGGAACTCGGGGAACTGCAGGGCCAGGTCACAAGCATAAAACTCCAAAACAGGTGAAAGACCCGGATCGGCTCTAGCAGTTTCCCAGTGGCAATCTGCCTCCCTGTTGCACAGCCAATTTCCAGAGAGTGACCATCATCATTTCCCAGACGACACCCTGTCTCAGAGCCCACGTGTTTGTCTGGCGGTTGAACGCAAAGAACTCCGGCACTTCGGGGCACCTGAGACTCGTCATCCCATCGAAGGTGAACCGCCCGTGCTGACCCGGCTTACACATCCCTTTTGGTGATTGTTTCATTGTATTCTTCTCAGCACCGGGGGGGAAATGCAAAACAGCCTCGTGTGCAGCGTTATCGAAGAAGACCCGCTCTTGCCCCTCGAGGTGGATGTTGAGCCTTGTGACGGAGGGCCACACAACGGACATTGTGTGCAGAAGGTGAGGGCGAATTCAAATGGAGCGAGGGGGTGAAGGGAGTTTTTAAGCACACTCGTGTGAGCGGAAAGCGCCCCACCACAGCTGCAACCAAACGTACTCTATACACTAACCCCACCCTTCATCAGGCTCAGGGTGTGATCAGTTCAGGGTTTTGTGTGTAGAAGCGTCAACGCAACAAACAAAAGGAAATTCATCAGAGCGGTTGTAGCTGTGAAGTGATAGGTCGCTTTGCGGAGCCTGTGGGATTATCCAGGGACCCACAGAACTGATCCGGTCGGGGTGGGTCCTTCTTCCCTTTCTTCCTCCCCCCTGTTCTAATACTTGCAATACTGGGGCCTTCGCTGCAGGAGGGGTGAAACAGGTGAGTTTTTGCAGTTTTCTCGCCTTCCGAGATGCATTCTTGACCCCGAGGAGGAGAAATCGGTCCACAGGAGTCCTGTGGACCCACCGGAACCGGTTTCGGGCCCATAAAATGAGCAGAAGATGGGCAAAACTGGTGAAAACCAGGAAAAGACACCTTCTTCCAGGGTTGGCCCCTGCGGGCCATTTCAGGCCAATATCTGTCGAAAAAATGATGAAAAAAGTGCCCTGCTGGGTGTGGAAGGTGTCCTGATGACAAGGTAGGGCCCACGACAATTTTTTTTTGGGTTTTGGTACCGAAGGTCAGCTGGAACTCGTGCCCAGCCCCGGAAAAATTTCTCGTGAAAATTAGGGGGGGGGGGGGCAAAAAAATTTACCCATGTACCACTTGTAAATTTTACAAGTGGCACATGTAATTTTACAAGTGCCACTTGTAAATTTACATGTAAAAAATTTTACATGTAAACCACTTGTAAAACCACTTGTAACAGTGGTTACTTCAGCGCCGTGTGTGGGCCAATACACCCCCCCCCCCCCCCCCCCACCCCCTCCACCCCACCCCCCGCAATAAGCCATGCTCTTGCCAGAGCGATCCCCAGACAAACCCGCAGGAGGTCAACACCAGAGGACAGCAGGCGATACATAACCCTCCTCTGGCGAAAGGGTGGGGGTGGCGCACGAGTGCGTCAGAATTAACACACCACCCCACCCCACCCCCCCAGACAAACGGCTGCTTCAGCGGCAGTGCTTTGCACGTTGAGCCGGGCGCCGGAGGGGGGGGGGGTGGGGTGGGGTGGTGTGGTGTGGGTTTGCGAGTTTTAGTTTTAGGCGGTGGGGTAACACCTCACCGGTCTGCCTATTGGGTCTGCAGCACGCACAAATGATGGGCAGGCGGTACGTAAATCTCTGCACTCGACAAAGTGGTAGACTCTAGAGTCTCTTGAAGGCCGGGTGACGTCGAACCCTTGGCATCCCCTGCGTGTGGGACGTCTGTGCCAGATGCCATCATCATCATCAGATCAGGTAGCCTCCCACTGTGGGGGCCTTCACTCTGTGTCAAACTGTTGTCAGCTTGTCGTCCTTTTTTGTGAGGTGCCTCACTGTTCTGAACCTCTGAGCGAAGGCCCCCCGCTGTGTGCGGGGGGTGTGCAGGAGATGCCAGCATCAGAACTTCTCTCGGGTGCAAACCTACTCTCAGCAAATAAAGCTTGACGTGATGTGTGTGTGTGCGTGCCAAACAGCGTCGCCAAAAAAAACGCGCAAAAAATATGATGGGGCCCAGGAATCATTTCTCTGAACTCTCGGACGCAGCTGTAAGGACACCACCACCACCACCACCCTCACACACGTGAATATTTTTTGCATTAGAGTAGAGACACGCCGAGACGCCCTGCGATCTTGATGTGATATGCCCACTGCCCCCCCCACACACACACATGAAACACGGGGTACACAACCGCACCTAACAACTAAACAAGGGGGTGGTTTGAAATGGATGGCGTTACTACAGCAATCCTTTTAGCGGAGGCCCACACCGAGCGAAACTCTGGTGCTGACCCCTCCACTACCTCTCGAGGATCACTCACTCATGCTGCTGCGGAGCCTCGCGGACCCACACCACTACGAGTCCACACACGTACGTGAATCTTCTTATAGCAGTGCATATCACACCGAGCAGCTGATCTTGTGTGATCGCCACTGTCTACACAAAAAACACACAGGGGGTCTTCGCGATGGTGCCGGCAGCGGTGTGTTTTTAGTACAATTCCTCCTATAGGTGATAATCGCCGAAACTTTCGCCGAAAGCTTGCCAATAGTGAAGACCCCCACACACACGGCAATCTGTTTGTTACAGTAGAGGTCGTACTGAGCGAAACACTGATGGATATATACCTCCACTGATACACTCCACACATACACACACACACGGGGATCTTTAGGGTGTTCTCGCGAGAGACGAGTGCCTCTTTCTGGTTCAGATTTGGTGTGCTTTTTATTTTTTGCAATGGCGTGGATCGCACCGAGGCACCTGCTCTGGGTGCCGTCACCCCCCAGACACACCCATTCAGACGTCCAGCTGAGGCACCGGGCTGCCCCCTCTGCTGCTGCCGCCACACCCATGCCTGCGGTCCATCAGGAACCCCTGCGTCGGCGACACCGGGCGTATCAACACGCAGTCGTCCGCCTCGGCAGCCCCGTCGCTGCCCATCTCCTCCTCCAGCCCATCCGCGCCGCACTGCACGGCACCCACAACCGCGAGCGGGGCGCCTGCCGACATCGCCGCCTTCTGCCTCGACTTCTCCGCCTCACGCTCCGCTACAACCTCCCAGGGGGTCAAGGCATGGATGCAGGTGGTGCCCACCATGAGCAGCGCGTGGCCTGCAGGGAAGACCCTCCAGATGCCGAGGATACCCTGCCCCTGCGTGAAGGTGAGGTAGTAGATCACGGGGAGCGACACCACCCAGAGGGACCCCACCACCACCGGGACGATGTAGAACTGAAGGCCCAGCGCCCGCACTATGGAGCTCTGCATGGCATACTGCGTGTCGAAGAAGACGAACAGCGCGACGAAGGGCCACACCTTTTCGGCGAGGGACATCACCTCGGCGTCGCCGCCGGAGAGGGCGCGGATCTGAAACCCACCCAAGGCATAGTGCCCCAACGCGCATGCGGTGGACATCAGAAGTCCCACCGGGATGAACGTGTTGCGGAGCGAGCGGGCTCTGTCAACATCCCCTTCTCCAATGGCCTGCCCAATCCGGATGTTCGCCCCGGCTCCCAATCCCAATATGAGGAGGAAGTAGAAGGGGACGATGAAATAGGCACAGGCGTGCGCGCTCTGCGCGACGAGGGAGATCCACCCTGTGAAGAAGCAGATCAGCTCCCAGTACCACCACTCTGAGAGTGTGAGGAGCCCGGGGATTGCGAGGCGGAGGTAGTCTATGGTGCGTCGGAGGGAGAAGGCGGATCTCCTGACCCCAACCCATGTCCCGGGGTGGTGGGGGCGTGCCGTGGAGGCCCAGGCGAATGCCGTTGCGAGGGTGATGAGCTGGTTGAGGACCTGGGCCCATGCCGCCCCGATGAATCCGGTTTCGAAGACGTCGAAGAAAATCCAGAGGAAAAGGGCTTGGGATGCGAGCCCCAACGCGGAAAACCCCACGAAGGGCCACAGGATGTCCTGGCAGGCGAGGAAACGGCGGAGATTTTCATAGAGCCCCAGCAGGGTGATGTAGAAGGGGAATACTCGGAGATACCTCCCGGCGTACTCCGCAGACACGGCGGGCTGTCCGATGGACAGCAGGATGGCTTCTCCGTTGAGCCAGGCGGGGAGGGCCAGCAGGAGGAGGCCGAGTGACAGAGCTGTGCTGAGGACGATGGTGTCGCCGATGTCGCTGTAGCGCTTTGCCCCCATGGCAATGGGGAGGAGTGTATCCCCGGCGCTCTGCATGCCCATCACGAAGGACATCCCGATGAGGTTGCCCGTCAGGCCCGCGAGGTTGAACCCCGTGAAAGCATCCTCGCCGAGCTTCTGCACGATGTACACCCCATTCAGCGTCGAGGTAAGAAACTGCAGCCCCAGAACCAGGGTGATTGGGGCGGAGAACGACACACCCAGCCACACATCCTTAAGCCTCTGGCCCCAGCCATCCCCTGCCCCGGGGTTTGCTTGCGCTGTGGCGGTGGCGGTGGTGGTGGGAGGGAGGCCGTCTCCGCAGGAGGGGAGGGAGGAAGAGGAGGAGTGTAGCGAGGCGGCGTCCTCGTCTAGGGCAGCGGAGTAACCCCCAGGTGGAGTGTGGCTTCGGAAGAAGGCACGCCCGCGGGGGGCGGGGCGGAGGGGGTGGTGGTGCTGCGGTGCGGCGGTGTCTAGGGCAGCGGTGTAGCCTTCGGATTCATCGTTCTGGCACGGTGGGTGTGCCTCGTGCATAATCTGCTGGGGGGGGGGGGGGGGGTGGTGGGGTGGGGTGGGGTGGGGGGTGGCTTTTGGGGAGAGCCAGCAGTGCTGGCGGCAATGGTGGTTTTTTTTAACGCACACTTGTGAGCAGAAAATGTCACTCCACCCCACCACAGCCAAACGTGATCCGCAGACCACGAGCCTCTCCCATCACAGGAGTTGAGGCATTTGTGTGTGGAAGCGTCAGCGAAAAAATCTGGGAAGCGTTTTGTGTTGTAGAACGATCATCAGCGGCAATCAGCAGAGCGAAGGGAACAGCACAACATCACCAACAGACAAAGCCGGCGGCTAGAACCGCGGACGGCAAGAGAGGCGAAGGGTGTAGCAACAAAGTCGAATGGTCGAATGGTGGACCCCAAAAAAATTTCCGGCCGAATCCACCACCCCGCGCCACTGAGAGTCAGTAAAATCAGAGAATTCAAAACGGCCTGTGTTGGCGGTGTTCGAGGAAAAGCGCACCCCCCTTTTTTTCTCTCGAGAACCCCCCCCCCCCCCCCTCGAAAGTTCCCCCAGCTGACTACGACGAACTAACACACAGACCTCCCCTGACCTCCCCTTGGGCACCGTGCCGTTGAGACAACACACGACAACAGTGGGGGATCTTGCAGAGAGACGTGCTGAGGTGGGGGTGGAGTGGGGTGGGGAGCGCCTGCCTGCATCCCATGCGTTTGCATCGGTGTCTAAGTATCCGGAGTGGGTGGGGTGGGGGGTGGGGGTGGGGGTGGATGGGGGGTAGGTATGCTATTGCCTCCACGCGCCAGCTGCGCGCTGCCTCGATCGTTGTGTGCGGGGAGCCCGCACACGGGGGTTGCTTCTTTTGTGCGTGTTTTGTGTACTGCAGTGGGGGGGGGGGAGCGCATCGGGAGCAAAAAAATGCGTCTCGGTGCGATCGCCACTGCTGCTGCAGATATATAAGGGGTTGCCAACACTCATGCACTGTGGGGACAGTCTCTCACCACGCGATCAAGGGAAAATAGCTATTGCGAGCCGGCCAGGGCAGATGGCGTGCGCTTTTCGGAGGCATTCATCCTCCATGTGTCAGACCCTCGTAGGTCTGGCACCAAATTTTGTAAAGAGAGCTTGCCCTCCTTTTTCTATCTGCGCTTCAGAGCAGACAAGAAAAGGGGGGGTGGGGGTGGGGATGGGGCGGCGGCTCCATGTTGTAGATTATTCTCAGGTGTTAGCTGTTTTGTATATTTCCCCCCCCCCCCCACACGGTGGACTCCAGCGGGGGTAGGGTAACCCTTTTCGGGAGTCTCAACTAGGGGGAGTCCAACTCCCGCTAGCGGGAGTATGACTCCCCCTAGCGGGAGTCTTTTCACCTATTTTCACTCATTTTTCCCATGATACCTATGCAATGTGGCACTCGTCACTGAAGTACAGCCACACCAAACGAAACGGACGTTTCCACCCATCCCAGCTCGCAGACCTGATTCACAAAAATGGGGAAGACGACAACGAAGCCGGCAGCGAAGCCGGCGGCAAAGTCGATTAAGAAGAAGAAGAGCGCAGAGAGTCCCGAGGCTGCGGAGGCGACGAACATTGTGCATGATTTTTGCACGGCCTTCCCTGTTAAAAAAGGGGGCAGTGTGCTGACACTGGGATCCATTAGAAGGCTCCTAGCAACGGTGTTGAGCAAGGAGCTCCACCAGCACAGCACCCAGGTGGCCAACGCAATCATCGCCATGTCTTCCCTGACATGGATAAGTTCGCTGTCAGGGAAGTCGCAACGATGCGGAAGGAGGGCGCTCTCCGTCATATACAAGGTGGAGGCGAAGTATGGCAAGGTGCAGGATACAAACGTGTCGTCGGGGGCAGCCTGAAGCCGCGAATGATCGCGACACGGGCGAACGGCTTGGCACCGTGGGTCTGGATAGATGCTGGAGTTCGGCCGGGTGAAACCGGAAGTCGCAGCAAAATTTGCCCCCCCAGATTTCTTCCTCAAACCCACCCGTGGGCTGATCCGGCCTTGCACGGTGGACTCCAGCGGGGGTAGGGTACCACTACCGGGTTTAACCCTTTTCGGGAGTCTCAACTAGGGGGAGTCCAACTCCCGCTAGCGGGAGTATAGATCAGCAGTGGGCAACAATGAGGCGATGCGGGGGGCGAGGGCACCGATGCTCACTGTGCGACATCCCAGAAGAACGCTGGTATCAACAGGTGCATCGATACCCGCACCTGACTCTCTCTGAGATGAAAGAGGCTGGCTACCCCTCCCTCTTGGCAGGTGTGCTTCCCAATGCCCGCTACGTCACCCCAGCACTCCATGACTGCAAGGGGCTCGCCATGCGGCTGATCAGGGTACTGGATGACAGGGGTGGAGCTTGGGGGTTTTTTCGGGTCAGCTGACCTGATTTTCTGCAGGCCCTCACAAAAAATCAGGTCAGGGGTAAAAAGAAAAAAAAATATAGATTTTCGGGAAACCGGAAAAGTTGGCTCCTCGCCTTGGGGCCTCAAGGTGACCAGGAGGCGTTTCGTGAGCAAAGTGACCCCAGCGACATGAGCACAGGCCTCAAACAGTCACAATAGAGGACAAATGAAGCTGCCCAACCCGTACCGTGCAACAGACGTTTACTACCGTGGCCTCCGGTGGCTGGGGGGCTCCGCCCCCCAGACCCCCCTGTGGCATGTGCCTGTCTTGTACCCAAGCCCTTTACATCAGGGAATCTCAGTATCCTCAGGAGGACGCAGCCAACTCACACAGAATCCGTACGCCCGCAAGTCACAGATGTTCACTACCGTGGCCTCCGGCGGCTGGGAGCTCCGCCTCCCAGACCCCCCCTACGGCATGTGTTTGTCTTGTAACCAAGTCCTTGCGCGTCCGGGGCTGCATATCGGTTCCGGTACCTCGCGGGAGGCTGGGCCCGAGCACTGATCTCTGAGACGAACCGGGGGGGAACCCATAAGAAAAAATTGGCTGACCCGATCTGACCCGATCCAGCCCGCAACCCCATATTTCAAGCTCCACCCCTGCTGGATGAGACAACAAAAAAATATTCGACAAGACCTGTACAAACCTTGCACTGAATGTGTCGCAGCATGGGACAGGTGCTCAGTTCCGGAAGGTCGTGCTTGCCTGTCACAGGACACACCTACAAGGGCTTGTTCCGCTACCTCTTTGTCTCCCTTGCAGACCTCATGCATTTCCGGTATGCAGACATCCCCTGGCGCTTCTGGGGATGCAAGGATGAGTCAGCCCGGATTCCCTTCTTGCGTGCTCGGATCTCAGGGCATATATTTCACTGGTTGATGGAGCATGCCGAAAAGGGATCAACGCGCAATGCCTACGTACACAGTCTCCATCATTGGTGGGCTCCAGAAGATGCAGTGCCTCTGCAGAACAACGACGAATTTGAAGAAGCAGAGAACGGACATCGCAAGAAAGATGCCGTTACAATCGCCAGCTCCGCAACTTACGAGAGAGATCTTGCGATGGCAGAAGAGAAGCGGCGCGCATCGGGCATGCCTTGGAAGGTTGCGCACCTGTCGCAGGACGGGATCCTCGGGTATAGAGAAGTCATCCTGTGTCCGTGTCTGCACACCCGACACGCTCATAGATTGGCTGTGTATGTTCTTTGCACACAGTTGACACAGCTGCAGAAGGGGTTTGTGCACTGCAACACACAGGACTTCGTTGAACCCATCAGCGCGCCCTACTTCCTGTTCCGGTTCCCCGAAGGACACCGCAAATTATCGCTCTGCTTGTGCAAAATGCCAATCCCGCTGGGGGCGACTTTCACACCATTCGTGTCATCCGAGGCGACTTTGAGCACGCTTGACCAACGCGCACAGCAGGAGGGGGATGACAGTTCTGACGAAGAAGATGAGGCCTGCAGGATGGCTTGTCTTGCCCAAGGTGTAACACAACTACGACAGGCGATGGCCGCACTTTGACACCTCAAATTCTAACCGCTCACCTCCGCAGGTGTAGCCGCTACCAGGAGGATAGGTAGGTAGTCCAGAGTCCGGGGAAACTGACAGAAGCAAAACAAGCCCCTCCCCATCCCTCTTCCACCATGATTTTACCCCCCACGCCAGTAGACTGTAACTATATCATGGGAAAAATGGATGAAAATAGGTGAAAAGACTCCCGCTAGGGGGAGTCAGACTCCCCCTAGCGGGAGTATAGACTCCCGCTAGCGGGAGTCTGGACTCCCGCTAGCGGGAGTCTTTGACACCCGCTCAGACTCCCGCTCCCAGACTCCCGCTAGGGCCGCTGGAGTCCACCGTGCAAGTATGAAGCTAAATGTGGAGTCCAAGTCCCGATTCAGGATTGCGCTTTTTTTCTCTTTGGGTTTTTATAGGGAGGGAATTTTTTTTTTCTCCTTGGGTTTTTTAGGTGGGATTTTTTCCCCACAGGTTTTCTGGGTGAAGTTTTTCGGGGGCAGGTGGTATTCTAGTGGGGGATGAGGATGAATCCTCCGGACACCCGCCCCTTTTTCGGTTGTTCCAGCCAAAACCCGGCGTTGTTCCCCAGTCAAGAGCCAGGCGTTAACTACCGTGGCCTCCGGCGGCTGGGGGGCTCCGCCCCCCAGACCCCCCTGTACCACTAGGCTGGAGCGTGTGTCTGTCTTGTAGCCAAGTCCTTTGGGTTCACATCAGCGAATGGGACCCAGACCACTCTCAGTAGCCTCAGGAGGACGCAGCCAACAATCTGTACGCCCGCAACTCCCACGCGCTCCCACTACGGCGCAAGGATACTCACTACCGTGGCCTCCGGCGGCTGGGGGGCTCCGCCCCCCAGACCCCCCGTATGTCGAGCAACCAAATCCTTGAGCTTGTGCCACTGGGCATAGGAAGGGGTCGTTACAATAACGCCCCGAAAACCCATTTTTGGCACCCCTTGTCTGGCATGTTGCTGTTGTGTTGCCACTATCTCTCATCACACAGGGCGTCCAATACCCACACACCACACTCACACTGGTTGTGTGGTGGGGATGGGGGGATTTTCTTGCCCGCGAGGGGGATTGCGCGCCATTTCCCCCCCGAAAAACCCTTGGAGAAAAAGTGGAATCCCGACCCCTTTTTGGGCCCAAAAAGGCCAAAGTCCCAGGCATACTTGCCCCCCCCTGTCTTTTTTTCTTCGCAAAAAAACAAAAGCACCCAACCTCCCACCTCCCCGCCACGCGTGGGGCACACGCATCCACCCCACTCAGTTATTATATCAGCCATCCGGTTAAATAGTGCCCATTTCCAGGTTTTGGCCAATTCTAAATAGTACAAATTTACCCACTTTTTTGGTCCAGGAGTTCCTTCACTCACACCGTTTTTTTGCCGCGGTTTCCCGTCTTCCCAGCTTCCGACGGTTGTTTGCGACCCCCTCCCGCCCTCCTCCCACACCATGAATCTAGAAAAAATCAAAAAGTCTGAACGGTCTTCATACCCAACACCTCCCCGGCACCACGAATCTAGTTCTAGTCGTGCAGCACCGATCACCAGGAGAACACGCAGGCTGTGCAGACTCAGGCTGCGCCTGAGTCTGCACAGCCTGCGTGTTCTCCTCGTCACAATCAAAATCGCTGTCGTAGTCGGTGTCGTTGCCAACACCGAGTGGCCTCGCGTCATTTTCCCGAACGTACATTGCAAAGTGCACCTTCTGTGAGGGTCTTGCTGACGGGTTGTTGGTGGTGGTGCTGCGGCAGGACGTGGGAAGCAAAACAGGACGAGACATTTGCGCTGGATGGGCTGAAGGACCTCGCGGATCTCACCACGATCAAAAAGGTGAAGTGCAACACCTGCGGCGGGGAGGCCACTTCAAAGCTCGCTGCTTGCCTCTTCGCAGAAGTTCTCTTCGGGGTTGTCGATCGCTTCGATAGTGCCGGCAAGAAGGTCAAGTCAAGAGGCAAGCAGCATCCCCAACGAGCTTGAGCTGTTGGAGGTGGTCCCCGGGGAGATCGCTAGCGCGGAGCCGACCACGGTGACGTACCGGCTGACAGCCTCGTTTAGTGCTGCGAAGGGGCCCGATCAGCAGTCCGCAAAGTACGAGTCGCAAGCCGCTCGGTTCCATGGCAGTCACGTGCTGAAGTGGGTCGTGACAGGGACGACATTTCTGGCAGGTTGGGCCAGCTCCTGCGCGGGCTCAGGGAGGAAGGCACTCCCATGGATGCCCCTTCCTGGCTAGGGCTGGCTCGTGTGCTTCGCCCTCTGGACTGTATCCAGCAGCTTGCTCGTCGCTACCCATCCACCCTCGGGCAGCTGGTGAAGACGACACGGTCGGGCGTGGTGGTAGACTGTGACACGCAATGACCGTCGTTGCGAGGCACTGCAGCACAGCAGCAACAGCAGGCGGACATCCGGTGAGGGCACGTGACGCACCTTCCTTCAGGTGTGCCCAGTACTCCCCTGCCACCTTTGCACTCCTTTTTGGCATTGTCTCGTCTCCGAGACTCCTGGTGGGTGATGCTATGTCTCGGGACAATATGAAGGCAAAGGCAACTATTCCTGTAATATTCCCATTCTGGGATGGTGGGGAAGGGGTCGCCCCCCCCCCCCCCCCCTAGGGCAGTGATTAAAAATTCGTGGTATTCGACAGGTGTGGCTCTATTTTGGGGGTATTTTGGCCAATTTTCGAAATCCTATTTTGGGTTTTTTGCACTTTTTTTGGGTGCTTTTTTGCACGATTTCTGTGCCTCAGACACAGATTTTGGTGTGATTTTTGCGCTATTTTGATTCACTCGGCCTGACCGATGCATACGATTCGAAAAAATGGCGAAAAAATCGCTATCAACAACGGTGAACGAATGGAGGTAGATGGGGAAGTGGGAGGACACAGCACGCCCTCTCACTGATCGCCATCTGTACACTACCTCTCTGTTCAAGGCGGTCAGTGTCACTTGATGGCGCTGCACACAAATCACTGCTACATCCCAGGGCGCCTTCCCTTGTGAGAATAGCGGAACTTCTGCGGTTGCAGTTTGGTGGTTGAGGCCGGCGGTGATATCACTTTGGTGACTGTGCTTCCTTCCCCCTGAGCTCGATCAGATCCAGGTCGACCTGGTGCTGCGTGGCTCCTGGTGTGCCATCTCTTGCATGCCACGGATGCCCACCAAGTCGAACCCGAAACATGACGACCCTTTCGAGATGTCATGGCCGCAAGCCCGCAAACCCGATCGCATTCGCAAGGTGGTTCGTCTCTTAGAGATCAGTGCTCGGGCCCAGCCTTCCGCGAGGGTGCTGGAACCGACATGCCGCAGCCCCGTACGCGCAAGGACTTGGCTCCAAGACCAGGCACATGCCACAGGGGGGTGTGGGGGGCGGAGCCCCCCAGCCGCCGGAGGCCACGGTAGCGAACGTCTGTTGGCCTGGCTCCATAGTCGCATACGCTCAAGTACAACACAACTGACAGATAGCACATGTCGCATGGGGGGACGATAAATTGTCGCGCAAAGACACGCCACAGGGGGGTCTGGGGGGCGGAGCCCCCCAGCCGCCGGAGGCCACGGTAGTGAACATCTGTTGGTTTGAGCTCGAGAGCAAGCCTCTCACACCACCGCCCTCCGACCCCCCTCTCCACCCCCCAGGTGCAACATTTTTTTGCACCCGGAAAATGTGTTCTTTTGACTGTTTGAGCACATCCAAGACCGGGAACATAGAAGAATTCTGCTGAAAACCCAAAGGAAAATGGTGCAAAAAAGTAGTGACCACCACCCCCATCCCACCTCCGGGTGCAAAAAATTTTTTGGCCACGGAAAATGTGTTCTTTTGAATGTTTGAGCACATCCAAGACCGGGAACATAAAAATTTTCTGCCAATACCAAGTAGGGTCACAATAAAATCCAAAGGAAAAAAGTGCAAAAAAATAGTGCAAAAAAATATTTTTCCCCCAAATTCCTATTTTCATTCCGTGAAATAGATACACGCCTGGTATTCGAATACGAATATTATTCGAATAATTTCTCGAAAAATTTTCGCCACGAATAATTCGCGAATTATTCGTGGGGTTTTACTGGGGTTTCTCTACTAGGAATAGGGACCTACTGCCCACACTGGGGTCGTGGGCGCAGCCCACGACCCCAGTGTGCCCTGAGGGGCCTGGAATCACTACATTGTGATGATGCGACGCCGAGAATCATCATCTGCAGTGCCTGGAGGAGTACGCTGCACCGTGCATTGAAAACACCAAGCGCTAAGGGAAGTGGGCACCGTCGCGCTGGTGGGACCATTATGGTGCCAGGCGGCCGCTGTTGCACCACGGGGCTGTACCTGATGGGGAAATCGTCATCCGCGATCCCTACCGAACTTGCGTGGAGGGAGCGGAACCGCCTGGGTCACTCAAAGGTGGAAGCACTACCCCGGTGCCCGAACCTGGGATACATTGTGCGTGCTTTATGCTGTTCCTGTTGTGATCCCTTTGCATCGGCAGCACCTCACTCACGCGTGGAGGTCTCCACCACAGGGATCTTGAAGGAGGCAGTTGCTATCCTGCCAGTCACCAACTGCACGTGATGGAGACCTCCACGCGTGAGTGAGGTGCTGCCGATGCAAAGGGATCACCACACCTGTGTGCCGTACGGTCAGACATACGTGTGATGATTCATGAGGAAAGCAAAGCCTGAGGCGCTCTGCGGCGCTTTCCCTCGGTTTGCACTGGAATACACGTGGTCTGACGCCTCTGCCCCTACACAAACCCACAGAAACTTCACGAATAATGACCGAATAACACATGGCCATTTATTCGCGAATAATGCCATTATTCGTATTCGAATACGAATATTATTCGAATATGTAACTCTGAAAATCGGAGATCACGAATTATTCGCAAATAGTATCTTCACTGCCGGGCCCCCCCCCCTCTCCCTCTGGGGTTTTTCCCTTCAAAAACCGCATTCTCGCATTGTTTGAGTGCATCCGTACCTCATACTTTTTCTCTCGCCAAAAATGGTGGAAAAAAAATCCATTACTCCTTGGACCACTGAAGGAAAAAGGTGGGTAAATTTATTTTCCCCCCTCTTGATAACTTTTGAGTAAATTTTTTCGGGATCCTGGATCCCTCAATAGTCAATAGTATTTAGCCTACCGGCTGTATTATATCGTCGCATTTTATTTTGAATCTGCTAAGACCCATGGCCAGCGCATCCTGTTCCTTCTAAGGCACTGCCGCCCCAGCCCCACCCCGAGGGGCTGCGGGAGCGCTTGCTGTGTACGTCATGTTCGCATTCATCGAATCTGCCGCACTGTTAGATCCGTGCAGCCAAGCCGAGCACATCCATGCACACATCACACACATCAGAACACCCCGCGGCTCACACCCATCCAACTTTGGGGTGAGCGAGTGAGATGAGGGTGGCAGCGATCCATTGGATACAGCCAGGGGACAGGGGACGGGGGGCGGGGGGGGCGAGGGGGATAGACAGCTATAGGGGGCACCCGCTACAGTGTGGAACAGGGCTTTCCCTAAATATTGGGTCCGGGGGGGCTGGGAACCGGTTTCGGGTACAAAAAAAACGCGCACAGTAGGGGCACTTCTCGGGGGGAGCTTGCCCGGCCCCTATGCCACCTGAGCTCCTGCAAAACCTACTTTTTGGCATGATTTGACACATCTGTCTTCAAGACAGCTCCAGAGGGGCAAAAAAAGTTCTGTTTGTCTTATTTGCCAACCGCTCCAAAGGTGCAGAAATCGAGGGAAAACGTCCGATATTCTGCATTGACTCAGCGGGACCCCCTCCTCAAATTTCCCAAAAACCCGTTCCTTGGAACGGTTGGAATCCGTGCGTATCGTGGTGGGGTCATTTTGGCCATGGGGTGCTTGTTGACACCCATAGCTGGCTTTCGTCACTGGGGCCCGCCTTGTCGGCTGTTTACGGTCCCTCTACCCACTAGACCTGCACGACCCCTCTGCAGCGGACAAGTCCATGTCACAGGGGGGTCTGGGGGGCGGAGCCCCCCAGCCGCCGGAGGCCACGGTAGTGAACATCCGCGGTTGGGACGCGCCTTTTTGTACCCTGGAACAGCCTACTGTGCAGCTTGGGAGTGAAACCAGCCCATTCTGCCACCCGACTTGCTGCTCACCGGGAGATCCCCGAGTGCGGATAAACCAACCTTTTCTGGCCGCAATGAAATGATTCGTGCGAACCCGTTCCACGAGTATACTATTTTTTTGAAATCTTCACCATTTTCCCCCCTCTTCAGCCCACACCCTTCCCCTGCAAAAAAAAACGCGCACAGGGGCTGCAAAAAAAACGCGCCAAACAGAGGGAAAATCTTGAAATCGCCGGTCCCCGGGTTAGGGTATGGATTTAGGGAAAGCCCTGGTGTGGAAAACGGTGCATTTATTATTATT
This sequence comes from Rhynchopus euleeides, assembly GCA_963210315.1. Taxonomy (NCBI): domain Eukaryota; phylum Euglenozoa; class Diplonemea; order Diplonemida; family Diplonemidae; genus Rhynchopus; species Rhynchopus euleeides. Next base: position 2,309,637 of record OY723240.1, on the reverse strand, counting down.
ATTTTGGCGCATTAAATAGCCCATAGCGAAGCTCCCATGCATGCATACGGTGTTGTCCGTCCTGAAGGACACATCCATGAAGAACGAACGAAAAGGAGGTGGACGAGAAAGAAAACAGTCCTTTTTCCGTTGATCACACACAGGAAAACGTTTCGCTGGCAGTCGCTCTCCTCTCCATTGCTCGTGCATCGACAGCTTTTCACACACCCACCCCCCCTCGCCTTGTGAAGGTGGAGGTGGGGGGAGTGGCAAAGCGTCACTTTCCTTCCTCCTTGCGCTCTGTGGGTGTGTCTAAAAAATATGTAACCTGCCCAGCGGAAACGTGTGGTCTGCGGTGTTTGGCGCACAACCGCGGGAACAAAGAGTCTGATCTTTTTGAAGAGGAAAAAGACAGGCAGACGTGGGGAGAGGGAAGGGGAGGGTAGGGGAGGGGAGTATTGTGTGGTCTACGTGTGTGTGTGTGAGTGAGTGTTACCGCGAGTGCTCACGAGTGCACCGCCGGGCCTTCGCCATCCAGATCCCCCAAACCGCTCAGCGCTGCCAACCCGTTCCATAGGCCGATCCCCCCCCCCCCCCCCAGTTGTCACATTCTTTTCCGGCGCTCGGACGACGAGATAGTCCCGAGCTTCTGCTGCACTTGGGAGCCCCACCCACCCACACCCCCTCCTCCCCTCGAACACCAAAAGGAACCCTGCAGCAGTGCCCCGCCTAAGAGAGAGGCGTCGAACTACTCCTTGAGTAGGTGGAAGAAACCGTTGGGCGACTAATACGTCTCGTCGTAGTCCTCCGCCTGCGCATTCGCTCCCTCGGGTGCCGGTGTTGCCTCTGGCTCAGCCGCAGGCTCCGGCTCCACCGGTGTCTCCTGCTGCACTGGCTCAGCCTCCTGCTGCACCGTCTCAGCCACCGGCTGCGGCATCGGCTGCGAATCAGGCTCAACCGGTGCTTCCTGCTGCACCGGCTCCGGCTCCGGCGTCGGCTGCACCTCGGGGACTGGCTCGGGGGCAGCAGGGGCGGGTGCGGCCACCTCCACCGCCTCGGCCTTGGGGGCCTGTGCCGCAGGCGCAGCGGTCGCAGGCTCGGCTGCAGGGGCGCCGTTTGTCGGGGCGGGGTCGTGGTGCTTCTTGTCCTCCTGTGGGTGTGGGGGTGTGCGCAACAACACGCGTTAGACATCCATCTGTCTTTCCGCTAAAAACTACTTCCCCTACACGACGCACCACTCGCCACACGGAAGAAAAGAAACAGAACTTGTTTGTTGACCGCATCCACCAGAAGTGATGCCAGTCCTTACTACCGCCTTTCCTCCGATACACAAAGCGGTGCTGTGCTTTGGATGGCAGAAAACCAAAGACACCCCCCGCCAGACAAGAGAAGAGAAGAGGCGCAACAATGGAAACGGAAGCCACCAGCAGCACACCTTCGACACCGTGTCCCTCTTCTGGAACTTCCCGGCGTAGGCGTGGGCCCCCTTCGCCCACCGCAGGATGACAGGCACGGCTGCGCCGTGCACATCGGCTGTCACATTCGCCAGAGCAGGGTCGCGGAGGCACTTCTGCAGCTGGAGGAACTCGGCACGCGAGAGCTTGAGGTTCTTGGCGGGGTCGTTTGCCGCGGTGTTGAGGTGGGTCTGGAAGGCCTTGGGGTTCAGGATCAGGCGCGCCCCTGCCTCCGCAGACGTGTCCTTCTGGCCGAGGGCCGCCTGCACAGCGTGCACAGTCTTGGCCGCCACGGGTGTGGAGGTGATCTGGGTCCGCAGGTCACGCACGTCCTTCGCATCCAGCTTGGCCACCTCTTTTGTTGCCTGCAGCAGCTCCTCCGCTTCGACAGACGCGTCGACAGGCGTGGCGCTGCGCCCCGGGCTCTCTGCCGGCGGCTCGATGTTGTGCATCGACGTCAGCGGCAGCGAGTGGTGCGATGCCTTGGGCGCCTGCTCCTCCGCCTCCTTCCGCTTCTTCGCCCCGTCCACCATGCTGAGCATCCACTGGTGCAGCACCGTGCTGCACACACCGCCCACCTTCTTCAGCTCCTCCTCGTCCGTTCCGAGCTTGAAGGACTCCAGCTTCCGGAGGTTCCTGTCAGTAATGCCGTGCGGGTCGACCGACTGGAGCTGTGGTGGGGTGTGTGTTTGAAAGCTATTTGAAAAACTTGAAAAAGCAGCACGGAGGCGAGTCACGCCAATCTGTCCCGCTCGCCACACACCTTCTTGATGAACTGCACGTCGCTGAGCTCTTTGCTCACGGAGTCCCACGACTTCACTGTCAGGCCATACGCGAGGACCACGTGCTCCAGCAAGGTCACCAGCCATTCGGGAGGACTGCTGATGCCAATCATCTGCTGGATGTTCTTGGCTGTCAGCTTCGACACCTGCTTCCGCGCCTCCTCAAGCTCGGGAGACGGCGGCAGCTTTGCCGGCTGGGATGCGGGCCGCGTCACCGACTCACGCGCCGCCTTCGCACGCGGCTTCTCCTTTTTCGGCGCCTCCTTCTTCTCCTTCTTCTCCTTCGGCTTCTCCTCGGCCTTCCGGTCGCTCACCTTCGGGTGTGCAACCGGGGCTGCCTTCGGGCCATCCTGCAAAGAGACAGACAAAGGGTTTGGCGGGCTGGGGCAGTTCCGGCACTCCCCGCTCTCTGCAGGCAACACAGACGCAGGGAACATACGTTGGCGGGCTTGGCGGGGCTGGCAGGTGTTGCCCTCTTCGGCTTCTGGGGCTTCGCTGCCGGGGCTGCTGCCGCAACAAGGTGCAAGGTTTCCGGGACACTGTCGTCGTCGCCGAGTGTCTGTGAGGTGTCGGTATGGCGGGCGCAGCAAAACAGAAAGAACGAGATGCACGCAGCACGCAGGCAGCAGGGGGGAGAACGGCCATACCGAACCGTTGGATTCGGCAGCAACATCACGGGGCCCCTTTCCGAGGAGCGTGGCGAGTGCCGCCTTCAGCTGTCGAGGGTGTGGAGGGTGGGTGCAGACGGGGGGTGTGGGGAAGAAGCCAAACAAGGTGTACCAAGAACACCCCATCCCCACCAGTTTGAGTTTTGTGGCAGCCTGCTGCCAAAGCCCTGGGGATGTTGGTTTTCTTGGGAGCTGGGCGACGTCCTCCTTCGTTTCGAAGCAGTTCCTTGAAACAAGTCCCCCGTATCCCCATCCGTCCATACCTGCTTGATGGTGGCACCATCTGCAACCTGCAGCGGCAGCTGAACGCCATCGGCAAGCACGAGTGACACGGCCTTCATATGCAGTGTAAGGGCCCTGGGACAGCGTGTCCCTTGCACGGGTCTTCGGGTGCCGTGCCGTGCACAACTCGGAGGCGCGTGTCACGTGTGTGCTGCGCGCAGTGCACCTGCAGGGACGGTGTGGGTTACCTACCGGTTGTGGGGGGTGGAGGCAGTGTGGTGCATATTTCTAGTTTGGGCAACAAGCTGAAGAATGACGGAGAATGCCGGAAGCAAATCAGAGCAGCAAAAACAGGCCGGCCTGCGGTGACATGATGAGAACACGCATGGTACACATCAGTGGGCGAGACGAGGAAACCAAAGGAGCAGGGCGGGGCGCCCCCTCTGTGTCACGGGGAGGAGGGAAGGGTGTGGGGTGGTGGCTGGCAGGTGTGCTGATGCAGCCATGCAGGCATGGGTGAGCAAGACAGGGAGGGGCGTGGGGTGCGGTGTGAGGAGGGTGTACGGGACAGCCACACTTCAACCGTCGGGCACTGAGGTGCCTCCCGCTGGAGCCACTCAGCGAGCTTGTGCGCATGCACGTCATGCTGAGGGCGTGTTGTTGTGGACGAGGTGCTGCCACACGAGGGGCAAGAGCTGTCGGTGTTTGTGGGTTCGTTTCGTGATGTGCATTCTGCCCACAAGATGTCGCTCTCACGGAGTGGCATGGGCTGGCTTCCACCACACCACACACACACACGTGAATCTTTTTATATTAGTGTAGACACACACCGAGCACTTGCTCTTGATGTGATCTCCACTGTCACACACACGCGTGAATCAGATGGGATGCGAAGCGAATACACACTGGCCGTACACATGCGTTGACTTGGCTTGGCTTGCAGGGCACGCTGAGAGCGGACCTTGATGCCACCACTGTTGTGAGGATTGATACATCCATCCATACACACACACCTTACTGCAGTTGTGTAGAACGCACACAACACCTGCTCTTGATGCGATCTCGGTTGTAATTCTCACACATATCACACCCCAACCGGGGTGCGATTCTTATGTGCGATTTCCACTGCACAGCACACACACGCACACACGTTTATCTGGTTGTTTCGTGCAGGTCGCACCGAGTGGACCTGGTGCTGCCTCCACTGCCACACACCACACACACACGCGCGTGAAGTGACACTCAGTGCAGAGCACATCGACCACCTGGTCTTGATGTGCCACACACACAGGTCAAAGAAGCTCATCTTTCAGCACGCTTCCGGGCGCACCGACACCACAAACTCGATGCTAACTACATCACCCAAGAGCGCCCAACTGGGGCGCGGCCTGTTCCAGGCTCTGCCCCAAAGAATCGAGACGTGCACAGCCTGCCGCCTGTCGGCATATGTGCGACATGCGGCAAGCCGTGACTCCTGACGAACTCCTGTTGAGGGTGGGAAGGAGAGGGGAGGGGGGCATGGCCGGTCTTGCCTGCTGCAGTGTGCCTGCGAATGTGATGGGGCCACAAAGGCTGCAATGCGGCATGAAGCTTCAGCTCGGCAATCTAGCAGCAGACAGAGAGGGGCAGTGACCATAGAACACATTGAATCAAACCACTGGGACGGGGCGGGAGGGTGGGGATGGGTGCGGACACAGCCGCAGTCCGCTGCACACACTCACACGTGGCAGGTCAGGTGCACGGTGGCCTTCGAACGGAATGATGGCTGCTGGTTGTTGGCTGGCGTACAACACCTGCCACAGACCAGAGACGACACCCAGCGTATTCGGGCTGAAGACCACACTGGCCCTCCGCCTTGCGGTGTGCAGTGCAGTGTATATGAGAAGGTGCCATCTCCTGCACACGAGAAGCTATGCGATGCATGCGATGCAGGAGGGACGGGAAGAGGAGGAAAAGGAAGGAAAGGAAAGGCACGGCTGTGCGTACGTGCGTGGGATATGGTCGGGACATGCGAGAGGATGCGGTGGGCGTGCCAGGTGTCAGACTGCGGGTCATGCAGGGATCACCGTGGCACGGCTGTGCACCTGCAAGAGTCTCCTACTCCTCTTACTGCTTACTGCGCAGGCTCTGCAGGCTCGTTCGCAGTCTTCGTGGGGGCAGCAGCATCAGCAGACGGCTTGGTGACCACGACGAACACCAGCACAACCACCACCAGGAAGATGGCGACAGCCCCCATCACCGTGCCCGCGAGCCCCAGGTCGTAGGCCGTGTCGTCGTTGTCGTGCACTGCCGGGGTCGCGGTGGCAGGGATCGGGGTCGCCACCACCGGGGCGGGGGTGGCCTGCACCTCCGCCCCCGTGTAGGCGCGCACCGCACGCCCGTTGCGCGCCTGCACCGGGCGGTTGTTCCCGTACACGTCGAACGGCGACACGGTGTGCCCCTTCGCCACCGCCTTCGCCTTCCGGTCGGTGAACCCGAGGGCGGCCGTGAAGCGGTCCAGCTGGGCCTGGCTGATCTGGTTCACGTCGCTCATCACAATCCACTTCACCTTCTCCGAGCAGGGCGGCGTGGTGAGGGACCCGTTGTAGGTGTAGTAGCGCCCGGTCGTCAGCGTCAACCCGAAGTCGAACGTCGACGTCAGCTGTGCGGTGTTGGGGGAGTACTCCACAGACGAGTCGTCGTAGTACTCGTGCGACGCAATGCCTGCCGGCATCGCGGGCAGCGAGTCGAAGAAGTTGAGGTGCATGTTGGGCGACGTTGTCACACGGAACATCACCCCCACAACGGCGAGCTGTGCGGGTGTGTGTGATGTGTGGTGTGTGTGTGTGTTGCGTCACAGTGGCGTGTTGGCCACATTGCTTGTGTTGCATGTGTTGGTTGTTCCACACAACCTGCAGAACAAGAACAGCAACAAGAAGAATAAGAAGAACAAGACATGCAGTCAGGCGGACACCCTCTTCACGTGCTGGCACAGCTGGGACATACGTCGTACGACGTGTCAGCACCGTCAGGCTGCTGGGCCGCAGGCACGTGCACCATGTGCATCTCCAGGTCGTAGTAGCCGCCACCGATGGTGTGCTGTGGTGGGTGGCAGATGTGTGGTGGCAGTGACAGTGGCAGTGGTGATCTAGTGTGGTGTGGTGTGACAGGGACAACCACACAAACAAAAGATGCACAATGTGCACAGCCTGCGAGACAGGACTGGACTGGACTGGACTGGACACACAGCAAGCCACACACAGACAAGGCACAGACCACAGACATACCTCAGAGGGGCGTGGAAGTGCAGCTGCGCCAGCGACCAGTTCTTGTTCCCCAGGTTGGGGTCCACGAAGTGGTTCCCGTGGTTGTTGGCGGGCACCACCTGCACCGTGGCGCCCCTGTTGCTGACGCTGAACCCTGCGGCGGCGTGGTACGAGAACTGCATGCCCTGCAGGCTGTTGTCGATGTCGACAGACGCGACGTCCACAGGGCTCTGCGACTTCCCGCTTGCGCACGTCGGGTACTTCGCCGCACCCTCGTGCTGCACGGTCCCCCAGTTGGAAGGGCCGCGCCCGTCCAGCTCGTCGTACAGCCACAGCAGGCTCAGGCTGTCCCCCTGCTCGGCAGCGCTGGCCAGCCCCAACGCCGCACATGCCATCGCGAGGCGCATCATCTTGTGCCGGTGCAGGTGTCGGTGTCTGTGGCAGGGTGGTGCAGCAGGTCCCACCTGTGGCAGGGCCAAGTGTGCAGGCTTTTCATCCGCACAACACCACGGTGGTATGTGCGGGTGTGAGGGAGACAGGTGCTGTTGGCAAGCACACCATCACAACTAGCCCACCATTGTGATCAGGGGGCGGTTCAGGTCCATTTTCTGACGCATTTGCGGCGCGAAAACAAGCTCAAAACAGTGAAATTCCATCGAAAACGGGCTCAAACATGCAAAATAGGGACATCCCCAGAAAAAAAATTGAAAAGGTACCCCCTGCAGGCGCCGGGCTATCGCCCACAAAAAGGCACCGGGAAGGCGGAATTGAACCGCTGCGGGTCACCCCGCCTACAGATTTGAAGTCTGCAACCAACACCAGTTGATTTCATCCCGGCAATAGTATCCCACAAAGCCGTGTCACCGCTCCACCAACACACCTGCCCTGCAACCTGCATGCAAATCAATGCCAAGTGAGTGGGGAGTCTGGGATGGGACAGCCTGCGTGTGTGCCAACCTCCTTGTGACGGAGTGATGCGCGGGCGGGGTCGTGGGCCAAGATCCGCACAGGCCTACCCAGAAGCAACATGATCTCCACACACAGATACGTGAATATCTTTTGCAAAGCGTCAGTGGCACCTGGTTGGGGGCCCATTATCAACACTCCAAGCAATGCCTCCTATACTCGAGGGTATAGTAATGGGAACATGCATGCTTCTCATCGCAAATGCAAGTACAGAGTAAAAGCAGAAGCAGTAACCATCACAGGCCCCTCACCACTCAGTGACTGGATTGGTGCGTGTGTGTTTTGTGGTAGAAAATGACAGACTCTGAGAGCGGCGATTCGCATGACGGGGGCTGGGATTCACAGTTGAGCAGAAGGGGTGGGCTGGTAGTAGACAGGGGTGGCAGTAGAGGCAGTCAGATGCAGGCGAGGTGGCGCAGCAGATCGGCCCTCAGAGGGCCACGGAGGGGGTGAGCCGCACGGCGGGTTGCAACAGCAAAGCAACCGGCACGGTGCATGGTAAAACCGTGGCCCCTGAGTGGTGCTGCGCCGCGACACCGCTCCTCAAGCTTTACACACACCCAAGAGTTGGGAACAGAGAGAGAAAAGTATGGGGTGTGGGGAGAGCGGGCAACAAAAGAGGTTTGTGTTCTTCAAAATACAGAACACCACAACACACACACACCCATCCGGTGTTGTTGTAAGTTGTCAAAAGATATCCAGCGGGGAGGGGGGGGGGGGTTGGGAGTTCGTCAATCAGCGAGAAGACGAACGCCCCCCACCCACACTCACACACGCCTTTGCTGCGTGGTCTGTATCGCAAAGCTTCCTGCGCTGTCTCCAGCACACATATGGCTCGTATCATGAAGCGCTCTTTACTTCCTAGCTGCAGCCCGCTCTGATAAAGCTTCCCATTTTTTTGTTTGCTGCGCTGGCGCGTCTGCACGACAAAATATAATCCGAAATCATACCCCCCCCCCCTCCCCTTCGCTCAGAAGTGCACAACAGCGAGAAAAAGTGAACCGCTTCACAACACCACTGGCTGCAAAGTGACACAGTTTGACACACAGTGTGGCACAGAGCGAAGGCCCCGGATGGGTCCTACACGGTGGACTCCAGCGGGGGTAGGGTAACCCTTTTCGGGAGTCTCAACTAGGGGGAGTCCAACTCCCGCTAGCGGGAGTATAGACTCCCGCTAGCGGGAGTCTATACTCCCGCTAGGGGGAGTCTGACTCCCCCTAGCGGGAGTCTTTTCACCTATTTTCACTCATTTTTCCCATGATACCTATGCAATGTGGCACTCGTCACTGAAGTACAGCCACACCAAACGAAACGGACGTTTCCACCCATCCCAGCTCGCAGACCTGATTCACAAAAATGGGGAAGACGACAACGAAGCCGGCAGCGAAGCCGGCGGCAAAGTCGATTAAGAAGAAGAAGAGCGCAGAGAGTCCCGAGGCTGCGGAGGCGACGAACATTGTGCATGATTTTTGCACGGCCTTCCCTGTTAAAAAAGGGGGCAGTGTGCTGACACTGGGATCCATTAGAAGGCTCCTAGCAACGGTGTTGAGCAAGGAGCTCCACCAGCACAGCACCCAGGTGGCCAACGCAATCATCGCCATGTCTTCCCTGACATGGATAAGTTCGCTGTCAGGGAAGTCGCAACGATGCGGAAGGAGGGCGCTCTCCGTCATATACAAGGTGGAGGCGAAGTATGGCAAGGTGCAGGATACAAACGTCATGAATCTGCCCCGTTAACGGGTAACCGGTATTACCGGGTATTACCGGAAACCCGGTAATCGGCCCCCATTACCGGGTATTACCGGGTCAAAAACGGGTATTACCGGGTAAAATCGGGGGTATTACCGGGTCCGGTAATACCCGTTTTCGTATTACCGGGGATTTTCAGTGGGGATTTCCTTGGGGTAGGGCTGCTTCACGGGGACGTCACAGTGAACCAATACACCCTGTTGACTGATTTTTTGGCAGCGCTCATGCTGGTGTGTCTGACGGCCCCAGAGAAAGGTGTGCCTTCCCCCCAAAACACCCCCCCCTCCCCCACTCCCCAGGCCAACCACAGGAGCACGTCGCATGCTTTCGGATGAACACCCCCCCCCCCCCTACCCCACCAGTACCTGTTTGTTCTTGATGTCACTTCCCCAAGCGCTTTGTCATATTTGACCCCCCCACCACCACCAGTACCTTCGCTTTCGACAAGAATGCCCCCCCCCCTCCGCGCACACACACACACACGTTCATTTTTTTGTTTAGTGGAGGTCGCACCGAGCGAACTCTGATGCCTGCCTTCTCTGTCACGCACAAAGTGGGTTTGCTGACATTTTATGACCCCCCTCCAAGCTGCCACTCGAGGAAATATTTGGAGCAATATTTTAGCGTGGGGGCGAAACCAGACTTGACTGGTAGTGAGTGAAGACCCACCCACGCTCGGGGCCATAAACAAAAAGGAAAAAAGATATCACACCCCCACCCACTCCCATTCTACCCCGTGATTAAACCAGATCGAGATCAATCACATCCGTCATCAGGTTTTCGCCAGAGGAAGCAAGGTTGCCCTCATCTCTGTCGTCGTCGTCGCTGCCTTCGTCATCGTCGTCGTCGTCCCCACATCCAGTGTGGGTTGGCAGAACGCCTTCCAGTGCGAGGCGAGCCCGCTGAAGACGCAGTGCTTCCTTCCGCTCCTGGTCCGCAAAGCGCCCTTCAATGTCACCGTTGGCACGGGTGAACAGGCGCTTGCAGAAAGTTTTCGGGGCAGTGCCCGCAGCAGTCAGCATACTCGACGCCACCGAGTAAATGCTGTCGACACCAGTCACTGAGGCAGGCATGGTTAGCAGGCAGGTGACAACCTGGGCGAGGTCTCCCAACTCTGAGGTGAGGTGGAAGTGCCAGAACGCTGATGCGGTAGGGAATTGGCAGAGGACGTCGAAGTCGAGCTGCTTGTATGTCGTCAGTTGTTGGAGCACGGGGTCCGTGAACAGCGCCGGAAACAACTCCTGCCACTTGGAGTCCGACGCTGCCATCACAGCCTCATCAACTGTCTCCGTTGCCACCGACTCAGGGTCGAAAATGGCAAGGTGCTCGAAAAGGTCTCGAGACTTGTAAGAGCTCCAGATCTGTTGGAGAAGCACCTTCTCTTCCGGGCCAGCGGCCCGGATTGCCTTCCTCACACGCAGATGAACTGCGTGTGCCTCGTTCATCCCCTTTGGCGGGTTTGATACCCACAGGAAGAACTCGCGCAGCGGCGCGAATCTCTCCTCCATGGCCCCCATCTCATCAAATGCCTTCGTGCGCTTTTCATCATTGCACAGGAGCACCGAAAGCTGCCGCAGTGATGCTGGTTTGTATGAGCGCGCCATCTCTGACTGGAGGAATGCGAGGAGGGTCTCGCGCCTACGGTATATGTGTGCGTTCACCTCAAACAACGCACACCACCGCGTCTGTGACGTCGTCTGCGGTGCCTCAGTCTTTTCCTCATCCACTTGTACGCTCCCTGTCTGTTCGTGGACCTCGCTCTTCGACCTCTCGGTGGCCACCCACTCCTTCCCCGCTACCAAAGGGTCTTCTGCGTCGGGGAAGTGCTTTGCGAGGCTTTCAACATCTGCACGCCCCGTCTCCACAAACTTCACAAGCAGCTCAATCTTGCCGAGCTTGTTGCACAGGCCCCGCAGCTCCTTCTGCGCATCCTTCTTGAAGTCAATCTGAAACTTGCGCCATCTGCGCCTCCGGGCGTTGACCCCGGCGAACATACACGAGAACAGGCTGCACACCTCGCAGCCCGCCGGGTAGCGCTCCTTGTAGAACCGCTTCGCCTCAGTCGCCAGGTGGTGGCCAAAGCACCAGACGACCGCCCTCTTCGCTTCCATCTGCGCGCAATAAGCTTGATTGACAGAGTAGCGGTCCAGCACGTAGAAGGCGACTTTTATCTGTAATTTTGCCACGACTTCATCCATCAGCTCCGACAGCCTCTGCGTGGTGTAACTGTCCCCGCTTGGCAGGGATCTGACGTCCGTTACAACTGTACCCTCCGGCAGATACGCGATCACAACCATGGTGGGCACATGCAGTTTCTTCAGCACCCCCCCGTCCACACCAAGCCCAACGAGGCCGGAATCCAGCCTCGCACGGAGAAGTGTCTCCATGTGGTGGCAGTGTGCATCCCGCCTCTGGTTGATACTGCGTGTGGATGATGCAACGCCCAGGTCGAAGTGCTTCGAGAGTGTCATGTCCAACAGCACCCTCTGGCTTGTCGTGAAGTCGCCGATCGTGCACACGTAGTCCAGGTCAGCCTGCGCTTCAAACTTGGAGGTCGTAGTGGGGCGGCTTTTGGCGGCAGGTGTGGCGGTGGCAGCAGGTGGGGGATGAGGCTTCTCCGCAAGCTCCGTCGCCCTTCTTTTGTGCGTCTCACTTTTCTTCACATGGTTTCTGGCCGTCGAACTTTCCACGTGATCCAGGACCACCTTGCACGCCTCGCAGAACAGCACTGTGTCGGCTTCCCTGAATCCTTCTTTCAGCTTCGTGTCTCGGTGCACTTTCTCCAACGCGCCGACCTTCTTCACCTCCAAGCAACCGACATCGAAGCCGTCCTTTGCTGCGGCCTCCTTGAGCTTTGTCAGACGCACCGCAGGCGTGACCAATCCGGTCTTTGTCGAACGGGCCTCCGCAAGCTTCTTCTGGATTTCCTTTGGTTTCGTTGGTGTGTCTGCATTAGCTGGTGTGTCTGTCTCGTCATCCTTTTTGTGGTTTCCCTTTTTTGGAGCGGCTTTCTGGGCAGCTTTGGAAGCGGGTTTAGTCGTTGATTTTTTTGCTGACTTCTTCGCTGACTTGGCGACGGGCTTGTCCGACTCACTGTCCCCGCTCTCGCTCTCGCTCCTATCGGCACCGTGTTTCCGCTTGAAGGTCTTCGCGAGATTCTGGGATTGTGAGACCTGCTTCGCTCTCCCCATCGTGCTGTGAAGCCGAAAGGCTTCTCCTATCGGGTAGATGTTGTGGTCTGGGCAAAACTGGCTGAATTGCGGCATCGTTGGGCTTGGTATAAATATCGATGAGGCGGATGGGGGGGGGGCTGCATGTACACCATGGCTACCATGGTTGCGTCCTTGCCGGAGGGAACAGTTGCGACGGACGTCGAGGCCTGCCCAGCGGGGTTATAGCTCACAACACGCAGAGGCTGTCGGAGATGCTGGCACGTCGAAGGTAGGATTTTACGTACTGGACAGATTTTGTGACCCGTGCATTTCCCCACTCTAAATAGCGCTGCTGCCTGGCTCCACCTCGCTACCCGCTGGGTTGCGAGGTATGTCGCCTTTTTCGTGCGTGTTTTCGCCCCCACTAAAATATTGCTCGATTTTTTCCCCGAGTGGTCATAAAGTCCAATGTCAGCAAATACACTGCATGTGGGGGGGGGGGGCATTCTTGTCGAAAGCGAAGGTACTGGTGGTGGTGGTGGTGGGGGGGGGGGGTCAAATATGACGAAGGGCAAGCGCTGTCAAGAACGAGAAGGTCCAGGTGGGGTCAGGGAGGGGGGGAGGGGTGTTGTTCATCTGAAATGCGTCACACAGTGCTAAGGGGGAGGGGATCAATTCGCAAAATAAAGGGAAATTCCCATGGAAAATCCCCGGTAGCGCTACCGGGCTATAACCGGGTATTACCGGGTATTACCGGGCAAACGGGTATTACCGGACCCGGTAATACCCGTTTTTCGACCTGGTAATACCCGGTAATACCCGGTAGCCGTTAACGGGGCAGATTCATGAAACGTGTCGTCGGGGGCAGCCTGAAGCCGCGAATGATCGCGACACGGGCGAACGGCTTGGCACCGTGGGTCTGGATAGATGCTGGAGTTCGGCCGGGTGAAACCGGAAGTCGCAGCAAAATTTGCCCCCCCAGATTTCTTCCTCAAACCCACCCGTGGGCTGATCCGGCCTTGCACGGTGGACTCCAGCGGGGGTAGGGTACCACTACCGGGTTTAACCCTTTTCGGGAGTCTCAACTAGGGGGAGTCCAACTCCCGCTAGCGGGAGTATAGATCAGCAGTGGGCAACAATGAGGCGATGCGGGGGGCGAGGGCACCGATGCTCACTGTGCGACATCCCAGAAGAACGCTGGTATCAACAGGTGCATCGATACCCGCACCTGACTCTCTCTGAGATGAAAGAGGCTGGCTACCCCTCCCTCTTGGCAGGTGTGCTTCCCAATGCCCGCTACGTCACCCCAGCACTCCATGACTGCAAGGGGCTCGCCATGCGGCTGATCAGGGTACTGGATGACAGGGGTGGAGCTTGGGGGTTTTTTCGGGTCAGCTGACCTGATTTTCTGCAGGCCCTCACAAAAAATCAGGTCAGGGGTAAAAAGAAAAAAAAATATAGATTTTCGGGAAACCGGAAAAGTTGGCTCCTCGCCTTGGGGCCTCAAGGTGGCCAGGAGGCGTTTCGTGAGCAAAGTGACCCCAGCGACATGAGCACAGGCCTCAAACAGTCACAATAGAGGACAAATGAAGCTGCCCAACCCGTACCGTGCAACAGACGTTTACTACCGTGGCCTCCGGTGGCTGGGGGGCTCCGCCCCCCAGACCCCCCTGTGGCATGTGCCTGTCTTGTACCCAAGCCCTTTACATCAGGGAATCTCAGTATCCTCAGGAGGACGCAGCCAACTCACACAGAATCCGTACGCCCGCAAGTCACAGATGTTCACTACCGTGGCCTCCGGCGGCTGGGAGCTCCGCCTCCCAGACCCCCCCTACGGCATGTGTTTGTCTTGTAACCAAGTCCTTGCGCGTCCGGGGCTGCATATCGGTTCCGGTACCTCGCGGGAGGCTGGGCCCGAGCACTGATCTCTGAGACGAACCGGGGGGGAACCCATAAGAAAAAATTGGCTGACCCGATCTGACCCGATCCAGCCCGCAACCCCATATTTCAAGCTCCACCCCTGCTGGATGAGACAACAAAAAAATATTCGACAAGACCTGTACAAACCTTGCACTGAATGTGTCGCAGCATGGGACAGGTGCTCAGTTCCGGAAGGTCGTGCTTGCCTGTCACAGGACACACCTACAAGGGCTTGTTCCGCTACCTCTTTGTCTCCCTTGCAGACCTCATGCATTTCCGGTATGCAGACATCCCCTGGCGCTTCTGGGGATGCAAGGATGAGTCAGCCCGGATTCCCTTCTTGCGTGCTCGGATCTCAGGGCATATATTTCACTGGTTGATGGAGCATGCCGAAAAGGGATCAACGCGCAATGCCTACGTACACAGTCTCCATCATTGGTGGGCTCCAGAAGATGCAGTGCCTCTGCAGAACAACGACGAATTTGAAGAAGCAGAGAACGGACATCGCAAGAAAGATGCCGTTACAATCGCCAGCTCCGCAACTTACGAGAGAGATCTTGCGATGGCAGAAGAGAAGCGGCGCGCATCGGGCATGCCTTGGAAGGTTGCGCACCTGTCGCAGGACGGGATCCTCGGGTATAGAGAAGTCATCCTGTGTCCGTGTCTGCACACCCGACACGCTCATAGATTGGCTGTGTATGTTCTTTGCACACAGTTGACACAGCTGCAGAAGGGGTTTGTGCACTGCAACACACAGGACTTCGTTGAACCCATCAGCGCGCCCTACTTCCTGTTCCGGTTCCCCGAAGGACACCGCAAATTATCGCTCTGCTTGTGCAAAATGCCAATCCCGCTGGGGGCGACTTTCACACCATTCGTGTCATCCGAGGCGACTTTGAGCACGCTTGACCAACGCGCACAGCAGGAGGGGGATGACAGTTCTGACGAAGAAGATGAGGCCTGCAGGATGGCTTGTCTTGCCCAAGGTGTAACACAACTACGACAGGCGATGGCCGCACTTTGACACCTCAAATTCTAACCGCTCACCTCCGCAGGTGTAGCCGCTACCAGGAGGATAGGTAGGTAGTCCAGAGTCCGGGGAAACTGACAGAAGCAAAACAAGCCCCTCCCCATCCCTCTTCCACCATGATTTTACCCCCCACGCCAGTAGACTGTAACTATATCATGGGAAAAATGGATAAAAATAGGTGAAAAGACTCCCGCTAGGGGGAGTCAGACTCCCCCTAGCGGGAGTATAGACTCCCGCTAGCGGGAGTCTTTGACACCCGCTCAGACTCCCGCTCCCAGACTCCCGCTAGGGCCGCTGGAGTCCACCGTGTATGTCTAGAGCACGTTTGGTTGCAGCTGTGTGGGCAGGTCGGTTTTCCGCTCGCACGAGTGTGCTTTGACATAAACACCAATACTGTATTGGGGCCTGCATCGCACAGTTTTCCTGTGTTGTGAGCACAACTCTCAAGATATACCAAACAAAGGGGTAGACCTCGTTGTTCTTCCTCCTTTCCTGTTGCCGAAAAGTTACCCGCCAAATGCTAGGATGGTATGAGATGCTATAAAAATATACTTGCCATATGGCCCCGGTAACATGGCACTGCGGAACGGGGCTGCCTCCGCGGAGGCAAACAAGACCCCCCCTGCCTCCTTCCCCCGCCCTGAACACATTAGGCGTCACACCCTGACACAGAGCGAAGTCCCCGCACAATGGGTGTCTGCAATCTGTGCTAAACACTGTGATGGTTTTTTGCCGAAAGCGCTTCGCACAATATGCGCACGAAGTACGCTCAAGCGACGCACAAAACCCCGAACGAGGTCCGCATTTTTGAGCTTTTCTTCGCCAACACACTGCCTCCTTGAATGATGCGACACCCCAGTACTCCTGCCGCAAAAAAATGACATTCCAGTGGTCTTCGTTCTCTGCTGAATGATGAAAAACGATCTGGATGCGTTGACGCTTCCACACACCACAAACACGCCCCCTCTGCCGAGGGGGGTGTGTGATGTGCGGCACGGCCCGCACGGACAGTACAACTGGGTTATACTTCCCGCCCGAATGCCGCATGCGTGAATAAGAAATCACACGAGGGAAGAGGGGGACGAATGAACAGTGGGTACGGATTGCTGACTGCGAGCAGCCGTCGTTCCTTTGCGGAAAACGACGCCCCCACCCCACCCCCGGGGCGGGGGTGCGGTGGGTGGCGGGTGGGGGTGAGCGCGTGGCTTATGCTGCAGCAGGTGTGAGGGGAGTTTGGTGTGTGCTCACTTTTTGGTAGAACGCACAAATCAGCTTTCCTTTTCCCCCCGCAAATCATATTTCTTCTTTCCCCCGCAACCCCCCTCTCCGTCACAACGCGGTATTCGGACCCCTGGGCTGATCCCTGGCTTGCCGGCTCACTCGTCCCAATCCGACTAGTGAGAACAACTACCTGGCTGGCTACCACCCGGTTGCGAGTTGGCCACCGGATTACGAAAACCCAAGAGTGTGGGTCAGGTGCCAGATCCGGCGGGGCCCTGGATACCGCAAGGCAAGGGGTGTGTGTGTGTGGTTATAAAGTTTTAAGGCGGTGTCGCCCTGCACGGGCAGTAGCACCTCCCCTTCAGTATCGCACTCCCGAAGGATTCCCCAACACGACGTGACACCGGTTTCGACGCGTACTCTTCGTACCCCTCCCCCCGGCCGCGTCTCTTCAGCGAAGAACCGGGGATAATCGGACCAGGGCTAGCTAAACCCTGGTGGTGTCACGGGTGGGGTTGGAGAGGGAGAAAAGGAAGTAATGAAGTTGCGAAAAAGTCAAACACTGACACGTGAAATCAATAAAAAGGCGGTATATATCGCCCCCTTGCTGCGACGAAGACACTAAATAGTCAGGCCGCTTCAAGAGTCTTGAGGACTTGAAGGAAGAAACAGGTTGCTGATGAGTCTCAGGAGCAGGCACCTTTTGTCCGCCCACATGACCTTCGCCCGAAGGCGAACCTCGTCCAGCTTGGCTCGATCGCCACAGAGAAGGGGATCATTCTCCGCTGTGGCGAACATCTTAAAAACCGAGGGTGCAGAGGTGGGGCAGCCCACTGGTGCGACAGCAGACCGCCCCCGGATAGCTATAACTAGTGCATAGGAAGCATACGACGGCACACGCAACAGATGCCGAAGGCACAACGGCGGGTCACTTTTAACCACCAGAGGAGTGGCACTCCCGAGGGGTGGGGAAGGGGGGGTAGTCACAACACTTTCGAAGGAAGAAAAGGGGCAAATGGGATGTTTTGTGCAAGGTAGAAAGGAAATCACAACATGGGGCAGGGGGGTTTGCTCATCAGGCCTGGGGGATTTTGAGGGTTTGTGTGTGGTTATCAAGTTTTAAGGCGGTGTCGCCCTGCACGGGCAGTAGCACCTCCCCTTCAGTATCGCACTCCCGAAGGATTCCCCAACACGACGTGACACCGGTTTCGACGCGTACTCTTCGTACCCCTCCCCCCGGCCGCGTCTCTTCAGCGAAGAACCGGGGATAATCGGACCAGGGCTAGCTAAACCCTGGTGGTGTCACGGGTGGGGTTGGAGAGGGAGAAAAAGGAAGAAATGAAGTTGCGAAAAAGTCAAACACTGACACGTGAAATCAATAAAAAGGGTGGTATATATCGCCCCCTTGCTGCGACGAAGACACTAAATAGTCAGGCCGCTTCAAGAGTCTTGAGGGCTTGTGTGTGTGTGGGACCTGTCAGCGCAAGACCTGTGCTGATCGTTCTGACTTTGTTGGTGCCCCTGACGGTCCGTGGCTGTCGCGTAGTCTGTGCGTCATGATAAAGGGGTTCTCCTGGGCACCAAACGTGCAGGTCTTTTGATTTGGTTTTGATTTGTCATTTTGAAATCCACCTGATTTTGACCCGAGTTTGGTGGAGTTTGGAGGAGTTTAGTGGAGTTTAGTGGAGTTTGGTGGCGTTCGGTGGTGTTGTGCGGTGTTGTGTGGTGGTTCCCTGCAAAAAATCGAATGTCCTATGGGGCGGAGGGCGCTGGGGACTGGGCAGTGGCCGTTCCACATGCCCTTCCCCTCGTGACTTACACCCGGTCGCCACCCCACTTCACGAAAAACATGACGACGCAGCAACAGGGTCATGCTTGCGGCGGTATGCAACCACCAGGACAGCCTGTTTCGGGTTCGCAAAGCCTGGTACGCTGCCTTGCCGTAGGGACCCAGATACTGAGGACACCCCTGTGAGAACACTGAGGGAAGATGTTTTGGCTAGCCTAGTTGAAGCAGGCTTCGGGGTGACCGAGGCAGAGCACCCTGCCCAGAACATGAACAAGACTGTTCGACTGACGGGGAAGAACCTGGTGGGCCTTCGGCGCAATGCTTGGAGATATCAGGTGCCTTCTCTTCTGCTACCACTTATGTTGGACTTGGCCTTCGCTCCTGTGAGCAGTGAAAAAAGTGAGGGACGCCGTTCTTCCCCTCTGACTGACGACCAGTGATGACGTAGCGAAGGACCTTGAATGGGGTTTGAACCCGAGAGAGTCAATACTCAACCAAAGGTATTCTCCAGGACCTGTGCGCACGGACCTGTCTGCGACTCTGCAAGGAACCACGGGGTGGGGCGCGCACATCACCTCAGAGGACTCAAGGAGCCTGCCTGACCTGCACGACTCCGCTGCGCCAGCTACAAGGCGGAGCTCGGGCGCCATCCTCACCGACCTACAGCAAGGCAAGGGGTGATGATCATCTAGAGACCTGAGCCCATGCAGGATCGGAGAGACGCGAAGGCCTTATCCACAGATGATCCACCTGAGGGAGGCCACCATCCACCTCCTTCGGACAGACCACACAGCCTTGTCGATGACCACAGCAGCCGGACACAGACCAGTACGTGTACCCTGCCTGCAGCACCGGGCCACGCCCCATCGAGGGTCTCCCTGAAGCATCTCTTTCGCCACGGCCCAAGCCGGCACCCCCTCACCGCCACCAACGAACTGTTGCTGCACCGCGACAAGGAGGCAGCCCGCTACCTGGCTGCAGCAGGGGAACTGGGCACAGCGAGGTACTTCAGCCATTCAGCTTCATGCGACTTTGGGAAAGGATGGCCTCACCCAAAATGGCTGGAAATCCTGTCCGGCCGCTGAAATTTGAGCCGGACTACGGGCGGCCATCTCGCGACCTGCCTGCCTCAGGCACAACTTGACGGTGTACTCATCTGGCGATACGCGTGCTCGTCTTTCTTATCCGCGGTGGCGATGCTGAAGATGCAGTCCACGTTCGTCATACTCAGCCAGGTCTGCAGACACTCCACCACGTACGGCCAAAGGCGGGGAGGAGGGCTGCCTTGGCTTTCTTCCAGAAGGCCAAGGGGGTGTCGGCAACAAGGTGTGCCGCACTCAGGACCAGGTAGGCCTTGAACTCCCCGACAACATCCTCGTAGAAAACAGTAAAAATTGCACCCCTGGCCCCCCGTCGAGGGGAGAAACCCTCAAAATACCCTGTGAGAACCACCTCCGTGTCAATATGTGGACAGACTTGAACACGTCGCGTGACGGCTACACCACCCAAACTGCCTCCAGCTGCCTTCAGGCAGACAACTTGGAGAATTGAATGTGGGATGCTGGGTGCGAGTCGAATATAGTGAAGAGGAGACGGTTTCATTGACCAACTCCCTGTCGACCCATTCTCGCATGCGAGAATGCGATTCGCGTTGCCTGTGTGACTAGGACACGCATTCGCGTCTCAGACTCCCGTACCCAGACTCCCGCTAGCGGGCTAGGGGAGTTGGAGTCCACTATGTACTTGCACTCCAGGTCCCTGACTTGCACGCAGTGCAATAATGTGCCTGGAACCGGGGAGGAATGCAGTGCAAGCAATGTCCGGGTGTGCAAGTGCTATCTTCCTCCCTGTTTTAGGGGGGCAGTTGGCCTGTAGTACGGATCGAACCCCGGTCTGTCCAGGAACAGGAAGTGTACCGTACGACTTCTCCTTCACCCAACGGCGTCGTGCGGTCAAGCAAATCGGATATTCTTCCCAACGGGACCCTTCCCAAGACGAAAACCAGCCCTGACCAACCCCACAGGCTCATCTTACCCTTCCTGGGCCTGGGAGTATGGTAGTGACCTCCATTTTGTAGCTGATTTTGGCCCGAGTTTGGTGGAGTTTGGCGGAGTTTGGTGGAGTTGGGTGGAGTTTGGTGGTGGTAAACTGGAGATTGTCCTGGGCAAGACGTTAAACTACCTGGGAGGGCTTCCCCAGACCATGACGGGTGCTTGCACCAGGAGTTTGAAACAGCCACTCATGCCTTGCGATGCTCAAGTGCCTGCTGGACCCCTATGTCCTTCAGGCCCCAAAGCAGGCAACGATATGGGAGCAACCTAACAGGGGAGGTGAAGAGGGCACGGGTCTTAGCCTGATGACACACTGCAACCTCAAGGTGACTGGCGACACCTCTCCCACAGTCTGCGGCGACTCTGCCGTGGCGACAAGGCTTCCTGTCATGGGAGATCGCTGCGTGGATCAACGTGGCACCACCCGTGTGCTCGGCAGGTTGTTTCGGCACCTGTTTTCTCCGTGCCATGCTTTTCGTGAGCGTGTCAGGGATGTTGGCACACGCTGGGGAGGGTTCACATGATGACATAACATATATCAGAAGCACACACCCACGTGGCGCTGTCCTTGGCAGGACTTTGAAAGTGCCGCCTTGATATCCTTGTTGGATAGAACCCTCATATCACACCCTCAATCAGCTGACGACTGAGTGAGAAAAAGTGAGAAGTCAGCCATGTTTGGCTGAATACTGACGACTCGTGACTCATAGTGACTCGTAGCGAGGACCCCCATTGAATTGAATTGAAATTACTTCGCTTCAGGGTCCTTCCCCTCCGCGCACCTGCTTCCGAGGGCTCGGCACCAGCGAGGATCTGTCCTTCTGTGATGGGAACCACGCTTGCGCTCCGCCCCCTTCGGGTTTGCGGTTTGTACTGAAGGGCGGCAGGTTGCCCCCGCCAACACTCTGCACTGGGGGTGGACAGAAAATAGAAACACAGCATCAGGAGGTTCGTTCAAAGCATGCCTCTCGAATAAAAAAGGATTGCCGGGTTTCTTTTGTTTTGTTTGTGCAACCTTCTGGTCACCTGCACGTTGGGGCGTGGAGTGTAGGTGAACAAAACATTGCTCCCACTGCAACCTTTTTAGTTCTGAAAGCCTTCCGTGAGCACGGTGCGTTTGACACAAAAAATACTTTGCGTCTGCAAATCAGTAAGGAGAGAGGAGAACCAGCGGGTATTCGTCTATCGTGAGAACACCCAAAATAAAGCAAATACTTAGCAAAGGGGGGCCAAAGCAGAAACGATACATGTTTTTCTGTGCCTTCGCGGTGGCCGCAGGAATCACGAAACCGGACAACCACCTTTTACCTGCGGCTCTGATGATCGGCCTGATGACGATGCCTCTCTTTCTCATTGAACGTTACCCAGACGACCCTCGCGCCAGGGGAGGGGGGGAGGGGGCGCACCGGGTGCACGCTGGGTGAAGTGAACACAAAGGGAAAAGGGCAAATCAGTCGTAGGGAGGGGTCATCTGGTGTCGAAGTGCGCTGCGTGTATGCAACAAAAGAAAGGCAAATGGAAGGAACCCCGGTGTGGCTTGGCAGACAAGATCAGCGCACGGACATGCTGCATGAGGCACAGCATTCACGTGTGCAGACAATCCAGGGCCACTGCAGTCCCATTCATGAGCATCACTTGGGGCGATGAAAATCGTACTCCTTCCGCTCCAAAAAGAAAACAACACCCTGCTCAGCAACTGCAAAATAGCTAGATCTGGACTACTTTGCGCTGAGCGTACACTCCTGTGTCAAAGGCGGTGGAAGCCCCTGTGAAGTGGCATGAAGGTGATCCTCAGAAAGCTTCAGTCGTACGATTTCCTTCGTTACTTCGCGACTTCGCTACGCTTCGTCACTCAGAATCGGCAACACAAAAAAATGGCCGCTGGTATTCAGACAGGGACGTGCCG
This sequence comes from Rhynchopus euleeides, assembly GCA_963210315.1. Classification (NCBI taxonomy): domain Eukaryota; phylum Euglenozoa; class Diplonemea; order Diplonemida; family Diplonemidae; genus Rhynchopus; species Rhynchopus euleeides. Next base: position 2,287,503 of record OY723240.1, on the reverse strand, counting down.
AACTGCGCGCACCGAGACATCAAATGATCGCAGCCAGGGGGGAAAACAATATGGGGGCATTCGCTCTGTGTCAAACTGTGGCAAAAAAAAAACCGTGTCACTCTGCCATACATGATTCTTGCCAGGTATAAGTATAAGGATTTTCAGGATTTTCACAATTTTTTCTCTTGGTGGTTCAGGCCCAAATGGTGTGAACAAATAATGTTTCCGGAGGAGGAAAAATACCATGGCGTGAGCCACGGATCCCAATGATGCAAATAAACGCATTTTCGGGAGGAGGAAAAAATGGTCCAAAAATGGGGCCCGGGCGGGCCAGCCGGGGCCTGGCCCATGTCCTCAGTGTCTGTCATTCAGCATCTGGCTTTGCCGCGGCAATCCAGCCTGCACTGACGAGCCTTGGCGCCCTCGAACCCTTGGGCACGATTCACTCAACTTCAACTTCAGGAAGATGGACTGTGCCCCACAAGGAACAGATGTTCGCTACCGTGGCCTCCGGCGGCTGGGGGGCTCTGCCCCCCAGACCCCCCTGTGACGGATACCTGTCGACCAAGCCCTTTGGGGTCACATCGGGTCATGGAATCCAGAGACCTCCCTCAGGAGGACGCACCCGACTCCCACAGAATCTGTAACCCACAAAGACCAGACGTTCGCTACCGTGGCCTCCGGCGGCTGGGGGGCTCCGCCCCCCAGACCCCCCTGTCGACCTCTTTGCATTCTCTGGACCACCTCTAAGGGTGCACCGCCCTCTCTCAACTGCATATTCCCACGATTTCTCGTATTTCTGTACAGGGTCTGATATAGGATGGACTCATCTGTGGGACACGTCCGGGGTCACCGTGGATTCCAATGTCCCAAAACGTGCCGTTTTCGGGGTTTTCCGGGTCACCTGCGGTGCGCACGGCCCAAAAAATGAGGTGAACAGGGTCACGAAAATCAAGAAAAAACTTGGTATAAGAATCGCGGTTTTGACCGTTTTTGGTCGGAATAAGCGGCATGTATGCACTCTGCAGTAAGCTTTATGAGGCGTCTCACTTTAGCTCACTTTTCTGCACTTCTGAGCGAAGGCCCCATGAAATAAAGACGTGCTGTCCAGCTTCCCCACTTGCCCGAGGGTGTGTGTGTTCATGGGGTTCACAAACACGCCAACGGGCGGGGACGCCTCGGGCACCCTTACGGGCACACGGAGAGCAAGAAGTCGTCGACATTTCCGTGCAGGGGCTGGTCAGCAACCCAGTTGCTGTGTCCGATGTAGTTATTCTTGCGTACAACCGCCCTCGGCAGGTGCACCGGACCAGTCCCACACACGATACCGTGAACGGAGACGGTGCCGGTAGCTTCCCCAGAGGGGCCGCCGCGGACGATCGTCACCTCCACGGTGAACCAGGTGTGAACGGGCGTATGGACACCGGTGCACTCCACCCGCTTGAGGTCGCTGCCGTGGTAGGTGTCTAGCACAAAGTAGGGTCTGTCAGCGTTCAGTGACAGCACGATGTTGTCCTGTGCTTCACCATTCCCGAAGTCGAAGACGCGTGCCCAGGGTGTGATGCTTTGCATGTACACACTGGCACGCATGTAGAGCGGCCCACCGAAGGTCAGCTCGCGTGTCTCGTCAAATGTGTTGGGGTAGTGGAAGTACACCACCTGCGTCGGGGCGCTGCACGGCAGGTTGGGGACACATGCGTCAAACTGGAAGTTCTCCACCTTCCCATTGAGGTCTGGGTCGGCCCACGTGCTGCGCCCGATGTAGTTCTTCTTGCGCACCACCATCTCCGGCAGGTGGACTCTGCCCCTCGCACACTCCAAACCGTCAAGAGAGATGGAAGCGATGCAGACTACCCCCCAGCCTCTGCCTCTGCGGACGATCGACACCGCGATGTTGAACGCGGTGCCCAGGGGCGGCTCCTTGTTGCAGATGACCTGCTGCTTCGTGCCGTGGCGGTACACAGCCAGGACGAACAGCTTCGTGTCCCCTTCCAGGGCCAGCAGCACATTGTTCATCCCGACCCCAGTGTCAATCCCAGTCCCGAAGTCGAAGACACGTGCCCATGTAGAGAAGCTGTTTATCGTCACAGTCGCCTTCATCTCCAGCGGCCCGCCGAACGTCGTTTCAGCCTCCTGGTTGAACTCGCTGACCGTCGCAAACTTCACCACCTCTTGCGGGGTGCAGGCCACCTCCGGTTCGACCGGCTCGTAGAGATGCTCGCATGTCTGCAAGTAGAAGTTCGTCAACTGTAGGCGGAGCTCCTCCGTAAAAAAGTTCCAGTAGTCATAATATGTGTCGCGGCGCAGCACTGTCTCAGGCAGATACATCGGCCCGCTTGCACACACCTTCCCTTGCCGGGACATCTTAGCAAAGCCGTTGACGTTCCACATGTCAGTGCGAGTGACCTCGATCTCCACAAGGAGATATCTGGCCCCTGCCGGGGCTGCACAGCTGAGGGCCGCTATTGCAGGCTTCCCGCTGCGCAACACCTGGAAGTGTATCCTCCCCGCGGTATGCGACACCATCACAGCGTCGAGCCCGGGGGTGTAAGTGTCGCCGCCGTTGCCGAAGTTAATGAAGACCCCATCCTTGTTCTCCGGCTGCTGCAACACAGCATGCATGTAGAAGGTGCCGCCGATCGTCACCTCCCCGAAACTGCCGACACGATCAGGGTCCCTCAGGGTCTGCCTGCCCCGCCAGCAGGACTGGCTGCACCACGTGCAGGACCCCGCCAGCATCGTCATGGCACACACCATGCCCCCCTCCACATCGACGATCCCTGCGCCGCAGTCGCCTGTGGTGCACAGCCCCTCCCCCCCTGCGGGGAACGGATGCGCCGTGCCCCTCAGGCACCCCTGCGCCTCCTCCACCTTCACACCCGGGGCCACGCCAAGCATCGCTGCAAGCGTGCCCGCCACGAGGTGCGTGGCTGCGCTGCTGGCATCAGGGGCGAGGGGCTCTGCGACGGACGCCGCAGCGCTGTCTGCTGCCGCTGCCGCTGCCGCTGCCGCTGCCGGAGCTGCCGGAGCTCGGCCCACCCTCTCCCCGCTCACACCACCCACACCCGACGCAGACAGGTCGACACCTGGGCCGTAGCCCGATGTCGCCAGCCTGTGCCCGCCAGCATCCACCGCCCCGACAACGAAGGCGCCAGGGCAGGATGCGGGGTCGCCAAGGTTGTGCGCGCTGCTTCCGGCAGACACCACCACAGCCACGCCTGCCGCAACCGCACGCCGCACGGCATCCCCCACCGCACCGCTGCACCCTGCCGAGGCGGAGGCAAGGCTCATGGCGATGACACGGGCTGGGTGCTGGTTGCGCGGCACGCCCTCCACAGGCAGCCCGGCGCTCCAGAGGATGGCGTCTGCGACGTCGGAGGCGAGCCCGCCACACAGCCCCAGGACACGGACAGGCAGCACCTTGATGGCGGGGCTCTTTCTGCCGCTGGCTGCGTCGTTCGCTGCGGACAGCAGGGTGGCGGTGGCGGCCGTGCCGTGCCACGACGCAGCCCTGTGGTGGCCGTCGCACTCCCCCACCTCGTAGTCCCCTGCATCCGTCGGGTCGGCGTCACGCCCATCCCCGTCGCGTGCACGCCACGCCTCGGAGATGAAGTCGTACCCAGGGAGCAGATGTGCTGCGATGTCCTTCTCCTGTGTGATGCCCGTGTCCAGGATAGCGACGACAATAGTAGGCGACGATGTGGGTGCGGCAGGGGGCTCCGCAGTCGGCTTGAAGCGGCGGAAGAAGTCGAAGTGGCTCTCGCGGTCGGGGTGGTGGGGTGGCAGGGGAGGGCCAGCCCCTGCAGCTGTGTGGCGCATGATGCGGTCGGGCTCTGCGTGGGCAGACACGCTGACAAGCAGCGCGCCCAGGAGTGGCCACGCGGGCCGCATGTAGATGCCTTCCATCGAGCAGTACGGCTCAGGATTGTGCAAGCTGCAGGGTGTGGGGTGGTGGCTGGCAGGTGTGCTGATGCAGCCATGCAGGCATGGGTGAGCAAGACAGGGAGGGGCGTGGGGTGCGGTGTGAGGAGGGTGTACGGGACAGCCACACTTTAATCGTCGGGCACTGAGGTGCCACCCGCTTGCGCACGTCGGGTACTACAGGCTAGGGGGGTGGGGGTGGGGGTGGGGGGCAGTAAAGCACCCCTCTCTGTTTGCGAGGGGGTGGGGCTGTGAGGTATACACCTGTTGCAGCAGTGTATGGGGGGTTAACACAAAGGGTATCCAGGCACATGTAGACGCCTGGGGCGTGGCAAGCCATGTCCACCTCCAAACGCTTTTTGTGCAGCAGTGTAGGGCACAGCGAGTGGCCTCTCTCAGTTGAACGATTGAACGATTTTTGGCCGTGCTCGTCGCGTCCCCCGGTGAGGGGGGACGCTGTTTCGTGTTCTCCTTGCCGCACGGAGGCATTGCCTTACGTCGCCTCTTCCTCTTTTCCTTTATGGGCGGGTTAGTCTGGCTCAGAGGGCGGGACCGTGCTGATATGCACAGTGACGACTCTCCCTTTTTTGTTGTGCCCGCCTCCTGCCGAGTCGTGGCTGCTGCCTCTCAGACTGGGGGCGGGCGGTCGCCGACGCTGACGCGCCTGGCGGCCCGTGGAAAGTGACGTGGGTCTGGGGGTGGGGGGGGGGGGGTGCTGGGGTGTCAGGCCGAAGCCCTTGACCGCTGTTGATTTTTGCAGGTTTCACGAGATCAGGTAGTCCTTCTCGCTGTGCTCCGTCACCCCTGCCTCAGCCAGGTAGCGTAGGGCCCCCTTGCAGTTGTGCAGCAGCAGGTTGTGCACGCTTGTGGCTGTGAGGTGGTGTCGGGCTGACGCTGTCGCGGGACAGCCGAAGAATAGGTGCTTCAGCGAGACCCCAGGCGGGGGGCTGTCCGGCGCAAGCTTCAGGCAGGGTTTGCACGGTGGTTGTGCGCTGCCCGGGACGTCGTGGTCGTACACCAGGCGGTGGTGGTCGGCCCGGAGGCGGCGGATGGTGGTTTCCCCTAAGCGGGTAAGGCCCTCCATGCGGAGGTCAGGGCGCTGCAGTCGCGTCTCCCCGATTCCTGACCGATACGCGTACACGCTGTCTGTGCGGGGCAACGTGGTCCCGCTGTATATGTGTCGGCGGAGGGTGACACGGGCCGACGCGAGGCTGATCGGCTCCATCTGGGGCTTGAACGCACCGATCTGCGCCTGCTTGTCAGCAAGTTCGTTCCCTACCACCCCAACATGCGACGGGATGTAGCGGAGGTGGGTGGTGACATCGTATGTTTGGGCGAGCTTGCGCAGCCTCTGCCAGATGTCCCATTCGGTGGACCCCCTCGCTCGCTGGGGGCCGCTCAGCAGTGCATTCAGTGCGCTCTGCGAGTCGGTGAGGATGGCGACCGTTTCGCCTTGGGTTACCACGGTGCATAGGTGGGCGAGGGATTCTCTGATGGCCACCAGCTCTGCCTGGTAGCTGATGCAACGGAGTCCTGCCGGCCAGGCGAGCTTTTTCTTGAGGCGGCCCTCCGGCATGCTGTACACCGCTGCGCCCGCGCCGCCCTGTTGCTGCCGCGATGTGGAGTTGGAGACTGACCCGTCGGTGTAGACATGCCAGGCGCACGTCGGGAGGGCCTGGATGGTCTGCTCTGCCAGGTCCCGGAGGGTGTCTTTCGGGGTGGCGGCCTTCGGGGCGGTGAGCCCCGGCAGCGTCGCCAGGATGTGCACTCGTGGCAGCACCAGGTTCCATTCCCAGGGGGGGATGGGGTGTGCTGCATGCAGGGGGGCCAGCAGGGGGGTGCGCCCGTCGACCTTCGAGGATTTCACCAGACTCCGTGCCTGATGTAGCCAGCTGCCTCCCGTGTTCCCGGTATTTAGTTGCGCCCGGTATCCTGGGGAGTGGGGCACGCGGCGGAAGCGTTCGTGGTCTGTGCACACCGCAACCTTGAAGTCGAGGTCGAGGTCTCGTAGGTGTGATTCCCAGAGGAGCTTCGCCGTGCTGGTGTTCTTCATGCAGCCTGTGATAATCAGGGCTGCGGTGCGGTGGACATCTTGCAGGCGTTTGAGGTTCCTCGCGGTCAGGCCAGGGGTGTAAACGCTTGCGGCGTACATCAGGATGGGGTAGACATACGTCAGGTAGGCCTGGCGCAGCGTGTCTCCACAGTTCTTGGGTCGAGTTCGTGTTATTCCCGCTCTCTTCTGCAATTCATGCAGGTGTGGTGGTGTACATTGTCAATTGCTTTGTTATGATCATCCACATCCCACCCATTATCAACACTCCAAGCAATGCCTCCTATACTCGAGGGTATAGTAATGGGAACATGCATGCTTCTCATCGCAAATGCAAGTACAGAGTAAAAGCAGAAGCAGTAACCATCACAGGCCCCTCACCACTCAGTGACTGGATTGGTGCGTGTGTGTTTTGTGGTAGAAAATGACAGACTCTGAGAGCGGCGATTCGCATGACGGGGGCTGGGATTCACAGTTGAGCAGAAGGGGTGGGCTGGTAGTAGACAGGGGTGGCAGTAGAGGCAGTCAGATGCAGGCGAGGTGGCGCAGCAGATCGGCCCTCAGAGGGCCACGGAGGGGGTGAGCCGCACGGCGGGTTGCAACAGCAAAGCAACCGGCACGGTGCATGGTAAAACCGTGGCCCCTGAGTAGTGCTGCGCCGCGACACCGCTCCTCAAGCTTTACACACACCCAAGAGTTGGGAACAGAGAGAGAAAAGTATGGGTGTGGGGAGAGCGGGCAACAAAAGAGGTTTGTCATGAATCTGCCCCGTTAACGGGTAACCGGTATTACCGGGTATTACCGGAAACCCGATAATCGGCCTCCATTACCGGGTATTACCGGGTCAAAAACGGGTATTACCGGGTAAAATCGGGGGTATTACCAGGTCCGGTAATACCCGTTTTCGTATTACCGGGGATTTTCCGTGGGGATTTCCTTGGTACAGGGATGGTTCGTGGGGTGTCGCAGTAAATCAACTGCAGGGTTCTGGTGATCTTCCGTCTGGCAGTCCAAGGGAAGGTGCGCGGGGGGAATGTCAGGTGTTAGGTGACCCCCCTGCGTTATTCTGAAGGCCAGCCTCTGCAGCCCCTCCTGGCCCACCCCTCACAGGGGCGGCCCTGAGAACACTGGGAGTGGGAACGGCTGGGGAACACCCACGTTCAGTACCCTCAAGATCTATGAGGCAGGCTTTGCGGCATGGCGGTGGGGGGATGTGTTGGCGTGGCGTGCCCCGATGATTACACAAACAAAGGTCGAGATAATGATCCCAGGCCCTGATTCACACCTGTTCGTTCAACCAAGATCTATGAACACACCCGTGTCTGTGCCTATGTCCTCCGTGTGTTGCCTCCTCTCCCTCCCTCTTCAATGCACTTCATGGCCTGGTCCGCTTCCACGGAGGCAGGGCGTGTCGTCACACAACAGGCCGTCCACGAGGCTAAGTTCTTTGAAACATGCGTTGTCATCATGACTTGTCCCGACTCGAACCAAGCTGATGATTTATCAGAGCGACCAGTAGCCAAGCAAGATAACAAGAAGCAGGCGCAACTCGTGCATATATTGAGGGCCTGGTCGAATCCACGTTTTGCTGGGACTTCTCTGGATTGCATCGTATCGTAAGGGGTCGCTCAAATACCTCGCCGCACCAGCCCGGGTCTTAGCTGCAGGTCCGGTGCAGAGTGCCAGGTGCTCTTGTCAAGGGTGTCGCCAGAGAGGCTTCACATGGGAATGGGCGTCTTGCTGTGGAGCGTACCACAGAGAATTTCTCAAAATGGAAACGTGTCGACACCACAACTCCAGAACCAGCTCTTCCCGTCCACCTGCCCAAACCAGCTGTTGTCTGGGAGTTGTGAGGCCACCACGTGGGTCGACTGCAGGCTGGTTAGCTTCCGCTCATCATACACGGGGCGGATACTCAGCGTCCCAAAGGCAGGTGCGACTACCCACCTTGGCCCGGGGGCAGTCCAGTGGCGAGCCCGTGTTGAAGCCACCCCAGCAAATATAGCAAGTCGGCTCACCGTACTGTGACCTGCTGTGGCAGGAACCACAAGCCCGGCCGCCAAGAAGCATCTCTCGGTACCATAATGCTCGTTGGCTGCTCGCAGGTAAGTGTTGCGACAAGCACCCAGCCAGCAGAGCGATGTGACCGAATAACGGAGCTGGCGTGACCAAGCACTCGAGTAAGAGAAGATGCACGCCTAGGAGGTTTCCCTGAACGAAGGATCGATAATTGAAAACGAGGAGCCCTTCGCTCTGTGCCACTGTGTGCCCAACTGTGCCACTTTGCAGCCAGTTTGGTGACGCACCGTTTCTGCATTTCTGAGCCAAGGTCCTTAAATTATGGAAGCTATGGGAACAGCGCCTCTCTGTGACGGAACCTTCATTGGTTCAGAATGTGCCTGCCCCAAGACCCTGTTGGCCCAGGCAGTCACTGCCCCTCAATGGAATGGGGCTCGCAGACTTTGGGAGAGGAAGGTGGTCCTATCACACCTGTCTCATGTTATGCGTGTGTGTGATCGACTGCCTGATCTGACGACACCGCCGGCTCTGGAAGGGCTCAGGTGGTGTGTGGGCACCGTGCAGTAGTCAGCATTGCTGCGACGGAAACCCGAAAAGTCTGCAGTGAGCCAGACGTGAACTGCGGAACCCGGCTTTCGATCACCCCATGCGTCATAGAATCCAACGTCGACCACAACACACTGCTAAGGGGAAGGGAATCAACCCAAAAACAAAGGGAAATTCCCATGGAAAATCCCCGGTAGCGCTACCGGGCTATAACCGGGTATTACCGGGCAAACGGGTATTACCGGACCCGGTAATACCCGTTTTTCGGCCCGGTAATACCCGGTAGCCGTTAACGGGGCAGATTCATGGTTTGTGTTCTTCAAAATACGGAACACCACACAACACACACACACACCCATCCGGTGTTGTTGTAAGTTGACAAAAGATATCCAGCGGGGAGGGGAGGGGGGTTGGGAGTTCGTCAATCAGCGAGAAGACGAACGCCCCCCACCCCACCCCCACACACACACACACGCCTTTGCTGCGTGGTCTGTATCGCAAAGCTTCCTGCGCTGTCTCCAGCACACATATGGCTCGTATCATGAAGCGCTCTTTACTTCCTAGCTGCAGCCCGCTCTGATAAAGCTTCCTATTTTTTTTGTTTGCTGCGCTGGCGCGTCTGCACGACAAAAACTATCTGTGCCCCCGCTGGATCGTAAAGTGACAGCAAAACGAGACAACAAACCAATTACTGCCGAAAGTTGTTTTGTTGGAACGCAGACCCCACTCTTTGTGTACACCACTCCCCGGTCTGATGAAGTGGTGTGAGTGGGGACGCACGATCCAGCTAAAGGCACAGAAAGTTTCCCCAGTTGGCTACGCCGAACTAACAAAATAAAATACGAAATCATTCCCCCCCTCCCCTCCCCTTCGCTCAGAAGTGCACAACAGCGAGAAAAAGTGAACCGCTTCACAACACCACTGGCTGCAAAGTGACACAGTTTGACACACAGTGTGGCACAGAGCGAAGGCCCCGGATGGGTCCTATGTCTAGAGCACGTTTGGTTGCAGCTGTGTGGGCAGGTCTGTTCTCCGCTCGCACGAGTGTGCTTTGACATAAACACCAATACTGTATTGGGGCCTGCATCGCACAGTTTTCCTGTGCTGTGAGCACAACTCTCAAGATACACCAAACAAAGGGGTAGACCTCGTTGTTCTTCCTCCTTTCCTGTTGCCGAAAAGTTGCCCGCCAAATGCTAGGATGGTATGAGATGCTATAATAATATACTTGCCACATGGCCCCGGTAACATGGCACTGCGGAACGGGGTTGCCTCCGCGAAGGCAAACAAGCCCTCCCTGCCTCTTTCCCCCGCCCTGAACACATTAGGCGTCACACCCTGACACAGAGCGAAGTCCCCGCACAATGGGTGTCTGCAATCTGTGCTAAACACTGTGATGGTTTTTTGCCGAAAGCGCTTCGCACAATATGCGCACGAAGTACGCTCAAGCGACGCACGAAACCCCGAACGAGGTCCGCATTTTTGAGCTTTTCTTCGCCAACACACTGCCTCCTTGATGAATGATGCAACACTTCAGTCAGGCATGTAGCTTGGGGGGTCCAGCTGGTCTCGAGACCAGCAGTTGCCTATGTTGCTGGTCTGGGGGAAAAAAAAAAAGTATAAATCTGGGAAACCAGGGCTGTTCCTAACTGGGGGGCTGGTTCCCCACTTTCAGGATTCTGAACTTTTTTTCTAAGAACTTTTGTACGGGGAAAAAAAGTTTTTTTCTAAGAATTTTGTAAGGGAAATTTTTTTTTCTAAGGGTTTTTCGCAGAGGAAATTTTTTTTTCTAAGATTTTCCCAGTCGACAGGGCGCACACAAGGATGGAAGGGAAGTCTCTCCCCCGTACAGTTCGCCTTGCTGGCCAACTGGAGACTCCGCAGGATGACCCCGCCCACCTCCTCTTGCCTCGGTTTGCGTGTTGCTGGTGTGTTGCCTGTGTATTGCTGTTGTATTGCACTCCTGAGGACCTCCCTATTTATTCCCACTCGACTACCCTTCGACAGGACCCTGACCTCACACTCACCCAACCTCACGTACTCCGCGAATATGGTGCGCACCACTGCAAAAATCTCCGGGAGCTTTTGGGCTTTCAGGCCTGAAGGGGCCAGTAGGGGGGTGGCGTCGGGGAGTGGCAGCTTTGTAACTATCCTCCAGCTGCTGGCATGTACAGTACTGCGGGAGTGCCAAGGTGTATTGAGCAACCTCCTCCAGTCCCTGCGGAGCACAACCCCCGATGAGAACGAGCCCCAGATGATCACCTCGCAGGACCCGCAGCGACCCAACCCTGACGTCAGTCTCTCCGCCCTCGGACACAAACACCCGCACCTGAAGCACCTCTGCACCACCAAAAGCGCCACCGTCTACAGCTGCCCATCTTGTGGTGAGTTCCGCACAGCTATTACAGACAGCATGGTTGTGATGTTGGGCGTCGTGAAGGACGAGGTGCAGCGCGTTGCTTCTCAATTTATGGAGAAGCAAGGTCCGTGCACATGTGGTGCTGTCCGGGCTGCGCAGTTCTGCGTCGAGAAGGCCCCGCACCTCCTGTTCCTCTCGACGCAGCGGTTTTCTGCATCCGGCGAGAAGCAGAAGCACCTGACGGAGCTTGCGGAAACCGTCAACGTCAAGGAATTAAGAGACCTCTCCGCCCTTCGTGAGCTTGGCGTTGACGGCAACGGGGTGGTGCAGGTGGGCACGGTGCAGCCGGTGAATCACCGGTACCGGTTTGTCGGTGCATCGTGCACAAAGTCCGGGCTGACCCTCGCGAAGGGGATCGCCTGGGAGACGCTGTGCGCTCGTGGCCCCGCCACCACTCTGAAGTGGAAGTCGATCACGACTGATCGTGTGACGGATTGCTCTGTGGCGCCGTTCAATCGTGCGAACGCGAAGCCAGCACTCGTGCTGTACGCACGTGAGGCATCGGACGGTGACGGGCACGACGTCGATGCTTCGCATGATGCGCCGCCGCCTCCTCCTCCGGATCCCCTGGCCGCCTCTCCTGCAGCTACCACCGCCGCCCCTGTCGCCCCTGCACCCCACGCCGCCTTCTACACCGGGGAAGGGGCGTGCCACGTCGCCGCGTTCGACAGCGCCGGGCGACTGTCCCCATGGCTGACCGCCATGAAGCTCGCCCAATCAACCGGAGGCGTCAACATTGGGCTTGTACCAGGGTGGGTTCAACGGGATCTATACAGTTCTGGACACTACTGCCTCCGAGTGCTTGACTGCCTAGCAAGGTCAATTCCCATTACGGAGCCGACGCGTACCAGTGCTGCGGCGCTTCTGGAGGGCGTTGACTCCCCCGAAGCGGAGGCCCTCACGGTGAAGCTCAGGCGTCCGCGATTGATGGATACGAGATTCCTCGTGGACGAAGAGTTGGACACCAACACCGCGTCAGTGGCCCTGCAGACTTTCCGCACATCCCGCGGTTTAAATGTTCACTTTTCTATCGTCGACACCACACAGCCTCGCACCTTCGGCTTGCTTCTTCCGTCGTTGATGGCCCAGTACCCCTTGCGGCTTGTCTTCGACACAGCAAAGGCGCACTTCCTTCTTTTGATGGCAGCAAACAAGAAGTACGTGCCAGAGGGCTCAATGGTGAACGGTCTCCTTCGGATTCAGCAGCGGCAGGCACAGCTCGCCATACAGGAGAAGCAGCAGCGGAAGATCCACGCTGCAGCCTCCGGTGTGGTGCGTCTCCCTGATGGGAGGTGGAGGTGCACCACGTGTGCACCGTTCTTGGTGCAGCTGGAGGGGGAGTTCTCGGAGCAACCCCACTTGCTCCGGTATGCACGCGGCGAAGCGTCTATGTCTGCCACGACAGTTGGGCGCCAGCAAAGCAATATCCGCCGCCACATGGGTGGTGCGGCGCACAAGAGAGCAGTGCAGTTGTCCACGCCTGGGAGTGAAAACACCAATGTGACAGCTACAGATATCCCCAAGCAGACGCTGTGCGCGAAGGTGAAGGTGACCAGCGAGCAGTACACAAGTCTGGTCAACCTGGTGTACAACGTGGCAACGGCGACGCAACGGGCGGAGGGGCTGAGCAGTGTGGGTGCGAGGTTGCAGGACGACAAGCGGAAGGGGCTGCATGTCCTGGACACCCACTACTCTCGAAAAGTCGCGAAGGAGTTCCAGACGATACTCTGGGAGGTGCTCCTGAGGGGAGTGGTGGGTGCGGTGCGTGCGTGTCGGGCGGCAACCCTGAAGGTGGACGGTACCACGTTCGCCCGCATCGACTTGATGATCGTCATCGTTTCGGGGATCAGCAGGACGGATTGTGCTATGAAAGATTGGTGTGTGGGCACAGTCGACTTGAAGAAAGCTGACGCAGAGTCGCAGAAGGACGAGCTGGTCAAGTTGTTCGACAGCCTCCAGCTGTCGCAGTGGGCGCGGCGTTCGCTGAAGGGATTCGCGGCAGACGGGGCATCAACGATGAAGAGTCTCAGGGGGAAGCTCGAGATCGCGTGGGGATGCACTCTCATCGATGTGCATGATGCTGCCCACATGCACCAGCTGTCCGTCGGCCTCATCAAGAAGACACGAAAGGTTGTTGAACATAGCCGCCTCCTCCGACACTGGTTTGCCTTCTTCAGATCAACCGCCAGGCAGAAGTCTCTGCAGATCATTTCCGGTGGGAAATGTCTCTCCTTCCCGAAGGAGCACTCCGTGCGTTGGGCAGCTGCAACGTTCCGTCGCCTGAACGCGGCTGTGGTGAACTTTGACTTCACTGTCGCTATGCTCGGGGAGATCCAGCCGCCGCCGTTCTTCTTCCACAAGCTCACCCCCGAGTATTCCCTCTCGACTTGCATCTTGGCTGACGTCTTCGACATCAATAAAGGGGTGAGCGAGGCGTTGCAGAAGCGAGACCTGTCGCTCTCGTCGATGGAGAGCATCCTGCAGAATGCACTGACAGTGCATAAGGTGCTGGCGCGCCAGCCTGGCAAGCACGAAGCCAAGTTCTATGAGAACCAGGGAACCACATCGTTGCCTCCGGGGGTAGTTGCCGAGATGACTTCCTGGCGCTCAAAGCTCTGCCACACCATCTACAAGGACCTGGCCAAGAGGTGGGAGGAGTATCCCTGCCGCTCATTCAGCTCTTTCTTCGCGACAAGTGGGAAGGACAGCACGTGCGAGTGCCTCATGGCGCTCGCTTCTCGCTTGGGTTACGACCAGGCAGAGATTCTCAGCATCGGCATGGAGTGGGTGAAGCTGCGGTTGGAATGCACAGATCTCAGGGGGAACCTTCTGAAAGAGTTTGTCGTCGACTTCTTGCTGGAATCCGAGAGTTCGACGTTTGCGATAGTGCTTGAGGCCATGGTGGCACTGTCACCCTCGACTGTGTTTGTGGAGGCTGCTTTTTCAGTTGTAACGCGCATGAGGGGATCGTTCCGGAAGGCACTCTCTGCCGCAAGCATCTCTCAAGAACTGGGCATCACTCTAGAGCTGTCACATGATGACGCGGCGCGCAAGATCATCGTTGAAGAAACAGTCAACACGTTCCTCGCCAACAAGAAGCGCCGCTTCACTGCGCGTTCCCTGACGCCTCTTCCAACTCTGACAACCGTGGAGCTCGTTGACCTCGATGCAGCCATGGGTTCTCTATTTGCTGGCGTGGAGGATTGTGATGAGGAATCGGACGGCAGCTGGGAAGATGACAACGCCGATGCATTGTCGATTGTCAGCCTCGTGGAGGAAGTCCCTGAGGATCCCTTCCTCACTTCGTTGCTTGCAGATGCCGCACCCCCCGTCGTGCCTCCAGCCACCCTGCAACATGTCACCTTCCAGCTCCCCGCTTCATCGACCCCGGGCACCCCATCGACACTCCCCACACCTCAGCCGGAAGAACCGCCGCAGCTGCCTCCCACACAGGCGGCACCGGCAGAGCGCAGGAGGGAGGTTGGGCCGCACCCCGAGGAGCCCCAGGAGAAAAGGGCCCGCGTCCATGTCGACATCGATGTCGACATGGAGGAGGATTGGGGAGAGTGGGCGTACGTTTCGGACGCCGAAACTTCCGAGTGAGCCATCATCGTTCTTAGAAGGGGGGGGGGGGTGGGGGCGGGGGGGTGGTTTTCATCGTAGAAATCATAGAAAAAGTCCCGCCTGACGGGCACGCGCCTGAAACCTGTGGGGGGGTGAGCAAAAAATCCCTTGTAAAAATTCTTAGAAAAAACCTGGTTCCCCGACCCAAAAAACCCGGAAAAAGGGCTGGTTCCCCGCCCAGGCCTGTGGGAAACCCCAGAATTTTTTTTGGTGGGGGGGTTTTCCCTCACACCAGGCCGAAGATGTACCCTGCAGCAGGCCCGAACCACGAGGATTTCGGCTCCCGATGACTGCTTCCCGCGCAGGACTGGGTTCCGACCTGTTGTCGGAGAGATCCACACCGTGTTCAACCCGGAAGGAACAGATGTTCACTACCGTGGCCTCCGGCGGCTGGGGGGCTCCGCCCCCCAGACCCCCCTGTGGCTTGTGCTTGTCAATATGCGACTGTGGGGTTCTTCGCTACCGTCAAGTTTTCGTCAAAGTTCGGCGATTTCTTCCTATGCATACGTAGGAAAAGCACCAACACACCGTTTCGGCACCGTAGCGAAGACCCACTGTGGTGCTGTGAACTCCGTGCCTCCGGACGCGCTCCGGAGAACCCGGTGTTCGGTCAGGACAAGATTTTGGGCGAAGCGCCGGAAAATTCCCCAGACCAGCAGAACCAGCAAAAATCTGAAAATCCAATTTCAAGCTACGTGCCTGACTTCAGTACTCCTGCCTCAAAAAAAAATGACATTCCCGTGTTCTTCGCTCTCTGCTGAATGATGAAAAACGATCTGGATGCGTTGACGCTTCCACACACCACAAACACGCCCCCTCTGCCGAGGGGGGTGTGTGATGTGCGGCACGGCCCGCACGGACAGTACAACTGGGTTATACTTCCCGCCCGAATGCCGCATGCGTGAATAAGAAATCACACGAGGGAAGAGGGGGACGAATGAACAGTGGGTACGGATTGCTGACTGCGAGCAGCCGTCGTTCCTTCGCGGAAAACGACGCCCGCACCCCACCCCCGGGGCGGGGGTGCGGTGGGTGGCGGTGGGGGTGAGCGCGTGGCTTATGCTGCAGCAGGTGTGAGGGGAGTTTGGTGTGTGCTCACTTTTTGGTAGAACGCACAAATCAGATTTCTTCTTTCCCCGCAACCCCCCTCACCTTCACAACGCGGTATTCGGACCCCTGGGCTGATCCCTGGCTTGCCGGCTCACTCGTCCCAATCCGACTAGTGAGAACAACTACCTGGCTGGCTACCACCCGGTTGCGAGTTGGCCACCGGATTCCGAAAACCCAAGAGTGTGGGTCAGGTGCCAGATCCGGCGGGCCCTGGATACCGCAAGGCAAGGGGTCCGTGTGTGTGGGACCTGTCAGCGCAAGACCTGTGCTGATCGTTCTGACTTTGTTGGTGCCCCTGACGGTCCGTGGCTGTCGCGTAGTCTGTGCGTCATGATAAAGGGGTTCTCATGGGCACCAAACGTGCAGGTCTTTTGATTTGGTTTTGATTTGTCATTTTGATAGTGATTTGGGTCGAATTGAATTGAATTGAATTGAAATTACTTCGCTTCAGGGTCCTTCCCCCTCCGCGCACCTGCTTCCGAGGGCTCGGCACCAGCGAGGATCAGTCCTTCTGTATTGGGAACCACGCTTGCGCTCCGCCCCCTTCGGGTTTGCGGTTTGTACTGAAGGGCGGCAGGTTGCCCCCGCCAACACTCTGCACTGGGGGTGGACAGAAAATCGAAACACAGCATCAGGAGGTTCGTTCAAAGCATGCCTCTCGAATAAAAAATACTTTGCGTCTGCAAATCAGTAAGGAGAAAGAAGAACCAGCGGGTATTCGTCTATCGTGAGAACACCCAAAATAAAAATACCGTACACGTAAATATTTTGGAACGTAAATATTATGGAACGTAAATATTTTGGAACGCTGGTGGGTTGGCGTTCCAGATTTTTTTCGTTCCATAATATTTACAGGGCTTTCTGCGACTCGGGGACTTGGACCAGGTGATCGGACGGCATACAGAGTCCCTGACGGGACCTACTCGTACACTTTTCGCGCGATTCCTGACGCAAGCCATCCTCACCGCCGAGTCCCCAACTGGCCCTGTAAATATTTTGGAACGTAAATATTATGGAACGGACCGGGCAAAAATGGGCCCGTTCCATAATATTTACGTTCCATAATATTTACGTATACGGTAAAGCAAATACTTAGCAAAGGGGGGCCAAAGCAGAAACGATACATGTTTTTTTGTGCCTTTGCGGTGGTCGCAGGAATCACGAAACCGGACAACCACCTTTTACCTGCGGCTCTGATGATCGGCCTGATGACGATGCCTCTCCTTCTCATTGAACGTTACCCAGACGACCCTCGCGCCAGGGGAGGGGGGGAGGGAGCGCACCGGGTGCACGCTGGGTGAAGTGAACACAAAGGGAAAAGGGCAAATCAGTCGCAGGGAGGGGTCATCTGGTGTCGAAGTGCGCTGCGTGTATGCAACAAAAGAAAGGCAAATGGAAGGAACCCCGGTGTGGCTTGGGCAGACAAGATCAGCGCACGGACATGCTGCATGAGGCACAGCATTCACGTGTGCAGACAATCCAGGGCCACTGCAGTCCCATTCATGAGCATCACTTGGGGCGATGAAAATCGTACTCCTTCCGCTCCAATAAGAAAACAACACCCTGCCCAGCAACTGCAAAATAGCTAGATCTGGACTACTTTGCGTTGAGCGCACGCTCCTGTGTCAAAGGCGGTGGAAGCCCCTGTGAAGTGGCATGAAGGTGATCCTCAGAAATCTTCAGGCGTTCGATTTCCTTCGTTACTTCGTGACTTCGTACGCTTCGTCACTCAGAATCGGCAACACAAAAAAATGGCCGCTGGTATTCAGACAGGGACGTGCCGAACTGCGCGCACCGAGACATCAAATGATCGCAGCCAGGGGGGAAAACAATATGGGGGCATTCGCTCTGTGTCAAACTGTGGCCTTCGTTTGTGCGCCAAATCCGGGCAAAAACAAAAGCAACTCCGCAGCCTGAGGAGGTTGAATTTGTTGCCCAAGCGCTGCCTACGACGCTTTTGGCACTGACAGGTTCTGTTGTGGAAATGGAACACTATCGACACATGTCACTCAACACGGGGGAATGGGGAGGGGAGAGGTTGTAGTGAAACGCACACACCTCGACCTGTGATGAGGTGAGATGTGGCTCAGCAAATACGGCACTCCCGCGTGCCGTAAACTCAAATCGGACCTGCGTTCTCTGTGTTCCATTTCCTCCTTCATTGCATGAGGCTACATAAAAAGTGTCACTGCGCTTTGTTCGGCACTTTTTGCTTTGGTTTCTTTTTTGCGTTGACGCTTCCACACTCACACTCCTGCTGATGATGGTGTCGTGAGTGAGGAGCACAAGGGCAGGAACAAGCACGCGACACTTTCCGCCCACATCGAAGTGTGCTGAAAAAAAACCGTGTCACTCTGCAGTAAGCTT
This sequence comes from Rhynchopus euleeides, assembly GCA_963210315.1. Taxonomy (NCBI): domain Eukaryota; phylum Euglenozoa; class Diplonemea; order Diplonemida; family Diplonemidae; genus Rhynchopus; species Rhynchopus euleeides. Next base: position 2,269,465 of record OY723240.1, on the reverse strand, counting down.
TATGAGGCGTCTCACTTGAGCTCACTTCTGCACTTCTGAGCGAAGGCCCCATGAAATAAAGACGTGCTGTCCAGCTTCCCCACTTGCCCGAGGGGGTGTGTGTCCATGGGGTTCACAAACACGCCAACGGGCGGGGACGCCTCGGGCACCCTTACGGGCACACGGAGAGCAAGAAGTCCTCGACATTTCCGTGCAGGGGCTGGTCAGCAACCCAGTTGCTGTGCCCGATGTAGTTATTCTTGCGTACAACCGCCCTCGGCAGGTGCACCGGACCAGTCCCACACACGATACCGTGAACGGAGACGGTGCCGGTAGCTTCCCCAGAGGGGCCGCCGCGGACGATCGTCACCTCCACGGTAAACCAGGTCTGAACGGGCGTATGGACACCGGTGCACTCCACCCGCTTGAGGTCGCTGCCGTGGTAGGTGTCTAGCACAAAGTAGGGTCTGTCAGCGTTCAGTGACAGCACGATGTTGTCCTGTGCTGCACCATTCCCGAAGTCGAAGACGCGTGCCCAGGGTGTGATGCTTTGCATGTACACACTGGCACGCATGTAGAGCGGCCCACCGTAGGTCAGCTCGCGTGTCTCGTCAAATGTGTTGGGGTAGTGGAAGTACACCACCTGCGTCGGGGCGCTGCACGGCACGTTGGGGACACATGCGTCAAACTGGAAGTTCTCCACCTTCCCATTGAGGTCTGGGTCGGCCCACGTGCTGCGCCCGATGTAGTTCTTCTTGCGCACCACCATCTCCGGCAGGTGGATCGGGCCGTTCGCACACTCCAAACCGTCAAGAGAGATGGAAGCGGTGCAGTCGACCCCCCAGCCTGTGCCTCTGCGGACGATCGACACCGCGATGTTGAACGCGGTGCCCAGGGGCGGCTCCTTGTTGCAGATGACCTGCTGCTTCGTGCCGTGGCGGTACACAGCCAGGACGAACAGCTTCGTGTCCCCTTCCAGGGCCAGCAGCACATTGTTCATCCCGACCCCAGTGTCAATCCCAGTCCCGAAGTCGAAGACACGTGCCCATGTAGAGAAGCTGTTTATCGTCACAGTCGCCTTCATCTCCAGCGTCCCGCCGAACGTCGTTTCGGCCTCCTGGTTGAACTCGCTGACCGTCGCAAACTTCACCACCTCTTGCGGGGTGCAGGCCACCTCCGGTTCGAACGGCTCGTAGAGATGCTCGCATGTCTGCACGTAGAAGTCCGTCACCTGTTGGCGGAGCTCCTGCGTTCCCAAGTGCCAGTAGTCATAGTAGGTGTCGCGGCGCAGCACTGTCTCAGGCAGATACATCGGCCCGCTTGCACACACTGTCCCGTGCAGGGACATCCTAGCAAGGCCGTTGACGTTCCACATGTCGGTGGGAGTGACCTCGATCTCCACAAGGAGATCTCCGTTCCCTGCTGGGGTTCCGCAGCTGAGGGCCGCTATTGCAGGCTTCCCGCTGCGGAACACCTGGAAGTTGATCATCCCCGCGGTATGCGACACCATCACAGCGTCGAGCCCGGGGGTGTAAGTGTCGCCGCCGTTGCCGAAGTTAATGAAGACCCCATTCTTGTTCTCCGGCTGCTGCAACACAGCATGCATGTAGAAGGTGCCGCCGATCGTCACCTCCCCAAAACTGCCGACGTGATCAGGGTCCCTCAGGCTCTGCCTGCCCCGGAAGCAGGACTGGGTGCACCACGTGCAGGACCCCGCCAGCATCGTCATGGCACACACCATGCCCCCCTCCACATCGACGATCCCTGCGCCGCAGTCGCCTGTGGTGCACAGCCCCTCCCCCCCTGCGGGGAACGGATGCGCCGTGCCCCTCAGGCACCCCTGCGCCTCCTCCACCTTCACACCCGGGGCCACGCCAAGCATCGCTGCAAGCGTGCCCGCCACGAGGTGCGTGGCTGCGCTGCTGGCATCAGGGGCGAGGGGCTCTGCGACGGACGCCGCAGCGCTGTCTGCTGCCGCTGCCGCTGCCGCTGCCGGAGCTGCCGGAGCTCGGCCCACCCTCTCCCCGCTCACACCACCCACACCCGACGCAGACAGGTCGACACCTGGGCCGTAGCCCGATGTCGCCAGCCTGTGCCCGCCAGCATCCACCGCCCCGACAACGAAGGCGCCAGGGCAGGATGCGGGGTCGCCAAGGTTGTGCGCGCTGCTTCCGGCAGACACCACCACAGCCACGCCTGCCGCAACCGCACGCCGCACGGCATCCCCCACCGCACCGCTGCACCCTGCCGAGGCGGAGGCAAGGCTCATGGCGATGACACGGGCTGGGTGCTGGTTGCGCGGCACGCCCTCCACAGGCAGCCCGGCGCTCCAGAGGATGGCGTCTGCGACGTCGGAGGCGAGCCCGCCACACAGCCCCAGGACACGGACAGGCAGCACCTTGATGGCGGGGCTCTTTCTGCCGCTGGCTGCGTCGTTCGCTGCGGACAGCAGGGTGGCGGTGGCGGCCGTGCCGTGCCACGACGCAGCCCTGTGGTGGCCGTCGCACTCCCCCACCTCGTAGTCCCCTGCATCCGTCGGGTCGGCGTCACGCCCATCCCCGTCGCGTGCACGCCACGCCTCGGAGATGAAGTCGTACCCAGGGAGCAGATGTGCTGCGATGTCCTTCTCCTGTGTGATGCCCGTGTCCAGGATAGCGACGACAATAGTAGGCGACGATGTGGGTGCGGCAGGGGGCTCCGCAGTCGGCTTGAAGCGGCGGAAGAAGTCGAAGTGGCTCTCGCGGTCGGGGTGGTGGGGTGGCAGGGGAGGGCCAGCCCCTGCAGCTGTGTGGCGCATGATGCGGTCGGGCTCTGCGTGGGCAGACACGCTGACAAGCAGCGCGCCCAGGAGTGGCCACGCGGGCCGCATGTAGATGCCTTCCATCGAGCAGTACGGCTCAGGATTGTGCAAGCTGCAGGGTGTGGGGTGGTGGCTGGCAGGTGTGCTGATGCAGCCATGCAGGCATGGGTGAGCAAGACAGGGAGGGGCGTGGGGTGCGGTGTGAGGAGGGTGTACGGGACAGCCACACTTCAATCGTCGGGCACTGAGGTGCCTCCCGCTTGCGCACGTCGGGTACTACAGGCTGGGGGGGGGCGGGGGTGGGGGTGTAAAGCACCCCTCTCTGTTTGCGAAGGGGTGGGGCTGTGAGGTATACACCTGTTGCAGCAGTGTATGGGGGGGTTAACACAAAGGGTATCCAGGCACATGTAGACGCCTGGGGCGTGGCAAGCCATGTCCACCTCCAAACGCTTTTTGTGCAGCAGTGTAGGGCACAGCGAGTGGCCTCTCTCAGTTCTTGGGTCGAGTTCGTGTTATTCCCGCTCTCTTCTGCAATTCATGCAGGTGTGGTGGTGTACATTGTCAATTGCTTTGTTATGCTCATCCACATCCCACCCATTAGCAACACTCCAAGCAATGCCTCCTATACTCGAGGGTATAGTAATGGGAACATGCATGCTTCTCATCGCAAATGCAAGTACAGAGTAAAAGCAGAAGCAGTAACCATCACAGGTCCCTCACCACTCAGTGACTGGATTGGTGCGTGTGTGTTTTGTGGTAGAAAATGACAGACTCTGAGAGCGGCGATTCGCATGACGGGGGCTGGGATTCACAGTTGAGCAGAAGGGGTGGGCTGGTAGTAGACAGGGGTGGCAGTAGAGGCAGTCAGATGCAGGCGAGGTGGCGCAGCAGATCGGCCCTCAGAGGGCCACGGAGGGGGTGAGCCGCACGGCGGGTTGCAACAGCAAAGCAACCGACACGGTGCATGGTAAAACCGTGGCCCCTGAGTGGTGCTGCGCCGCGACACCGCTCCTCAAGCTTTACACACACCCAAGAGTTGGGAACAGAGAGAGAAAAGTGTGGAGCGTGGGGAGACGGTGCAACAAAAGAGGTGTGTGTTCTTCAAAATACGGAACACCACACAACACACACACCCATCCGGTGTTGTTGTAAGTTGTCAAAAGATATCCAGCGGGGAGGGGAGGGGGGTTGGGAGTTCGTCAATCAGCGAGAAGACGAACGCCCCCCACCCCACCCCCACACACACACACGCCTTTGCTGCGTGGTCTGTATCGCAAAGCTTCCTGCGCTGTCTCCAGCACACATATGGCTCGTATCATGAAGCGCTCTTTACTTCCTAGCTGCAGCCCGCTCTGATAAACCTTCCCATTTTTCTTTGCTTGCTGCGCTGGCGCGTCTGCACGACAAAATAAAATCTTAAATCATCCCCCCCCCCTCCCCTTCGCTCAGAAGTGCACAACAGCGAGAAAAAGTGAACCGCTTCACAACACCACTGGCTGCAAAGTGACACAGTTTGACACACAGTGTGGCACAGAGCGAAGGCCCCGGATGGGTCCTATGTCTAGAGCACGTTTGGTTGCAGCTGTGTGGGCAGGTCGGTTTTCCGCTCGCACGAGTGTGCTTTGACATAAACACCAATACTGCATTGGGGCCTGCATTGCACAGTTTTCCTGTGTTGTGAGCACAACTCTCAATACATACCAAACAAAGGGGTAGACCTCGTTGTTCTTCCTCCTTTCCTGTTGCCGAAAAGTTACCAGCCAAATGCTCGGATGGTATGAGTAAAATGCTATAAAGACCTTGTTGTCCCTTGCGGAAAAAAAACCCCCCCCGCTCCACCCTCCCTTCCTGTTGCCGAAAAGTTACCCGCCAAATGCTAGGATGGTATGAGATGCTATAATAATATACTTGCCACATGGCCCCGGTAACATGGCACTGCGGAACGGGGCTGCCTCCGCGAAGGCAAACAAGACCCCCCCTGCCTCTTTCCCCCGCCCTGAACACATTAGGCGTCACACCCTGACACAGAGCGAAGTCCCCGCACAATGGGTGTCTGCAATCTGTGCTAAACACTGTGATGGTTTTTTGCCGAAAGCGCTTCGCACAATATGCGCACGAAGTACGCTCAAGCGACGCACGAAACCCCGAACGAGGTCCGCATTTTTGAGCTTTTCTTCGCCAACACACTGCCTCCTTGAATGATGCGACACCCCAGTACTCCTGCCGCAAAAAAATGACATTCCCGTTTTTTTTCTCCCAACAAGGTACTTGTCAGGCGGAAATGCAGCGATAGGGGAAGTGCTAGGTGCTTGCCGTCACACACAGTCTTATGCGCCTGCCAATCACACACCAACACTTCCGCAGGCAAAATTTTCTGTGTGTGTCGTGCGATCAAAGAAAACTTTTTTCTCGTTTACCTTTCGTATTTCTTCACGAATGATCCTGCACGACTCCAGTAGGCCAAATGAGGTCAGCTCCTGTGACGCTAAGTGACACTAAGTGACGGTAAGTGACCGTAAGTGTTGGTAAGTGACCGTAAGTGTTGGTAAGTGACTGTAAGTGACGTTAAGTGACACTAAGTGACGGTAAATGACGCCAAAAATCCTGAATGCACACGCCTGGAGGGGGCTTGCAGGAGGTCCTCACGTCTCGGGTCCCAGTGCGTTCCTTTGACTCCGTGCTGACTGTAGTGGGGTAACTTGGACACCGACCGGCCGGTTGACCGGTCAGGAAGTAACCCGTTGACCGGCCATCTGACCGTTCACCGGCAGACCGGTGGCCGCGCCGGTTGACCGGCCAGCTGCCCACAAACCCGCACACAACGCGCTGCTTTCCACACCTCTACGAGGTTGCGCCGATATTTTCCACATCTCTGCGAGGTTGCCCCGACATTTTCCACACCTCTGCGAGGTTGCCCCGACATTTTCCACACCTCTACGAGGTTGCCCCGATATTTTCCACACCTCTACGAGGTTGCCCCGATATTTTCCACACCTCTGCGAGGTTGCCCCGATATTTTCCACACCTCTACGAGGTTGCCCCGATATTATCCACACCTCTACGAGGTTGCCCCGATATTTTCCACATCTCTGCGAGGTTGCCCCGACATTTTCCACACCTCTGCGAGGTTGCCCCGACATTTTCCACACCTCTACGAGGTTGCCCCGATATTTGAACGAACGATTTTTGGCCGTGCTCGTAGCATTCCCCGTTGAGGGGGTCGCTATTTCGTGTTCTCCTGGCCGCACGGAGGCATTGCCTTACGTCGCCTCTTCCTCTTTTCCTTTGGTGGTGTGTTGGTCTGGCACAGAGGGCGGGACCGTGCTGATATGCACAGTGACGACTCTCCCTTTTGTTTTGTGCCCGCCTCCACCGAGATTCGGCTGATGCCTCTCAGACTGGGGGCGGGCGGTCGCCGACCCTTTTCTGTACGAGGTTTTCCACAGGCTGCACACCTGCCCCGCGGCTGTGTGGCAGTCTTCGCGGAGTGCAATGCGAAGGTCTGGCCTGACGTGGTGTGACTATTTAGACTCCAGGTGTCTCCACCCTTCCTGGTCTGGGGAGCCTCGGTACCCAAGCAGTTTTCGGTCATGCCCTGGACCACGGCCGTGCTAGACTCCTGGTGCAGGCACCCGTCATGGTCCGGGGACGGCCCCCCCAGGCAGTTTAACGTCTTACCCAGGACTTTTTTTTTTTTTTTTTTCCCTCTTGTGTCCCATGCCTTGTTTGCAGTGATCGCATTGTTGGCCATCCTTGCTGTAGTTCGGCATGCCGCCCTTCCCACCTTCCCCCACCCCCTCCCCGGCGGTTTTGCTCTCCGTGTGGTTTGGTGGTACTGGTGAGCCATCTGGGGAAAGAACCTTGACAATCCCGGGCCGGCAGTACGTTCGTCACCCCCACGGGCTCGGCCGGTTTCTAAACCTTTAGGCAATCTACGTCCGCAGGCCAAGAACCCGGTGTGCAGATGCACGTTGGGAGCCCCCTGAAGTCCGCACACGCCCTCTCTGAGTAGTCCCCGACCAAGCGCTGGCCTCTCTGACCGACTACCATGCCGCCGCAGGCCAAGAACCCGGTGTGCCGAAGCACGTTGGGAGCCCCCTGAAGTCAACACAGCACCCCGCCAGTGGCTCCAGCTGTCCCTCCCCATGTCAGAGTTGACGGAAAAAGGCGGACCCTCTTTTGTCCCAGTGCTCCGTGCTATGCACTGGGACCCCGTTGCCCAGGCGGACCAGCCTGGGGGAGCCCTCGGGGTGTGGGGTTGAGTTTTACGACTTCCCTAGGTCTTAGGTAGTTTAAGGTCGTGCCCAGGACCTTGGTGCGAGGTGCCAGGAAGTATTTTCTACACCTCTACGAGGTTGCCCCGATATTTTCCACACCTCTGCGAGGTTGCCCCGATATTTTCCACACCTCTACGAGGTTGCCCCGATATTATCCACACCTCTACGAGGTTGCCCCGATATTTTCCACATCTCTGCGAGGTTGCCCCGACATTTTCCACACCTCTACGAGGTTGCCCCGATATTTTCCACACCTCTGCGAGGTTGCCCCAACATTTTCCACACCTCTACGAGGTTGCCCCGATATTATCCACACCTCTACGAGGTTGCCCCGATATTTTCCACATCTCTGCGAGGTTGCCCCGACATTTTCCACACCTCTGCGAGGTTGCCCCGACATTTTCCACACCTCTACGAGGTTGGCCCGATATTTTCCACACCTCTGCGAGGTTGCCCCGATATTTTCCACACCTCTACGAGGTTGCCCCGATATTTTCCACATCTCTGCGAGGTTGCCCCGACATTTTCCACACCTCTACGAGGTTGCCCCGATATTATCCACACCTCTACGAGGTTGCCCCGATATTTTCCACATCTCTGCGAGGTTGCCCCGACATTTTCCACACCTCTGCGAGGTTGCCCCGACATTTTCCACACCTCTACGAGGTTGCCCCGATATTTTCCACACCTCTGCGAGGTTGCCCCGATATTATCCACACCTCTACGAGGTTGCCCCGATATTTTCCACATCTCTGCGAGGTTGCCCCGACATTTTCCACACCTCTGCGAGGTTGCCCCGACATTTTCCACACCTCTACGAGGTTGCCCCGATATTTTCCACACCTCTACGAGGTTGCCCCGATATTTTCCACACCTCTGCGAGGTTGCCCCGATATTTTCCACATCTCTGCGAGGTTGCCCCGACATTTTCCACACCTCTGCGAGGTTGCCCCGACATTTTCCACACCTCTACGAGGTTGCCCCGATATTTGAACGAACGATTTTTGGCCGTGCTCGTAGCATTCCCCGTTGAGGGGGTCGCTATTTCGTGTTCTCCTGGCCGCACGGAGGCATTGCCTTACGTCGCCTCTTCCTCTTTTCCTTTGGTGGTGTGTTGGTCTGGCACAGAGGGCGGGACCGTGCTGATATGCACAGTGACGACTCTCCCTTTTGTTTTGTGCCCGCCTCCACCGAGATTCGGCTGATGCCTCTCAGACTGGGGGCGGGCGGTCGCCGACCCTTTTCTGTACGAGGTTTTCCACAGGCTGCACACCTGCCCCGCGGCTGTGTGGCAGTCTTCGCGGAGTGCAATGCGAAGGTCTGGCCTGACGTGGTGTGACTATTTAGACTCCAGGTGTCTCCACCCTTCCTGGTCTGGGGAGCCTCGGTACCCAAGCAGTTTTCGGTCATGCCCTGGACCACGGCCGTGCTAGACTCCTGGTGCAGGCACCCGTCATGGTCCGGGGACGGCCCCCCCAGGCAGTTTAACGTCTTACCCAGGACTTTTTTTTTTTTTTTTTTCCCTCTTGTGTCCCATGCCTTGTTTGCAGTGATCGCATTGTTGGCCATCCTTGCTGTAGTTCGGCATGCCGCCCTTCCCACCTTCCCCCACCCCCTCCCCGGCGGTTTTGCTCTCCGTGTGGTTTGGTGGTACTGGTGAGCCATCTGGGGAAAGAACCTTGACAATCCCGGGCCGGCAGTACGTTCGTCACCCCCACGGGCTCGGCCGGTTTCTAAACCTTTAGGCAATCTACGTCCGCAGGCCAAGAACCCGGTGTGCAGATGCACGTTGGGAGCCCCCTGAAGTCCGCACACGCCCTCTCTGAGTAGTCCCCGACCAAGCGCTGGCCTCTCTGACCGACTACCATGCCGCCGCAGGCCAAGAACCCGGTGTGCCGAAGCACGTTGGGAGCCCCCTGAAGTCAACACAGCACCCCGCCAGTGGCTCCAGCTGTCCCTCCCCATGTCAGAGTTGACGGAAAAAGGCGGACCCTCTTTTGTCCCAGTGCTCCGTGCTATGCACTGGGACCCCGTTGCCCAGGCGGACCAGCCTGGGGGAGCCCTCGGGGTGTGGGGTTGAGTTTTACGACTTCCCTAGGTCTTAGGTAGTTTAAGGTCGTGCCCAGGACCTTGGTGCGAGGTGCCAGGAAGTATTTTCTACACCTCTACGAGGTTGCCCCGATATTTTCCACACCTCTGCGAGGTTGCCCCGATATTTTCCACACCTCTACGAGGTTGCCCCGATATTATCCACACCTCTACGAGGTTGCCCCGATATTTTCCACATCTCTGCGAGGTTGCCCCGACATTTTCCACACCTCTACGAGGTTGCCCCGATATTTTCCACACCTCTGCGAGGTTGCCCCAACATTTTCCACACCTCTACGAGGTTGCCCCGATATTATCCACACCTCTACGAGGTTGCCCCGATATTTTCCACATCTCTGCGAGGTTGCCCCGACATTTTCCACACCTCTGCGAGGTTGCCCCGACATTTTCCACACCTCTACGAGGTTGGCCCGATATTTTCCACACCTCTGCGAGGTTGCCCCGATATTTTCCACACCTCTACGAGGTTGCCCCGATATTTTCCACATCTCTGCGAGGTTGCCCCGACATTTTCCACACCTCTACGAGGTTGCCCCGATATTATCCACACCTCTACGAGGTTGCCCCGATATTTTCCACATCTCTGCGAGGTTGCCCCGACATTTTCCACACCTCTGCGAGGTTGCCCCGACATTTTCCACACCTCTACGAGGTTGCCCCGATATTTTCCACACCTCTGCGAGGTTGCCCCGATATTATCCACACCTCTACGAGGTTGCCCCGATATTTTCCACATCTCTGCGAGGTTGCCCCGACATTTTCCACACCTCTACGAGGTTGCCCCGATATTTTCCACACCTCTGCGAGGTTGCCCCAACATTTTCCACACCTCTACGAGGTTGCCCCGATATTATCCACACCTCTACGAGGTTGCCCCGATATTTTCCACATCTCTGCGAGGTTGCCCCGACATTTTCCACACCTCTGCGAGGTTGCCCCGATATTTTCTACACCTCTACGAGGTTGCCCCGATATTTTCCACACCTCTGCGAGGTTGCCCCGATATTTTCCACACCTCTACGAGGTTGCCCCGATATTTTCCACATCTCTGCGAGGTTGCCCCGACATTTTCCACACCTCTACGAGGTTGCCCCGATATTTTCTACACCTCTACGAGGTTGCCCCGATATTTTCCACACCTCTGCGAGGTTGCCCCGATATTTTCCACACCTCTACGAGGTTGCCCCGATATTTTCCACACCTCTACGAGGTTGCCCCGATATTATCCACACCTCTACGAGGTTGCCCCGATATTTTCCACATCTCTGCGAGGTTGCCCCGATATTTTCCACACCTCTACGAGGTTGCCCCGATATTTTCCACATCTCTGCGAGGTTGCCCCGACATTTTCCACACCTCTACGAGGTTGCCCCGATATTATCCACACCTCTACGAGGTTGCCCCGATATTTTCCACATCTCTGCGAGGTTGCCCCGACATTTTCCACACCTCTGCGAGGTTGCCCCGACATTTTCCACACCTCTACGAGGTTGCCCCGATATTTTCCACACCTCTGCGAGGTTGCCCCGATATTATCCACACCTCTACGAGGTTGCCCCGATATTTTCCACATCTCTGCGAGGTTGCCCCGACATTTTCCACACCTCTACGAGGTTGCCCCGATATTATCCACACCTCTACGAGGTTGCCCCGATATTTTCCACACCTCTGCGAGGTTGCCCCAACATTTTCCACACCTCTACGAGGTTGCCCCGATATTATCCACACCTCTACGAGGTTGCCCCGATATTTTCCACATCTCTGCGAGGTTGCCCCGACATTTTCCACACCTCTACGAGGTTGCCCCGATATTTTCTACACCTCTACGAGGTTGCCCCGATATTTTCCACACCTCTACGAGGTTGCCCCGATATTTTCCACACCTCTGCGAGGTTGCCCCGATATTTTCCACACCTCTACGAGGTTGCCCCGATATTATCCACACCTCTACGAGGTTGCCCCGATATTTTCCACATCTCTGCGAGGTTGCCCCGATATTTTCCACACCTCTACGAGGTTGCCCCGATATTTTCCACATCTCTGCGAGGTTGCCCCGACACTTTCCACACCTCTACGAGGTTGCCCCGATATTATCCACACCTCTACGAGGTTGCCCCGATATTTTCCACATCTCTGCGAGGTTGCCCCGACATTTTCCACACCTCTGCGAGGTTGCCCCGACATTTTCCACACCTCTACGAGGTTGCCCCGATATTTTCCACACCTCTGCGAGGTTGCCCCGATATTATCCACACCTCTACGAGGTTGCCCCGATATTTTCCACATCTCTGCGAGGTTGCCCCGACATTTTCCACACCTCTACGAGGTTGCCCCGATATTTTCCACACCTCTGCGAGGTTGCCCCAACATTTTCCACACCTCTACGAGGTTGCCCCGATATTATCCACACCTCTACGAGGTTGCCCCGATATTTTCCACATCTCTGCGAGGTTGCCCCGACATTTTCCACACCTCTGCGAGGTTGCCCCGATATTATCCACACCTCTACGAGGTTGCCCCGATATTTTCCACATCTCTGCGAGGTTGCCCCGACATTTTCCACACCTCTACGAGGTTGCCCCGATATTTTCCACACCTCTGCGAGGTTGCCCCAAAATTTTCCACACCTCTACGAGGTTGCCCCGATATTATCCACACCTCTACGAGGTTGCCCCGATATTTTCCACATCTCTGCGAGGTTGCCCCGACATTTTCCACACCTCTGCGAGGTTGCCCCGATATTTTCTACACCTCTACGAGGTTGCCCCGATATTTTCCACACCTCTACGAGGTTGCCCCGATATTTTCCACACCTCTACGAGGTTGCCCCGATATTTTCCACATCTCTGCGAGGTTGCCCCGACATTTTCCACACCTCTACGAGATTGCCCCGATATTTTCTACACCTCTACGAGGTTGCCCCGATATTTTCCACACCTCTGCGAGGTTGCCCCGATATTTTCCACACCTCTACGAGGTTGCCCCGATATTTTCCACACCTCTACGAGGTTGCCCCGATATTTTCCACATCTCTGCGAGGTTGCCCCGACATTTTCCACACCTCTACGAGGTTGCCCCGATATTATCCACACCTCTACGAGGTTGCCCCGATATTTTCCACACCTCTGCGAGGTTGCCCCAACATTTTCCACACCTCTACGAGGTTGCCCCGATATTATCCACACCTCTACGAGGTTGCCCCGATATTTTCCACATCTCTGCGAGGTTGCCCCGACATTTTCCACACCTCTACGAGGTTGCCCCGATATTTTCTACACCTCTACGAGGTTGCCCCGATATTTTCCACACCTCTACGAGGTTGCCCCGATATTTTCCACACCTCTGCGAGGTTGCCCCGATATTTTCCACACCTCTACGAGGTTGCCCCGATATTATCCACACCTCTACGAGGTTGCCCCGATATTTTCCACATCTCTGCGAGGTTGCCCCGATATTTTCCACACCTCTACGAGGTTGCCCCGATATTTTCCACATCTCTGCGAGGTTGCCCCGACATTTTCCACACCTCTACGAGGTTGCCCCGATATTATCCACACCTCTACGAGGTTGCCCCGATATTTTCCACACCTCTGCGAGGTTGCCCCGACATTTTCCACACCTCTACGAGGTTGCCCCGATATTTTCCACACCTCTGCGAGGTTGCCCCGATATTATCCACACCTCTACGAGGTTGCCCCGATATTTTCCACATCTCTGCGAGGTTGCCCCGACATTTTCCACACCTCTACGAGGTTGCCCCGATATTTTCCACACCTCTGCGAGGTTGCCCCAACATTTTCCACACCTCTACGAGGTTGCCCCGATATTATCCACACCTCTACGAGGTTGCCCCGATATTTTCCACATCTCTGCGAGGTTGCCCCGACATTTTCCACACCTCTGCGAGGTTGCCCCGATATTATCCACACCTCTACGAGGTTGCCCCGATATTTTCCACATCTCTGCGAGGTTGCCCCGACATTTTCCACACCTCTACGAGGTTGCCCCGATATTTTCCACACCTCTGCGAGGTTGCCCCAAAATTTTCCACACCTCTACGAGGTTGCCCCGATATTATCCACACCTCTACGAGGTTGCCCCGATATTTTCCACATCTCTGCGAGGTTGCCCCGACATTTTCCACACCTCTGCGAGGTTGCCCCGATATTTTCTACACCTCTACGAGGTTGCCCCGATATTTTCCACACCTCTACGAGGTTGCCCCGATATTTTCCACACCTCTACGAGGTTGCCCCGATATTTTCCACATCTCTGCGAGGTTGCCCCGACATTTTCCACACCTCTACGAGATTGCCCCGATATTTTCTACACCTCTACGAGGTTGCCCCGATATTTTCCACACCTCTGCGAGGTTGCCCCGATATTTTCCACACCTCTACGAGGTTGCCCCGATATTTTCCACACCTCTACGAGGTTGCCCCGATATTTTCCACACCTCTGCGAGGTTGCCCCAACATTTTCCACACCTCTACGAGGTTGCCCCGATATTATCCACACCTCTACGAGGTTGCCCCGATATTTTCCACATCTCTGCGAGGTTGCCCCGACATTTTCCACACCTCTGCGAGGTTGCCCCGATATTATCCACACCTCTACGAGGTTGCCCCGATATTTTCCACATCTCTGCGAGGTTGCCCCGACATTTTCCACACCTCTACGAGGTTGCCCCGATATTTTCCACACCTCTGCGAGGTTGCCCCAAAATTTTCCACACCTCTACGAGGTTGCCCCGATATTATCCACACCTCTACGAGGTTGCCCCGATATTTTCCACATCTCTGCGAGGTTGCCCCGACATTTTCCACACCTCTGCGAGGTTGCCCCGATATTTTCTACACCTCTACGAGGTTGCCCCGATATTTTCCACACCTCTACGAGGTTGCCCCGATATTTTCCACACCTCTACGAGGTTGCCCCGATATTTTCCACATCTCTGCGAGGTTGGCCCGACATTTTCCACACCTCTACGAGATTGCCCCGATATTTTCTACACCTCTACGAGGTTGCCCCGATATTTTCCACACCTCTGCGAGGTTGCCCCGATATTTTCCACACCTCTACGAGGTTGCCCCGATATTTTCCACACCTCTACGAGGTTGCCCCGATATTTTCCACATCTCTGCGAGGTTGCCCCGACATTTTCCACACCTCTACGAGGTTGCCCCGATATTATCCACACCTCTACGAGGTTGCCCCGATATTTTCCACACCTCTGCGAGGTTGCCCCAACATTTTCCACACCTCTACGAGGTTGCCCCGATATTATCCACACCTCTACGAGGTTGCCCCGATATTTTCCACATCTCTGCGAGGTTGCCCCGACATTTTCCACACCTCTACGAGGTTGCCCCGATATTTTCTACACCTCTACGAGGTTGCCCCGATATTTTCCACACCTCTACGAGGTTGCCCCGATATTTTCCACACCTCTGCGAGGTTGCCCCGATATTTTCCACACCTCTACGAGGTTGCCCCGATATTATCCACACCTCTACGAGGTTGCCCCGATATTTTCCACATCTCTGCGAGGTTGCCCCGATATTTTCCACACCTCTACGAGGTTGCCCCGATATTTTCCACATCTCTGCGAGGTTGCCCCGACATTTTCCACACCTCTACGAGGTTGCCCCGATATTATCCACACCTCTACGAGGTTGCCCCGATATTTTCCACACCTCTGCGAGGTTGCCCCGACATTTTCCACACCTCTACGAGGTTGCCCCGATATTTTCCACACCTCTGCGAGGTTGCCCCGATATTATCCACACCTCTACGAGGTTGCCCCGATATTTTCCACATCTCTGCGAGGTTGCCCCGACATTTTCCACACCTCTACGAGGTTGCCCCGATATTTTCCACACCTCTGCGAGGTTGCCCCAACATTTTCCACACCTCTACGAGGTTGCCCCGATATTATCCACACCTCTACGAGGTTGCCCCGATATTTTCCACATCTCTGCGAGGTTGCCCCGACATTTTCCACACCTCTGCGAGGTTGCCCCGATATTATCCACACCTCTACGAGGTTGCCCCGATATTTTCCACATCTCTGCGAGGTTGCCCCGACATTTTCCACACCTCTACGAGGTTGCCCCGATATTTTCCACACCTCTGCGAGGTTGCCCCAAAATTTTCCACACCTCTACGAGGTTGCCCCGATATTATCCACACCTCTACGAGGTTGCCCCGATATTTTCCACATCTCTGCGAGGTTGCCCCGACATTTTCCACACCTCTGCGAGGTTGCCCCGATATTTTCTACACCTCTACGAGGTTGCCCCGATATTTTCCACACCTCTACGAGGTTGCCCCGATATTTTCCACACCTCTACGAGGTTGCCCCGATATTTTCCACATCTCTGCGAGGTTGCCCCGACATTTTCCACACCTCTACGAGATTGCCCCGATATTTTCTACACCTCTACGAGGTTGCCCCGATATTTTCCACACCTCTGCGAGGTTGCCCCGATATTTTCCACACCTCTACGAGGTTGCCCCGATATTTTCCACACCTCTACGAGGTTGCCCCGATATTTTCCACACCTCTGCGAGGTTGCCCCGATATTTTCCACACCTCTACGAGGTTGCCCCGATATTATCCACACCTCTACGAGGTTGCCCCGATATTTTCCACATCTCTGCGAGGTTGCCCCGATATTTTCCACACCTCTACGAGGTTGCCCCGATATTTTCCACATCTCTGCGAGGTTGCCCCGACATTTTCCACACCTCTACGAGGTTGCCCCGATATTATCCACACCTCTACGAGGTTGCCCCGATATTTTCCACATCTCTGCGAGGTTGCCCCGACATTTTCCACACCTCTGCGAGGTTGCCCCGACATTTTCCACACCTCTACGAGGTTGCCCCGATATTTTCCACACCTCTGCGAGGTTGCCCCGATATTATCCACACCTCTACGAGGTTGCCCCGATATTTTCCACATCTCTGCGAGGTTGCCCCGACATTTTCCACACCTCTACGAGGTTGCCCCGATATTTTCCACACCTCTGCGAGGTTGCCCCAACATTTTCCACACCTCTACGAGGTTGCCCCGATATTATCCACACCTCTACGAGGTTGCCCCGATATTTTCCACATCTCTGCGAGGTTGCCCCGACATTTTCCACACCTCTGCGAGGTTGCCCCGATATTTTCTACACCTCTACGAGGTTGCCCCGATATTTTCCACACCTCTGCGAGGTTGCCCCGATATTTTCCACACCTCTACGAGGTTGCCCCGATATTTTCCACATCTCTGCGAGGTTGCCCCGACATTTTCCACACCTCTACGAGGTTGCCCCGATATTTTCTACACCTCTACGAGGTTGCCCCGATATTTTCCACACCTCTGCGAGGTTGCCCCGATATTATCCACACCTCTACGAGGTTGCCCCGATATTTTCCACACCTCTGCGAGGTTGCCCCAACATTTTCCACACCTCTACGAGGTTGCCCCGATATTATCCACACCTCTACGAAGTTGCCCCGATATTTTCCACATCTCTGCGAGGTTGCCCCGACATTTTCCACACCTCTGCGAGGTTGCCCCGACATTTTCCACACCTCTACGAGGTTGGCCCGATATTTTCCACACCTCTGCGAGGTTGCCCCGATATTTTCCACATCTCTGCGAGGTTGCCCCGACATTTTCCACACCTCTACGAGGTTGCCCCGATATTATCCACACCTCTACGAGGTTGCCCCGATATTTTCCACATCTCTGCGAGGTTGCCCCGACATTTTCCACACCTCTACGAGGTTGCCCCGATATTATCCACACCTCTACGAGGTTGCCCCGATATTTTCCACATCTCTGCGAGGTTGCCCCGACATTTTCCACACCTCTGCGAGGTTGCCCCGACATTTTCCACACCTCTACGAGGTTGCCCCGATATTTTCCACACCTCTGCGAGGTTGCCCCGATATTATCCACACCTCTACGAGGTTGCCCCGATATTTTCCACATCTCTGCGAGGTTGCCCCGACATTTTCCACACCTCTACGAGGTTGCCCCGATATTTTCCACACCTCTGCGAGGTTGCCCCAAAATTTTCCACACCTCTACGAGGTTGCCCCGATATTATCCACACCTCTACGAGGTTGCCCCGATATTTTCCACATCTCTGCGAGGTTGCCCCGACATTTTCCACACCTCTGCGAGGTTGCCCCGATATTTTCTACACCTCTACGAGGTTGCCCCGATATTTTCCACACCTCTACGAGGTTGCCCCGATATTTTCCACACCTCTACGAGGTTGCCCCGATATTTTCCACATCTCTGCGAGGTTGCCCCGACATTTTCCACACCTCTACGAGATTGCCCCGATATTTTCTACACCTCTACGAGGTTGCCCCGATATTTTCCACACCTCTGCGAGGTTGCCCCGATATTTTCCACACCTCTACGAGGTTGCCCCGATATTTTCCACACCTCTACGAGGTTGCCCCGATATTTTCCACACCTCTGCGAGGTTGCCCCGATATTTTCCACACCTCTACGAGGTTGCCCCGATATTATCCACACCTCTACGAGGTTGCCCCGATATTTTCCACATCTCTGCGAGGTTGCCCCGATATTTTCCACACCTCTACGAGGTTGCCCCGATATTTTCCACATCTCTGCGAGGTTGCCCCGACATTTTCCACACCTCTACGAGGTTGCCCCGATATTATCCACACCTCTACGAGGTTGCCCCGATATTTTCCACATCTCTGCGAGGTTGCCCCGACATTTTCCACACCTCTGCGAGGTTGCCCCGACATTTTCCACACCTCTACGAGGTTGCCCCGATATTTTCCACACCTCTGCGAGGTTGCCCCGATATTATCCACACCTCTACGAGGTTGCCCCGATATTTTCCACATCTCTGCGAGGTTGCCCCGACATTTTCCACACCTCTACGAGGTTGCCCCGATATTTTCCACACCTCTGCGAGGTTGCCCCAACATTTTCCACACCTCTACGAGGTTGCCCCGATATTATCCACACCTCTACGAGGTTGCCCCGATATTTTCCACATCTCTGCGAGGTTGCCCCGACATTTTCCACACCTCTGCGAGGTTGCCCCGATATTTTCTACACCTCTACGAGGTTGCCCCGATATTTTCCACACCTCTACGAGGTTGCCCCGATATTTTCCACATCTCTGCGAGGTTGCCCCGACATTTTCCACACCTCTCCGAGGTTGCCCCGATATTTTCTACACCTCTACGAGGTTGCCCCGATATTTTCCACACCTCTGCGAGGTTGCCCCGATCTTTTCCACACCTCTACGAGGTTGCCCCGATATTTTCCACACCTCTACGAGGTTGCCCCGATATTTTCCACACCTCTGCGAGGTTGCCCCGATATTATCCACACCTCTACGAGGTTGCCCCGATATTTTCCACATCTCTGCGAGGTTGCCCCGACATTTTCCACACCTCTACGAGGTTGCCCCGATATTTTCCACACCTCTACGAGGTTGCCCCGATATTTTCCACACCTCTGCGAGGTTGCCCCGATATTTTCCACACCTCTACGAGGTTGCCCCGATATTATCCACACCTCTACGAGGTTGCCCCGATATTTTCCACATCTCTGCGAGGTTGCCCCGACATTTTCCACACCTCTACGAGGTTGCCCCGATATTTTCCACACCTCTACGAGGTTGCCCCGATATTTTCCACACCTCTGCGAGGTTGCCCCAACATTTTCCACACCTCTACGAGGTTGCCCCGATATTATCCACACCTCTACGAGGTTGCCCCGATATTTTCCACATCTCTGCGAGGTTGCCCCGACATTTTCCACACCTCTGCGAGGTTGCCCCGATATTTTCTACACCTCTACGAGGTTGCCCCGATATTTTCCACACCTCTGCGAGGTTGCCCCGATATTTTCCACACCTCTACGAGGTTGCCCCGATATTTTCCACATCTCTGCGAGGTTGCCCCGACATTTTCCACACCTCTACGAGGTTGCCCCGATATTTTCTACACCTCTACGAGGTTGCCCCGATATTTTCCACACCTCTGCGAGGTTGCCCCGACATTTTCCACACCTCTACGAGGTTGCCCCGATATTTTCCACACCTCTACGAGGTTGCCCCGATATTTTCCACACCTCTGCGAGGTTGCCCCGATATTTTCCACACCTCTACGAGGTTGCCCCGATATTATCCACACCTCTACGAGGTTGCCCCGATATTTTCCACATCTCTGCGAGGTTGCCCCGACATTTTCCACACCTCTACGAGGTTGCCCCGATATTTTCCACACCTCTGCGAGGTTGCCCCAACATTTTCCACACCTCTACGAGGTTGCCCCGATATTATCCACACCTCTACGAGGTTGCCCCGATATTTTCCACATCTCTGCGAGGTTGCCCCGACATTTTCCACACCTCTGCGAGGTTGCCCCGATATTTTCTACACCTCTACGAGGTTGCCCCGATATTTTCCACACCTCTACGAGGTTGCCCCGATATTTTCCACATCTCTGCGAGGTTGCCCCGACATTTTCCACACCTCTCCGAGGTTGCCCCGATATTTTCTACACCTCTACGAGGTTGCCCCGATATTTTCCACACCTCTGCGAGGTTGCCCCGATCTTTTCCACACCTCTACGAGGTTGCCCCGATATTTTCCACACCTCTACGAGGTTGCCCCGATATTTTCCACACCTCTGCGAGGTTGCCCCGATATTATCCACACCTCTACGAGGTTGCCCCGATATTTTCCACATCTCTGCGAGGTTGCCCCGACATTTTCCACACCTCTACGAGGTTGCCCTGATATTTTCCACACCTCTACGAGGTTGCCCCGATATTTTCCACACCTCTGCGAGGTTGCCCCGATATTTTCCACACCTCTACGAGGTTGCCCCGATATTATCCACACCTCTACGAGGTTGCCCCGATATTTTCCACATCTCTGCGAGGTTGCCCCGACATTTTCCACACCTCTACGAGGTTGCCCCGATATTTTCCACACCTCTACGAGGTTGCCCCGATATTTTCCACACCTCTGCGAGGTTGCCCCAACATTTTCCACACCTCTACGAGGTTGCCCCGATATTATCCACACCTCTACGAGGTTGCCCCGATATTTTCCACATCTCTGCGAGGTTGCCCCGACATTTTCCACACCTCTGCGAGGTTGCCCCGATATTTTCTACACCTCTACGAGGTTGCCCCGATATTTTCCACACCTCTGCGAGGTTGCCCCGATATTTTCCACACCTCTACGAGGTTGCCCCGATATTTTCCACATCTCTGCGAGGTTGCCCCGACATTTTCCACACCTCTACGAGGTTGCCCCGATATTTTCTACACCTCTACGAGGTTGCCCCGATATTTTCCACACCTCTGCGAGGTTGCCCCGACATTTTCCACACCTCTACGAGGTTGCCCCGATATTTTCCACACCTCTACGAGGTTGCCCCGATATTTTCCACACCTCTGCGAGGTTGCCCCGATATTTTCCACACCTCTACGAGGTTGCCCCGATATTATCCACACCTCTACGAGGTTGCCCCGATATTTTCCACATCTCTGCGAGGTTGCCCCGACATTTTCCACACCTCTACGAGGTTGCCCCGATATTTTCCACACCTCTGCGAGGTTGCCCCGATATTTTCCACACCTCTACGAGGTTGCCCCGATATTATCCACACCTCTACGAGGTTGCCCCGATATTTTCCACATCTCTGCGAGGTTGCCCCGACATTTTCCACACCTCTACGAGGTTGCCCCGATATTTTCCACACGTCTGCGAGGTTGCCCCGATATTTTCCACACCTCTACGAGGTTGCCCCGATATTATCCACACCTCTACGAGGTTGCCCCGATATTTTCCACATCTCTGCGAGGTTGCCCCGACATTTTCCACACCTCTGCGAGGTTGCCCCGATATTTTCCACACCTCTACGAGGTTGCCCCGATATTTTCCACACCTCTGCGAGGTTGCCCCGACATTTTCCACACCTCTGCGAGGTTGCCCCGATATTATCCACACCTCTACGAGGTTGCCCCGACATTTTCCACACCTCTGCGAGGTTGCCCCGATATTTTCCACACCTCTACGAGGTTGCCCCGATATTTTCCACACCTCTGCGAGGTTGCCCCGATATTTTCCACACCTCTGCGAGGTTGCCCCAACATTTTCCACACCTCTACGAGGTTGCCCCGATATTTTCCACACCTCTACGAGGTTGCTCCGATATTTTCCACACCTCTGCGAGGTTGCCCCGATATTTTCCACACCGAGGCAGGGGCAGCAGTTGGCACTTGGCCAGGTTCATGGTGTTTGCACGATCGCCAGACAGTGGCGTGAGTTCAGGGATCAGTTGGCACTTGGCCAGGTTCATGGTGTTTGCACGAGCGCCAGAGTGACGTGAGTTCAGGGATCAGTTGGCACTTGGCCAGGTTCATGGTGTTTGCACGAGCGCCAGACAGTGGCGTGAGTTCAGGGATCAGTTGGCACTTGGCCAGGTTCATGGTGTTTGCACGAGCGCCAGACAGTGGCGTGAGTTCAGGGATCAGTTGGCACTTGGCCACAGAGTTTGCGCGAGCGCCAGACAATGGCGTGAGTTCAGGGATCAGTTGGCACTTGGCCAGGTTCACGGTGTTTGCACGAGCGCCAGACAGTGGCGTGGGGCGGGGGAATTGAAGTAGAAGGAAGCACAGGGTGGGATTGGGGGGGGTGGGGGGCAGCAGTTGTCGGGGTGGTCAGTGAGAGTGTGGGAGTGCGAATTATTCCCATAGCAATCGGGGCAACCTCGCAGAGGTGTGGAAAATATCGGGGCAACCTCGTAGAGGTGTGGAAAGTATCGGGGCAACCTCGCAGAGGTGTGGAAAATGTCGGGGCAACCTCGCAGAGGTGTGGAAAATATCGGGGCAACCTCGTAGAGGTGTGGAAAGTATCGGGGCAACCTCGCAGAGGTGTGGAAAATGTCGGGGCAACCTCGCAGAGGTGTGGAAAATATCGGGGCAACCTCGTAGAGGTGTGGAAAATATCGGGGCAACCTCGCAGAGGTGTGGAAAGTATCGGGGCAACCTCGCAGAGGTGTGGAAAATATCGGGGCAACCTCGTAGAGGTGTGGAAAATGTCGGGGCAACCTCGCAGAGATGTGGAAAATGTCGGGGCAACCTCGCAGAGGTGTGGAAAATATCGGGGCAACCTCGTAGAGGTGTGGAAAATATCGGGGCACCGATCGTGATCGACAGCACTGTCGTTCACATGCTTGTCGGGTGGGAAATATGTCCCTTCTCAGCTCTCTCTGTGCATTCACGATCAGTCCTGCGGGATTCACATCGACCACGCTCGGTTTTCTGCCATTACGGGGCTTGGTCAGCTCAGAACACGAGAAAACCAACGACTCCCTGAGTGACTGTAAGTGACACTAAGTGACGGTAAGTGACTGTAAGTGACGCTAAGTGACGGTAAGTGACCGGTAAGTGACACTAAGTGACGCTCTGTGACTGTAAGTTGTTGGATAGAACCCTCATAGCACACCCTCAATCAGCTGACGACTGTAAGTGACGTGCGGTGACTGTAAGTGAAGCTAAGTGACCGTAAGTGACAGTAAGTGACGACAAAAAAGCGGAAAAAATGGGACAGTCACCTGTCCTCAGTTGGCCTATCCAGCTATATTTTTGCGACCTGCACCGTGTTATTTTTGTTTTGTTTTTGTTGTTTTGCTTTGTTTTGGGATTGGTGGGCGCCCCTCTTCGTGTTACACTTTAAGGGACTCGGTACAGGCGAGGATCAGTCCTCTGTGAGGCACTCCTACTCGAGCCTTCTGGGTTTCCCCAAATGACCCTCGTATGTGGGCCGCTTCTGGCGCTGCGTCGCCTCGGCGGGGCTCTCTTCCCTCGCAGTGTCGTGGGTGTGGGTAGGGGGGGAGGGGGCAATCTGTTTTTGTTTCTCTGATTGTGTGGCAGTGCAGCTGCAGTCCCGTGTTCTTCGTTCTCTGCTGAATGATGAAAAACGATCTGGATGCGTTGACGCTTCCACCCACCAGAAACACGCCCCCTCTGCCGAGGAGGGTGTGTGATGTGCGGCACGGCCCGCACGGACAGTACAACTGGGTTATACTTCCCGCCCGAATGCCGCATGCGTGAATAAGAAATCACACGAGGGAAGAGGGGGACGAATGAACAGTGGCTACGGATTGCTGACTGCAAGCAGCCGTCGTTCCTTCGCGGAAAACGACGCCCCCACCCCACCCCCGGGGCGGGGGTGCGGTGAGTGGCGGGTGGGGGTGAGCGTGTGGCTTATGCTGCAGCAGGTGTGAGGGGAGTTTGGTGTGTGCTCACTTTTTGGTAGAACGCACAAATCAGCTTTCCTTTTTCCCCCGCAAATCATCTTTCTTCTTTCCCCCGCAACCCCCCTCTCCGTCACAACGCGGTATTCGGACCCCTGGGCTGATCCCTGGCTTGCCGGCTCACTCGTCCCAATCCGACTAGTGGGAACAACTACCTGGCTGGCTACCACCCGGTTGCGAGTTGGCCACCGGATTACGAAAACCCAAGAGTGTGGGTCAGGTGCCAGATCCGGCGGGGCCCTGGATACCGCAAGGCAAGGGGTGTGTGTGTGTGGGACCTGTCAGCGCAAGACCTGTGCTGACCGTTCTGACTTTGTTGGTGCCCCTGACGGTCCGTGGTTGTCGCGTAGTCTGTGCGTCATGAAAAAGGGGGTTCTCCTGGGCACCAAACGTGCAGGTCTTTTGATTTGGTTTTGATTTGTCATTTTGATATTGGGGGGTGTCGATTATTTCCAATTTTGTGGTGTGATTCAGGAACCCCCCAGAACTGGCACAGACCTGGCACAGAACACCGGTCCACAATCCTTCAGGAAATGTCCGTGCAGGTTTGGAGTGGCCCTGTAGTGGGTCGAGAGACTACAAACAAATCTTGTGGTGAGCCCCAGTGACGAAAGGCCAGTTGTGGGTGTGAATCGGCACCCCATGGCCAAAATGACCCCATCACAATACGCACAGATTCCAAATACAGTAAAAGGCACGTGTTTTCGTACGAATTAGGTCTAATGGGGGTCTTCGCTCCGGGTCAATTTGGGTCAACTTGGGTCAATTTGGGTCACCCTGGGGCTTTTCACCTTAGGAAAATGGGGGGCTTCGCTCCGGGTCAATCTGGGTCAGCTTGGGTCAGTGACCCGGAGCGAAGCCCCCCCCTTAGGTGACCAAAAATAGGTGAAAATTTTTGCCTATTTTCCCTTGTGTCAAACTTGGAGTCTGACCCAAAAATCGGAATCTGTGACCCATGGTTTATATGGGCAAACCTGAAAATTTCCGACTTTTTCCTCAATTTTTCCCACTTCCTGGCCATACCTTTCCCGACCCAAAATCAAACAAATGCAGCGGAAAATGGCCAAAAATAGGCCAAAAAACCCCAATTTTTTTCCTATGGGAACGAACATGGGGGTCTTCGCTCCGGGTCAATTTGGGTCAACTTGGGTCAATTTGGGTCACCCTGGGGCTTTTCACCTTAGGAAAATGGGGGGCTTCGCTCCGGGTCAATCTGGGTCAGCTTGGGTCAGTGACCCGGAGCGAAGCCCCCCCCTTAGGTGACCAAAAATAGGTGAAAATTTTTGCCTATTTTCCCTTGTGTCAAACTTGGAGTCTGACCCAAAAATCGGAATCTGTGACCCATGGTTTATATGGGCAAACCTGAAAATTTCCGACTTTTTCCTCAATTTTTCCCACTTCCTGGCCATACCTTTCCCGACCCAAAATCAAACAAATGCAGCGGAAAATGGCCAAAAATAGGCCAAAAAACCCCAAATTTTTTTCCGGGGGGCTTCGCCCCCCGGACCCCCCTTGCGTGGGGGGCTTCGCCCCCCACGCCACACGCACCTCCCGGCCGGTGGCCGGTTCGGTCGTCGTCGGCTGCGCTCAAAGGGCGTGCGGTAGCCGACGCCCTTTTGTGCTCGCCTCCTCCTCCCTCACTTCAGTATGTCGTTTCAGGTGAGTCCGTGTTCCTGCTTTGTTCTTCTGTCGACTGGGACGGGCCAGTCCTCGTGGGTTGCCGGCCGGTGTGTCCTCCCCCGGGACACCCTCCTCCTCCCACCACTTGCATCTGGTTCAGCTTCAGTGAGAGCTGAGCGGGAGCCATACTTGCTCTTTTGGACCAATTGACCGCAGTCCTGCATCATGAAGAGTTAGGTAATGCCCAGTCGCAGCCATCCCCCGACCCAGGTGTTCTGCCGTGGGCCAGGTCACCATCTGCAGGTCACCCCGTCACACACCAGTGGGCAGGCCCTGTCAAAGATATCGATGTGACTGCTCTTGCCGCAGGGCATCGGATGTGGGCCTGCATTGCATCCTGTTGCCGCTCAGTTCTGTTCCCACCGGAGCTTCTTGTTGCGCCGCAGGTCGAACAGCCTTTCGTGTGGTCGGCGCTGATCTTGTATAGAACGTAGGCAGTAGGCTGCTGTGGGTGACCTGCAGGTTACCCGTCCCTTTCGTGCAGGCAGCGCGAGAGGTGCGCTGTTTATGTGTGGGAGCACGGCAGCTGCCCCACACTCCATTCTGCTCTCTTGTCTGCTGTTTATGTTGAACAAGGTCTGGCTGCCAGTGATCTCGCTGGGGGTCGGGCAAACCAAAAAAGAGGTCGGGCACAGGGTGGCCGAGCTCGCGAGAAAAAAAGTGCAGCCCAACCCCGCCCCGACTTCCCGTGGTATGATGCAAACAGGATCGAATGCACGGCCACAGAACATTTTCACCCAATTCGAGAAGCACCGGATGTTGCTGCCTTTGGTCGTCCTGCTGGATCAAAAATCAGGAATCCAGCCCCCCAGCCGCCGGAGGCCACGGTAGTGAACATCCTGAAAGTCTTCGAAGGCTAGTCCCCACACCGGTTGGTGCTGTTGCACATTCCAGGCGGGGATGGTCCTTCGCTTGGGGCATGATGAGGTGCGCTTCGATGAACACCATCAAGCCCCCAGCATGCCGTTGGGTTTTCATACGTTGCGGCGCATGAAAACTCGGCCACAAGGCCGAACCCAAAAGCCCCAAAATCTGACCCGGGAGGTAGGGCCGAGGGTAGGGCCATGCCACCCCTGGCGGCCCACCCTCCCAAACAATTACAGAAAAAGGGAGGTGGGGCCGCGGCCCCCTGCCAGCCCTGGCACGGGATCGCTGCTGGCGGGTAGTTCAGGCTCGTGGCCCTCCTCGTTCCGGATAGCCCCTCGGACATCCAAATGATTCACGTGCAGCAGCCCATGCGCAGAGAACGGTGTGCCGTCTTGTACAGCAACTGTTGGACAACTGTTGAAATCGTTTTTCACCAAAAAAATCACTCTGCGGGCCAAGTCGAAGATTTTTCTGGGGACTTTTGGTGTCCCCAATTTTTCAATTTTCGAAAAATAAGCTCACTTTGCTAAACTGGACCCAACTCCCCACACTCTTTTTTTCCGACTTTTTCACGGGTTTTTTCCGGTTTTTTTTGGTTTTTTTTGGCGGATGGAGCGAAGACCCCCAATATGAATATATTTCGTACGAAAATCGTACGAAATCTGAAAATCGTACGAACTATTTTCGTACGAAGTTGTTTTCATTTTCACACCGGGCCCCTCCCCTCCTGGTGGCCCACCGAACGGGCGAGAAGCAACGCAACAAATTGTTCACAACTCCAGAAGAAATAGTCCTAATACGAATAAGTTTCGTACGAAAATCGTACGAAATTTGAAAATCGTACGAACTTTTTTCGTACGAAAAAAGGTGCCTTTTACTGTATTCAACTGAACAGGGGCTGGAAAAACCGAGGGTGAGGTACCACTGGGTCACGTCAGTGGGTAGGTGCAGTCCATAACGGCTGCCTGTCGGGCCCAATCGGGAGCGAGTCACTTCCCCACACCTGAAACAAACCAACATTCCAGGGGTGGTGTGTGGCACCTACACTGCAAAAGTGACCCCACTACGATCTGCACGGATTCCAATTATTCAAATGAACGCGAGTTTGGCTGGATTGTAAATCGGGTTCCATGTAGCTTCCGTGTACGTGTGGTTCCTCAGACTCACTGCCTTTGAGGTTTTAGGTCGTGGCTGTGCCGACTACTGCACAGTGCACCACCGACCGAGAGCCCAGCACAGTCCACTCGAGCCCTTCCAGGGCCTGTGGTGTCACCTCAGAGGCAGTGTTGGTCCACCACGCATTAGAACCAGACCCGCATTTCAGGGGTGATGTGTGGCACCTACGCCAATGAAGTGACCCCACCACGATCCGCACAGATTCCGAATACTCAAATGAACGGGTTTGTGAAAAAACCGTCTGGGGCCCCGCTGGGTCTGGGTGGGCGTTGGCTGCCCGACTGACCCTGTCACAAGAAGTGAACTCTCCCAGTCCCCGACACACGCCAACATACTTGGTGCTGAAGAGGCCCCAGGCCCTCAGGATTGCGAGGATCAGCCCCATGTTGGGGCCAAGTTAGCTACCATTTCCGGCCCTGGCAGCACCTGCAGGGGGGTGCCACCTTCGACACTTCATGCGCGGCACCAGACATGGCAGCACATTCTCCCCAACTCTGTTGCATCAGCACGGCGTGGTGCGACCCGTCGTGGCACCAGTCGCATCGGAGCATGCCCTACGCCGCTGCCCCTCTGGTCTGCTTCACGTCTGATTGTCCGCTGGCGTTGGCCAGTCCTCAAGCATGAGCTCTTTGGGTGTCTCCTAAATGCGCAGCACTTATGGCAAGTTAGGCATCCTCTTCTGCCCCACATTTCCCCAGGTACATTTCTCGAAGGATTCCTTACAGGGGGGGGGGGGCGAATAGAATTACTAAGTAATACTACCGTATACGTAAATATTATGGAACGTAAATATTATGGAACGGGCCCATTTTTGGCCGGTCCGTTCCATAATATTTACGTTCCAAAATATTTACAGGGCCAGTTGGGGACTCGGTGGTGAGGACGGCTTGCGTCAGGAATCGCGCGAAAAGTGCACGAGTAGGTCCCGTCAGGGACTCTGCATGCCGTCCGATCACCTGGTCCAAGTCCCCGAGTCGCAGAAAGCCCTGTAAATATTATGGAACGAAAAAAATCTGGAACGCCAACCCACCAGCGTTCCAAAATATTTACGTTCCATAATATTTACGTTCCAAAATATTTACGTATACGGTATTCAAAATGGCATGTTTGAAAAATTCCCAAATTTTGGGTTGGGCGCATTCCCCAGTACGTGGTATTCCACTCCACCGAAATCGAAAAAAAAGTTGATCGTGAACTGCGCTGGTTCAGGCCAGTTCACGATCAACTTTTTTTTCGATTTCGGTGGAGGGGAATACCACGTACTGGGGAATGCGCCCAACCCAAAATTTGGGGATTTTTCAAACATGCCATTTTGAATAGTATTACTTAGTAATTCTATTCGCCCCCCCCCCTGTAAGGGGCTCCAGAACCGGCACAGAACTGGCACAGAACCCATATTGAATCACACCATTTTGTCAAAAAATCTAAAAAATTCGGGGGGGAAACGCTGAAAATGCCACATGCCACTCGCCACCGCTGTGATGAAGCGACATGCTGTGGTTTAATTAACCAGTTGGATTCCTCTTGTTCGTAACAGTTCCAAGTTGACACTTCGTTGTAGGCACGTATAAAGCCGATGAGGCCGAGAATCAGAAGCCGCAGTCACACCCGAGAGCGCGACCGCAGCTCCGTCAACCCTATACCACTCCGAACCCTACCGTTCTCCCACATGTGTCCTCGGAGCCAATCCTTTTCCCGAAGTTACGGATCTAGTTTGCCGACTTCCCTTACCTACATTGTTCTGTCGGCCAGAGGCTTTTAGCCCAGGAGACCTATTGCGGTTATCGGTACGGCCTGATGCAAGAGAAAGCCATCTCCTGGGGTAATCAGGCAGGGAAAAAAAACAACAAATCACAACAAATCACAACTAATCGTCAGCTGATTGAGGGTGTGATATGAGGGTTCTATCCAACAAGGATATCAAGGCGGCACTTTCAAAGTCCTGCCAAGGACAGCGCCACGTGGGTGTGTGCTTCTGATATATGTTATGTCATCATGTGAACCCTCCCCAGCGTGTGCCAACATCCCTGACACGCTCACGAAAAGCATGACACGGAGAAAACAGGTGCCGAAACAACCTGCCGAGCACACGGGTAGTGCCACGTTGATCCACGCAGCGATCTCCCATGACAGGAAGCCTTGTCGCCACGGCAGAGTCGCCGCAGACTGTGGGAGAGGTGTCGCCAGTCACCTTGAGGTTGCAGTGTGTCATCAGGCTAAGACCCGTGCCCTCTTCACCTCCCCTGTTAGGTTGCTCCCATATCGTTGCCTGCTTTGGGGCCTGAAGGACATAGGGGTCCAGCAGGCACTTGAGCATCGCAAGGCATGAGTGGCTGTTTCAAACTCCTGGTGCAAGCACCCGTCATGGTCTGGGGAAGCCCTCCCAGGTAGTTTAACGTCTTGCCCAGGACCCAACAACTAATCACAACTAATCACAACAAATCGTCAGCTGATTGAGGGTGTGATATGAGGGTTCTATCCAACAAGGATATCAAGGCGGCACTTTCAAAGTCCTGCCAAGGACAGCGCCACGTGGGTGTGTGCTTCTGATATATGTTATGTCATCATGTGAACCCTCCCCAGCGTGTGCCAACATCCCTGACACGCTCACGAAAAGCATGACACGGAGAAAACAGGTGCCGAAACAACCTGCCGAGCACACGGGTGGTGCCACGTTGATCCACGCAGCGATCTCCCATGACAGGAATCCTTGTCGCCACGGCAGAGTCGCCGCAGACTGTGGGAGAGGTGTCGCCAGTCACCTTGAGGTTGCAGTGTGTCATCAGGCTAAGACCCGTGCCCTCTTCACCTCCCCTGTTAGGTTGCTCCCATATCGTTGCCTGCTTTGGGGCCTGAAGGACATAGACACAACAAATCACTGTGAAAATGTTGTGATTTGTTGTGATTTGTTGTGTGTGACTTGATCGCCACAAGCAAACAGTTCTGGAGCCTTTGCTGCCGCCAGGTCACGCACGTCTCTGCCCGCCTGCTAACTACGATATGCTACAGGACCTCTCGTGGGTTCATCGTAGTGGCAGCCTATTCCTTTGTCTCAGGGCCTGGAGATGTGACCCGGGGTGGTCGGAGGGGTATCAGACGGGGTAACATTCTCTTTCTCTCTTCTGGATGCATGACAAGGGGCGCAGTACATGAGCTTGTGCTCAGGCTGTGAGCTCCACACAAGAAACACACGCGCGCGACGGGAAGAAAGTCTTGCTGGCCTAAGACTAGCTATCTTAGGTTCCATTGATCCTGGCTCACACCTGATGAGGCGCACCAGGGGAGGTTGTAGTGTGTTAGCGCCGAAACACAGCAAGCACCGGGAGACCACCACGTGGCGTCTGCATCTGACGAGCTTGCTCTGATTTTGCTTCAGGATTGTAGCATCCGGCGACACGTTGTCAATCATTACGATTTGTTGTGATTTTTTGTGATCGGTTGTGATCGGGTGTGATTTGTTGTGACGTGATGTGAATTTGTTTGGATTTCCTGTGGCTACCGTGGTTTTCGCGTTGGGTCTGAGGCAGGGCACTATGACCCAGTAGTGGTGTGGAGGTAATGATGTTGAGAACCACGACGGGTCGCAGGGGGGGTAGGGGTGGGGCATGATAGGAGGGGGGGGGGGGGCGTTCGTACACCTCAACGATCCTTGCTATCGCCATGAAATCGTACTCCGTTCGCAATATCAAGAGAACACCCTGCCCAGCAGCAACAGCAAAAAAGCAGATTTAGATGAGGGTCACAACACTACGCACTGGCAGGAGTCTTGTTGTGGTAAAAAGCACGGCTGGTTGTGTCTACGTTTCGAGCCTTCCATACTACGTCCTCCTCTCGCCGGCTCTCATCAGGTACGGAGCGAGGATCATTGGAACCTGGGGGGATCAATTCCCAGGCAGACACAACCAGCACTGTGCACAACACTGGGGTGGGTGAGATGAGGTTGGGTGAAGCCGGGGGGTGTTGTATTGTCGGAAGTGAAGGCAAAGAGAGATATGGCCGGGGGAACGGGGAGGGAGGGGTTATGGCGAAATGTGGGGGTAGAAATAAGAAAGTGCCGTGCGGGGGGGGGGGGGGGGGGGCAGGGTCTGGGGTATTCCGGGGGTCGTGAACGTCGGAGGGGGGGGGGGGGGTCAACAGTAGACAAACCCGCTGTCTACATTTGTTGTAAAACTCAAGTGGAACACTTAAACTTCCGCAAAAAAACATCCACATGGGGGGGGGGGGGGGGGGCTGCAGGGGTTTGTTGGGGGGAGCCCCCCCCCCCCCCCCCCCCCCCACCAGCAAAAAAACACGAACACAAACCAATCACAACAAATCACAACAAATCGTCAGCTGATTGAGGGTGTGATATGAGGGTTCTATCCAACAAGGATATCAAGGCGGCACTTTCAAAGTCCTGCCAAGGACAGCGCCACGTGGGTGTGTGCTTCTGATATATGTTATGTCATCATGTGAACCCTCCCCAGCGTGTGCCAACATCCCTGACACGCTCACGAAAAGCATGACACGGAGAAAACAGGTGCCGAAACAACCTGCCGAGCACACGGGTGGTGCCACGTTGATCCACGCAGCGATCTCCCATGACAGGAAGCCTTGTCGCCACGGCAGAGTCGCCGCAGCAACAACAACAAATCGTATTGCAATTTGGGTTAGCGTGCTGGCATCGCAGCCTGGCCCCGAAGGACCATACCGTGAGGAACCGGGCCCGTTATCCTACTCTTGCTCTACGTGACACCACACGGTTTCGCTCTCCTCCTCGTTGCGCTGTAAAGGAGGGGGGATCTAGCTGTGCTGATGATCGTGCGGGAGGAAGGAAAACCTGCTCTGTTGTTATGAAACGAGCATCGCTCTAGGGCAGATTCGTCTGCCTCCCGCATGTGCGCTACACGTTTCTGCGCGCGGGGAACCGAGGACTCAGAAGGGGAGGAAGGGGAGAAAGGAAGTCGACGCCCCACGCAAGGGCTCGGCGACGTGCACTCGTGGGAGAGCGTGTCGCTCCCCTGGTGAGACGGCGTTTCTGCCTGCCAGTCGGGAAGAGAGGGGGTTGCAGGGTCTAAAGGCACTAGGGGCTCCTGACATGGAGAGGGTGGTGGGGGTGACACAGTGTCTGATGGGGGACTAAGCCGAGTGTCGACGGGCTGAAAGCCCGGCGAGTCATCCACAACAAGGGAAGGTGCAGGCGAGAGAGGAAGGGGGGAAGCAAGTTCTGATGGGGGCATGATACTATCCTCGTCAGGCCGAAGGCTTGACGCTGAAATCGGTGAACCAGGGGACACGGGGGATTGAGGTTCTACTCTTCTGTTGTTAAAGGAGCGTTGCCCCAGGGCAGATGCGCCTGTCTCCTGTATGGGTGCTACCCGCTTCTGCGCGCGGGGTACCGAGGACTCAGAGGGGAGAGAGGGAGAGAAAGGAAGGCGGCGCCCCACGTAAGGGCTCGGAGATCTCCGTTGCGTGGCGCTCTCTGGGAGGGGCGGCGAGCCCGTCTGCGGGGTCTGTAGCCCGTCCAGCAGGTCTGTGTGCAGCACGAGCTCCGGAGCCGGAGAGGGCGCCGGAAGCGGTGCTGTATCTGCTGGTGGAGCGAGACGAGCATCATCAGGCTGGGAGCCCGACGATTCATCCGCATCAAGCGTAACGTGCTCTGCACACATCTTACGCGGGGTAGGGGAAGCAGGGGTATTCATTCGAGGGGAAGGCGAGAAAAGAAAACCAGGAAATTCGCGTGGGGTCAGCGCAGATGACTCCGCAGAAGAACCCAACTCGCCCTCACTGGGCTGATCGTCGGGGCAGTGAAGAGCCAAATGCTCAATCACGCCCGGCCAAAGAAGAAGAAGAGACGCACACATGTCCCACTCTGGCTGTCGCACACACACTATCCCAGCCCCCCAGAGGGACGGGCCCTCGTCAGAGTGATCTAAACAAATGGCGGTGCGTTTCACGGCATCCTGCCCCATCGAGTCCTCGTCGGAGGCGTCCAGAACGATGGCGGTGCGTTTTACCGCAGCCGCAGCCGTCGTGTCGCTATCCATCACAGACGAGGGAGGGACTTCCTCGCTGGTGGAGCCCGCATCATCAGCGTCGTCTCCATCATGCTCAGTGGCACCAGAGCTGCCCTCCTCTCCCTCGCTGTCAGAATCGTCATCGCAGCTGCTGCTGTCGTCATCCGTGCTCGCAACTTGGTCGACCCTGGGGGCGCGCCCATGGTGGCCGGCCGCGCAGCATGTCTTCACATTGGCGCAGGTGCCGCACCGCGTCATGTGGTGTGTCTCACAGCACATCACCTTCAGGCCGTCCGCGTGGTGGTGGTGGACGCGGCAACACGCAGCTATCGTCAGTGCGTAATTCCGCTTGGCGGTATCGCACTCGTCGCATTTCGGTTTCGAATGCGCGTTGCACACTTTCCGGGGGCCCAGAGACGTGCTCGCGAGCGACCGCGGCACTGGTACAGGTATAGCGCTGCGCGGCGGGGGCGGGCGTGGCCCATCCCATTGTGAGGCTCGCGTGGTCCGGGGGATCCCAGTGTAGTCTGGGAACACGTTTGTTCCCCACCTCACGATATTGCCGTCTGCATCGACGCCTGCGGCCGCACATGCCTGTTCTGCACTCGCCTCTAACGCCGTGATCGTCTCTGCCCCACCTGCGAACACGGGCCGAGGTGTCATCCCGCCCCAGACCTCTCCAGCGCCTACCGAGCAGAGGGAGCCGACCCGGTCCTCGCGTCGCGCAGGCCACGGGGTAGGAAGGCTTAGCTGGTCGCATAGCCTCTTCAGGCAGCCCATCATCGTCCAGAGGAGGTTGCCACGCTCGGCCATCGCGGGGTTGGAGGTTCGTGCCGAGCGCTCCGAGGGCTGTAACGCCTTCCCTGTGAAGACCTCGAAGTCAAGGGCGAGCTCGATGTTCGACACCGTGCCTTGCTTCGTCCATTGGAGCGCTGCGAGCCACGCAAGTATCGCCCTGAGAGACGCAGCGCTATACGGCCACAGCCGCGCTGCTGGCTTCTCTGGGATACTGGATACGTCGAAGTCAAAAGTCTCTGCTGGCCAGGAGAGAGCAGCCGTCCAGGGGTGCACGAGGGGTCCAGAGCGCCGCATCTTCGCCTCGAGCTCCCACCGCTTCAGCACGATGCGCCCCATCAGCGTGTGCAGCAAGGTCTCGTCTACCTGGAATCCCTCTGGCACCACGCCGTATCTCGCAAGGCACGGGGGCCACTCTGAGCGGTCCAGCTGCAGCAGGGGTTCGAACTGAGGTTGAGACCTGACGGAGTCAAACGCACTGCATGCCCACCAAAGGTGATCAGGCGTGTCACTGTCCGCACCATCGCAGTGTACACACAGCTTGGGGTCCCGCACGTCTGCCTCTTCCGCCGCCGGATTGGACACGATATCCCAGTCGAAGGAATCCTGAGAACCAAGAAGATCGGCGTCTTCCTGCTCCTCGTCCTCCTCCTCTTCGTACTCGCACTCCTCCTCTTCCTCAGCTTCTTCATCCTCTTCGTCCCCTGCCATAGCCGCGTCAGCAGCCGGTGAGGGAGATGGGGCATGGGATGAGGAGTCCGACGTCTCGTCTGTCGTCGCACGCCTGCCACCAGAGACGTAGGCGCCGTTGCGCCCCCATCGCGTCGCGAAGAAGACACCACCAGCAAGCACCACCGTCAGCGCCCGCGAGAGGTTCCCGTCCTTCGTCTCCAGGCGGAGCGCGTTCGTCCTGTCGTAGTCCACACCGTTTTCGATCCCCGAGAAGGAAGGACGGTGCTTCGCCAGCGCCTTCCAGCCCTGCCGCCGCAGATTGTCGCGCAGCGCATGGTTCCGGGAGGACCGTGGTTCACCAGCGAGACACATATCCCCGATGGCACAGTCACGGATGTCATCGCCCCACTCTAGTCCAGCAGCAGGGAGGGCGACCGAGATCGCGATGCCCACAGGGCCGAGGGCGTCAGCAGAGGATAGTG
The DNA here is from genome assembly GCA_963210315.1 of Rhynchopus euleeides. Classification (NCBI taxonomy): domain Eukaryota; phylum Euglenozoa; class Diplonemea; order Diplonemida; family Diplonemidae; genus Rhynchopus; species Rhynchopus euleeides. The sequence goes on along the minus strand of OY723240.1, from coordinate 2,234,301 downwards.
TCGGGTGTTCCTCGTACAGCACAGCGATTCGGTTCATCCTGTCCACCATGTGTGGGATGCGCACACACGTGTCGAAGAGATTGCACAGGATCCGGTAAGAGTTGGCTATCGCCGGATCTACACGGTGGGCCTTGTGCAGGATGGTGAGCATCGCGCCTACACTGCGGGAGGGGTGCTTGACGCCGAGGATGCCTGTCGTGAGACGGCTTCGAAGACGCTGCGTCGCCGTCTTCGACAGAGAGGCAAACGCTCCGCCCGACACCGTGCTCGACACGACATTAGACGCCACAATTTCCGCCCGTTGTCGTGTGCTCAGCGGAGAGGTCGGAAGTCGCATGAGCAGGGGTTTATGGCTCTCGAGTCGCGCGTCGTTGCGGCGCACCTGCACCTTGTCAGAGACGCAGGCCTTTGCACCGAGGATCTTCGACGCTGTCTCAGTCGGGAGGATGTTGTCCTGAACACGTACCTGTCCCACGTATGGGTGTTGTCTCCTGAAACCCGACGAGCCCCTCGGGATCCCCATCGCCACCGTCTTCTTGACGTTGAGGGCCATGCCGGTGATGTTGCAGAAGCCTACCACGACATCGACAGCCTGCTGCACCGACGCCTCATCCTCCTGAGATACAAGCGTCCCATCGTCGGCGAAGGACTGCGAAGACACTGATGGCACGCGCACGTCGACGGCCTTGAACATGACCGAGAGGAGGGCGTTGATCAGGATGACCGATATAGGGCAGCCCTGCAGGATCCCGTTGGTCACCTCGAAGCGCCCGCCAACACCTAAGGGCAGCTTGAACCTTCTTTTCAGCCCACTGTACATCGTCTTGAGGGGGCGTAGGATGCGCTGGTGCAGCCCCATGGCCTCCGCCAGCTCCAAGACGAGCTTCTGGGGCACCCGGTCGAAGCACTTCTGGAAGTCCAGGGCCAGCAGGTACAGCTGTTTGGAATCATCCAGGAGGGTCTCCTCAATCAGGGTCGTTAGCTCTATGAGGACATCCTCGCACCTATGCCCCTGGCGGAAGCCGTGCTGCGTGTCCAGGGCCCACGTCCCCTGCCACTTCATTATGTCGATGAGACGGCGGCACGCCCACAGGCGGTATACCGCACTGGTGACCGTGATAGGCCGGAGGTTCGTTGGCGAGAGGTCTTCGCTCTTCGGGATCAGCGACACCAGGGCCGTGAGCAGCCCCTTCGGCCATTTCCCCGTCCGTTCCACCAGGTTGAAGAAGGCAGCAAACCCGTCCATGAGAGGGAGGGGCAGCCGCTGCAGCTCGTCCATGCGCCATCCGTCGACACCACACGCAGCAGACTTCTTCTTCCTCCGCTTTAACATTTCGAGCAGGTCGGAGCCGCTGATGTCTTCCACCTGCATAGGGTGCTCCTCGAACAGCCCGTCGTACTCCCGTGCGAAAGGCGCGAACTCCGGCTCCGCCCTGTCGCCCGTGTACATCCGGTGGATAGGTGCCCAGGCTTCCATGAGGATGGCGTCCATCTCCGACACCTTCGCCGTCAGCTCACCGTTCCCCTTCTTCACCGTGTCGGCGGCTTGGCCCGGGCTACCCTTCAGGACAGTCACAAGGCTTTTGCGGTCGGAGGCGAACATCTGGCGCACAGTCCCCCGCCAACGCTGTTTCCGTGCCTTGCACGCCTCTCGGTTGATGTCGTGAAGGCGTCCGCGCACAGCATGCAGCAGCTTCTTCACAGTCGCGACGTCGGGGACGGAGCCCAGCAGGTGGCTCGTCACCCCACACTCCTGAGGTAGTTCACGTAGGACGCTGCGACACTTGCGCCAGCAGCGGACAAGTTGCCCCGACACCGCGCCCGGACCACTTTTTACGCAGGAGCGAGCGCGCACGTAGTGCTCCATGCGGCTGATGGTCGCGCTGTACCTCAGCTCCTTCGCCGTCGCGACTGTGCCCAAGGTGGCGGAGCTCGGCGCCGCCACACGTACCCGCTGCGGTTCTCGCGCTGCGCCTCTCCCGAGGTATGACCGCTCCTCTGACGCCGCCACCTCGCTCCCGTCCAGCAGATGACGCTCGCACAACCCAGAAAGAATCATCCACGCATCCTCGACTGCTTCCCGTTTCACCGCGTCGTAGAACGGCGCAAGGTCGGGTGGCTCCGGGGGTGTCTCGTCCGCGTCAGGTGACCGGGGGGGTGCAGGAATTGCACGGGGCACCTTGTACCTCAGGGTCTCCTGCGCGAAGGCGAGCGAGTCCAGCGTGACACTCACCAGCGAGTGGTTCGGCACCCCAGCCAGCGAGGTCGAGCAGCTCACGAAACTTTGCGCTGCGACTCGGTTCATCAGGACGTAGTCGATTCGCGAGCTGGCACGTGTAGAGGTGTAGGTCGGCGGGGGGTCATCGCCGCTCCTCGCAGCCTGGAGCACCGCTGCGTCGACCCACTCATTCTCCAGCGCTCTGCGGAGGGTTGGCGACCGCGCAACATCCGTGTTGAGGTCCCCCAGTACCACCGCTGGAGCACCACCCACCTGCGCCTGCGCCTCGAACAACACAGAGTTCAGGAGGGCCTCCCTGGCAGCCACTGTTTTGTTGTCGCACCCCGAGTGCGCGTACACCACGAAGACATGGAGGAACGTGGCCCCCGACCCGAGCGCCACCATGCTGTGCATGACCCTGCCATCTTCAAACCCCGCGGTGATGGCGTTGTTCGGAACGGCGCGCGACACACACGGCTGGCGCACCATGGTGGCCACCCCACCCCCACGTTGCCCACACGCGATGTTGCCGGACGGCGCGTTTTTCGATCTCCTGGGGGGGCGCTCTTTACCCCACAGAAAGGCCCACTCCTGCGGACGCCCATCCCCCTTACGCAGCACCCAGTCACAACTGGCAAAAATGGGAAATCACAACTGGCCACAACAAATCGCAACAAATCACAACAAATCACAACAAATCGTCAGCTGATTGAGGGTGTGATATGAGGGTTCTATCCAACAAGGATATCAAGGCGGCACTTTCAAAGTCCTGCCAAGGACAGCGCCACGTGGGTGTGTGCTTCTGATATATGTTATGTCATCATGTGAACCCTCCCCAGCGTGTGCCAACATCCCTGACACGCTCACGAAAAGCATGACACGGAGAAAACAGGTGCCGAAACAACCTGCCGAGCACACGGGTGGTGCCACGTTGATCCACGCAGCGATCTCCCATGACAGGAAGCCTTGTCGCCACGGCAGAGTCGCCGCAGACTGTGGGAGAGGTGTCGCCAGTCACCTTGAGGTTGCAGTGTGTCATCAGGCTAAGACCCGTGCCCTCTTCACCTCCCCTATTAGGTTGCTCCCATATCGTTGCCTGCTTTGGGGCCTGAAGGACATAGGGGTCCAGCAGGCACGTGAGCATCGCAAGGCATGAGTGGCTGTTTCAAACTCCTGGTGCAAGCACCCGTCATGGTCTGGGGAAGCCCTCCCAGGTAGTTTAACGTCTTGCCCAGGACAACAAATCACACCTTGGGGGTCTTCGCTCCATCCGCCAAAAAAAACCAAAAAAAACCGGAAAAAACCCGTGAAAAAGTCGGAAAAAAAGAGTGTGGGGAGTTGGGTCCAGTTTAGCAAAGTGAGCTTATTTTTCGAAAATTGAAAAATTGGGGACACCAAAAGTCCCCAGAAAAATCTTCGACTTGGCCCGCAGAGTGATTTTTTTGGTGAAAAACGATTTCAACAGTTGTCCAACAGTTGCTGTACAAGACGGCACACCGTTCTCTGCGCATGGGCTGCTGCACGTGAATCATTTGGATGTCCGAGGGGCTATCCGGAACGAGGAGGGCCACGAGCCTGAACTACCCGCCAGCAGCGATCCCGTGCCAGGGCTGGCAGGGGGCCGCGGCCCCACCTCCCTTTTTCTGTAATTGTTTGGGAGGGTGGGCTGCCAGGGGTGGCATGGCCCTACCCTCGGCCCTACCTCCCGGGTCAGATTTTGGGGCTTTTGGGTTCGGCCTTGTGGCCGAGTTTTCATGCGCCGCAGCGTATGAAAACCCAACGGCATGCTGGGGGCTTGATGGTGTTCATCGAAGCGCACCTCATCATGCCCCAAGCGAAGGACCATCCCCGCCTGGAATGTGCAACAGCACCAACCGGTGTGGGGACTAGCCTTCGAAGACTTTCAGGATGTTCACTACCGTGGCCTCCGGCGGCTGGGGGGCTGGATTCCTGATTTTTGATCCAGCAGGACGACCAAAGGCAGCAACATCCGGTGCTTCTCGAATTGGGTGAAAATGTTCTGTGGCCGTGCATTCGATCCTGTTTGCATCATACCACGGGAAGTCGGGGCGGGGTTGGGCTGCACTTTTTTTCTCGCGAGCTCGGCCACCCTGTGCCCGACCTCTTTTTTGGTTTGCCCGACCCCCAGCGAGATCACTGGCAGCCAGACCTTGTTCAACATAAACAGCAGACAAGAGAGCAGAATGGAGTGTGGGGCAGCTGCCGTGCTCCCACACATAAACAGCGCACCTCTCGCGCTGCCTGCACGAAAGGGACGGGTAACCTGCAGGTCACCCACAGCAGCCTACTGCCTACGTTCTATACAAGATCAGCGCCGACCACACGAAAGGCTGTTCGACCTGCGGCGCAACAAGAAGCTCCGGTGGGAACAGAACTGAGCGGCAACAGGATGCAATGCAGGCCCACATCCGATGCCCTGCGGCAAGAGCAGTCACATCGATATCTTTGACAGGGCCTGCCCACTGGTGTGTGACGGGGTGACCTGCAGATGGTGACCTGGCCCACGGCAGAACACCTGGGTCGGGGGATGGCTGCGACTGGGCATTACCTAACTCTTCATGATGCAGGACTGCGGTCAATTGGTCCAAAAGAGCAAGTATGGCTCCCGCTCAGCTCTCACTGAAGCTGAACCAGATGCAAGTGGTGGGAGGAGGAGGGTGTCCCGGGGGAGGACACACCGGCCGGCAACCCACGAGGACTGGCCCGTCCCAGTCGACAGAAGAACAAAGCAGGAACACGGACTCACCTGAAACGACATACTGAAGTGAGGGAGGAGGAGGCGAGCACAAAAGGGCGTCGGCTACCGCACGCCCTTTTCCCATTTTCCGCTGCATTTGTTTGATTTTGGGTCGGGAAAGGTATGGCCAGGAAGTGGGAAAAATTGAGGAAAAAGTCGGAAATTTTCAGGTTTGCCCATATAAACCATGGGTCACAGATTCCGATTTTTGGGTCAGACTCCAAGTTTGACACAAGGGAAAATAGGCAAAAATTTTCACCTATTTTTGGTCACCTAAGGGGGGGGCTTCGCTCCGGGTCACTGACCCAAGCTGACCCAGATTGACCCGGAGCGAAGCCCCCCATTTTCCTAAGGTGAAAAGCCCCAGGGTGACCCAAATTGACCCAAGTTGACCCAAATTGACCCGGAGCGAAGACCCCCATGTTCGTTCCCATAGGAAAAAAATTGGGGTTTTTTGGCCTATTTTTGGCCATTTTCCGCTGCATTTGTTTGATTTTGGGTCGGGAAAGGTATGGCCAGGAAGTGGGAAAAATTGAGGAAAAAGTCGGAAATTTTCAGGTTTGCCCATATAAACCATGGGTCACAGATTCCGATTTTTGGGTCAGACTCCAAGTTTGACACAAGGGAAAATAGGCAAAAATTTTCACCTATTTTTGGTCACCTAAGGGGGGGGCTTCGCTCCGGGTCACTGACCCAAGCTGACCCAGATTGACCCGGAGCGAAGCCCCCCATTTTCCTAAGGTGAAAAGCCCCAGGGTGACCCAAATTGACCCAAGTTGACCCAAATTGACCCGGAGCGAAGACCCCCATGTTCGTTCCCATAGGAAAAAAATTGGGGTTTTTTGGCCTATTTTTGGCCATTTTCCGCTGCATTTGTTTGATTTTGGGTCGGGAAAGGTATGGCCAGGAAGTGGGAAAAATTGAGGAAAAAGTCGGAAATTTTCAGGTTTGCCCATATAAACCATGGGTCACAGATTCCGATTTTTGGGTCAGACTCCAAGTTTGACACAAGGGAAAATAGGCAAAAATTTTCACCTATTTTTGGTCACCTAAGGGGGGGGCTTCGCTCCGGGTCACTGACCCAAGCTGACCCAGATTGACCCGGAGCGAAGCCCCCCATTTTCCTAAGGTGAAAAGCCCCAGGGTGACCCAAATTGACCCAAGTTGACCCAAATTGACCCGGAGCGAAGACCCCCATGTTCGTTCCCATAGGAAAAAAATTGGGGTTTTTTGGCCTATTTTTGGCCATTTTCCGCTGCATTTGTTTGATTTTGGGTCGGGAAAGGTATGGCCAGGAAGTGGGAAAAATTGAGGAAAAAGTCGGAAATTTTCAGGTTTGCCCATATAAACCATGGGTCACAGATTCCGATTTTTGGGTCAGACTCCAAGTTTGACACAAGGGAAAATAGGCAAAAATTTTCACCTATTTTTGGTCACCTAAGGGGGGGGCTTCGCTCCGGGTCACTGACCCAAGCTGACCCAGATTGACCCGGAGCGAAGCCCCCCATTTTCCTAAGGTGAAAAGCCCCAGGGTGACCCAAATTGACCCAAGTTGACCCAAATTGACCCGGAGCGAAGACCCCCATGTTCGTTCCCATAGGAAAAAAATTGGGGTTTTTTGGCCTATTTTTGGCCATTTTCCGCTGCATTTGTTTGATTTTGGGTCGGGAAAGGTATGGCCAGGAAGTGGGAAAAATTGAGGAAAAAGTCGGAAATTTTCAGGTTTGCCCATATAAACCATGGGTCACAGATTCCGATTTTTGGGTCAGACTCCAAGTTTGACACAAGGGAAAATAGGCAAAAATTTTCACCTATTTTTGGTCACCTAAGGGGGGGGCTTCGCTCCGGGTCACTGACCCAATCTGACCCAGATTGACCCGGAGCGAAGCCCCCCATTTTCCTAAGGTGAAAAGCCCCAGGGTGACCCAAATTGACCCAAGTTGACCCAAATTGACCCGGAGCGAAGACCCCCATGTTCGTTCCCATAGGAAAAAAATTGGGGTTTTTTGGCCTATTTTTGGCCATTTTCCGCTGCATTTGTTTGATTTTGGGTCGGGAAAGGTATGGCCAGGAAGTGGGAAAAATTGAGGAAAAAGTCGGAAATTTTCAGGTTTGCCCATATAAACCATGGGTCACAGATTCCGATTTTTGGGTCAGACTCCAAGTTTGACACAAGGGAAAATAGGCAAAAATTTTCACCTATTTTTGGTCACCTAAGGGGGGGGCTTCGCTCCGGGTCACTGACCCAAGCTGACCCAGATTGACCCGGAGCGAAGCCCCCCATTTTCCTAAGGTGAAAAGCCCCAGGGTGACCCAAATTGACCCAAGTTGACCCAAATTGACCCGGAGCGAAGACCCCCATGTTCGTTCCCATAGGAAAAAAATTGGGGTTTTTTGGCCTATTTTTGGCCATTTTCCGCTGCATTTGTTTGATTTTGGGTCGGGAAAGGTATGGCCAGGAAGTGGGAAAAATTGAGGAAAAAGTCGGAAATTTTCAGGTTTGCCCATATAAACCATGGGTCACAGATTCCGATTTTTGGGTCAGACTCCAAGTTTGACACAAGGGAAAATAGGCAAAAATTTTCACCTATTTTTGGTCACCTAAGGGGGGGGCTTCGCTCCGGGTCACTGACCCAAGCTGACCCAGATTGACCCGGAGCGAAGCCCCCCATTTTCCTAAGGTGAAAAGCCCCAGGGTGACCCAAATTGACCCAAGTTGACCCAAATTGACCCGGAGCGAAGACCCCCATGTTCGTTCCCATAGGAAAAAAATTGGGGTTTTTTGGCCTATTTTTGGCCATTTTCCGCTGCATTTGTTTGATTTTGGGTCGGGAAAGGTATGGCCAGGAAGTGGGAAAAATTGAGGAAAAAGTCGGAAATTTTCACGTATCCGTCAGGTGGACCACCGGGTGGGGAGAGATCCGGTGTGAGGCACTTGGGTCCGTCCAGGTGGGCAGGGGGAACCTGGGGGCGGGGGGCCTCAAAACCCGTCTACCAGTGCCGCTTCTAATCTCGTCGGTCTTGTCCCAACCACCACCAGCCAGCCCAGAACGCCCTGACGCTGCGACCTCGTCGATTTTTCCGTTTCGCCCATCCGCCCAACTCCGCCAACCCAACCAGCCCTACCCTTTCTCCCAGTCAGGGCGGTACTCACACGAGCGGCAAAGCGCTGGGGGAGGGGGGGGGGGGACATCAATAGGGGAGGGGAGGGGAGGGGAGGGGAGGGGAAATTTTCAGGTTTGCCCATATAAACCATGGGTCACAGATTCCGATTTTTGGGTCAGACTCCAAGTTTGACACAAGGGAAAATAGGCAAAAATTTTCACCTATTTTTGGTCACCTAAGGGGGGGGCTTCGCAGTGTAGGTATAATACAGGTCCCCAAAATCTGCATCCTGTTTAATACAGTTTAATACAGTTTAATACAGGTTTAATACAGGTTTAATACAGTTTAAGACAGTTTAATACAGGTTTTGTACACTATAGTACCCTTGTGTGCAGGTCATGGGGGCAGAGGGGGTGTCGCTTCTTTGGAGAGGGGGCCCGGCCTGGAAGTAGGGGTTCTCTACAACACGGCTGAAGATGAACCGACACCAGGCGATGTCGATCATTGCCCTCTCGCTGGCTGAGGGCAGGGGAACACCGAGCGCCATCCGCTTCGCCGGTCCTGGGCCGTCAGTCCCCGGGGCCTTCCTCTTCGGGGTGGTGGTGGGGGCGTCCGTGGCCTTCTGCTTCACGGCCTCGGGGGCCTTCTCGCAGCCCCGCAGGTGGCTCTTGAGCCGCGATGCGGACTTCCCCGAGGCGCGCAAGCCACAGTGCTTGCACTTCGTCGCCTCGGTGAACTCACCGTGGCTCCAGCAGGCAGGACGTCCCCCCGACATTTTTCCCAGGTGCAAATTTCTCGGGCGCGCTTCGCGCGCCCGAGACTACGCGGAGATGGCCACTCGCATACGCTCAAGGACTTGCGAGACAGGCACACGCTACAGGGGGGGTCTGGGGGGCGGAGCCCCCCAGCCGCCGGAGGCCACGGTAGTGAGCATCTGTTCCTTGCACGTGTCAACGACTTGCTGCACGAACTTGACAGACAGCTCTTAGACTCAAGGCGGCTCTGCACCGGGGCTGAACATGCTCCCCAGCCAGGAGACCCCATTCCTACTGGTCCCCAGGGAAATCTCCCCCCGCCCCCGCTAAAAGTGACCCCCCAGGGGGCCCAAACTGCGGGGGGGGGTCTTTGACCCCCCCCCGACCCCCCTTAGATTAGGCCCTGTGATGGATAATCCTCCTGTGTGGGGGTCTGTGTGGTGCCGTACCTGCAGTGACAAACGTACCTTGTACTAAACTCAAAAAGCGCCGAGTTTAATACAGTTTAATACAGTTTAATACAAACGTGTTTAATACAGTTTAATACAGGGCCTGCCTACACTGGGGCTTCGCTCCGGGTCACTGACCCAAGCTGACCCAGATTGACCCGGAGCGAAGCCCCCCATTTTCCTAAGGTGAAAAGCCCCAGGGTGACCCAAATTGACCCAAGTTGACCCAAATTGACCCGGAGCGAAGACCCCCATGTTCGTTCCCATAGGAAAAAAATTGGGGTTTTTTGGCCTATTTTTGGCCATTTTCCGCTGCATTTGTTTGATTTTGGGTCGGGAAAGGTATGGCCAGGAAGTGGGAAAAATTGAGGAAAAAGTCGGAAATTTTCAGGTTTGCCCATATAAACCATGGGTCACAGATTCCGATTTTTGGGTCAGACTCCAAGTTTGACACAAGGGAACATAGGCAAAAATTTTCACCTATTTTTGGTCACCTAAGGGGGGGGCTTCGCTCCGGGTCACTGACCCAAGCTGACCCAGATTGACCCGGAGCGAAGCCCCCCATTTTCCTAAGGTGAAAAGCCCCAGGGTGACCCAAATTGACCCAAGTTGACCCAAATTGACCCGGAGCGAAGACCCCCCTTGTCTATTATTAAAGTTGGATTAGCGTGCCGGCACCGCGCCTCGGCGAGGGAACCGCACCCGCTGTCCTGTATATTAACCTATGTCACGCCGCTAGGGCGTGATCGCCTCCTCGGTAAAGGAAAAGGAGGTCTGAACGAGGCACTCTGCGCCTGTAGCCCGGTTGTGAGCCGGGATACGACGGCGGCCTTCAGAAAGAAATACTACGAGAAACACTTGGCCTCTATGCTGTGAGTGTTGCATTGGACGCTTCCACCTGTTGAACGGGCTCCACCTCTTGCACTTTGAAACCCCCCCCCCCATATTTTTTTTTTGATTTGACAACTCCGGTTTGGTGTACCTCGATGAGCTTACCTTACCTTGTCGTCGGACACAACATATCATCGTTGTCCCAAACCCCGTAACCCACGTGAAGTGGATCATCTGAAGTGCAGAATGAGGTGGAGCAGGTGGAGCACGAAACATAAGTAAACCATAGCAAGAGAGGCCAGCAGCAGTCCCGAGTCCATCGCGTTCCTCGTAGCATTTCCCGTACCACACAGGTGTGTTATGTGCAAAATACTACGAGAAACACTTGGCCTCTATGCTGTGAGTGTTGCATTGGACGCTTCCACCCAGGACCCTTAGGACCCAAGGACTTAGGGACGCCGCGCGAACGGTCTACTATTGAAGTGATCAGGCTCCGTCGCCCATCGTATGCATCCCTCCGATGGTAATGTACCGCTTTCTACGTTGTCACGAGCACCTTGTACGGAAAACGATCGAACCTCACTCGCTGAGGGGATCCGCCTGCCTCGGCCGTGTGCCGCCGTCGTGTGGTCAGCCTCGTGATTCTTGGTGTGCCCTATCGACAACATGCCTGTCTCTCCAGTTGCCGCACCCGGCGAGAGAGTTGATGCGTCTCAACCCGGCGAAACTAAGGGGGCAAAGGTTGCACACAGCCCCGCCTGTGCTGCAACCACCCGCTCTTGGCTGACCCCCGACGTCTGGTGCGTTTCCCACTCCGGGTATTTGAATCCTCACCCTGTACCTCTTCGGGATCCTCCATCCCCTGGGGAACCCTTCCCCTCGAGGCTTCTTCACGTCTCCGACATATTGGTGTGTGCCCACATGACCCTTCTTCCTGACATCCTCGATGTCGTTTTGCACCCCGGGCGATGCACTGAGACGGCCGTATCCAGGTAGTCAGTGGCCATGCCCAGCCCCTCAGCGTGACAGTCCTCTGGTGCGCTCCCAGCACCACCACCGCGACGCTCGCGCATATTCAGCCACCATGACCCGGCAGCTCTCGCCTGGGGACAGGGCTCGGCGGATCGAGAAATCACAGCCTGAAACTCGCCTCCCAGCTCCTCCGCAGCAGTCTACTGTCCGGCCGTCTTAAACTCTCGCCCTTCGGGAGCCCGGCCAACACCCGGTGCTTTCCGGCGTGATCTCGATCGCTCTGTGGCTCTCTGTGTCCTCTCCGGTCTTCGCTGGCTGCGAGCGAGTTGCGGGGTGAAGCCCAACGCGCCTCTTCATGGCGCACTGGAGACGCTGCATGGAGTGCCCAGGGGTAGGTGTGAGAGGTGCCGGCCCTTCTGGGTGAAAGAGGGCGATCGCGCGCACTGTCGTCTCCTGAACTCCGCTCGAGCGGTGGACAACACGTTCCTGCGGCCCCCTTCCCACTGGGCTGATCCCCACTGTACCTGCCCCATCGCCCGCCTCGTAGACAGCGCATCAAACGGAGGCCCTGTGGCCCCACGTGGCGTCGATTCAGTGGTAACGCCCGGACTCAGTGTGGAGGGCGTATTTCCCGGTGCGTGAGGAAATTCGAGGCCCTGGAGGTGTGGGCATGCCAGAAGGATTCTCGGAGTCGCCTTCTTAATGAGAGAGGTGAGTCCCCGCGGACCGGAGCTTGTCGCACGCTGCAGTCGCTGTTCGGGCTTGTCGAGTAGGCTGCTGGGTACTCGGGAAGACTGGCTGACTGCCCCCCAACCTTGTGGAATGATCTCGGCCCGCTGCCATGGCTGCGGTTTCGGTGGACCCCCTCAGCGGCGGCACCGCTGACACAGGCGATGCGGACGCGTCTCTCAGTCGCTGCTTCTTTTGCTCCCCGAGCAGTGCAGCTTGGGAGAGCGTCTCGGCTGTGTTGGATACCTGATCTCTGTGTATGTCCCACGGCACCTCGCAGGTGTCCAGTCAGCAGCTCCCCTTCCCTGCATGGAACTGTGAGGTCGTACGTCTCAACACCGGGCCCCAGACGCCCGGAACTCCCCCTGACCCCTGTGAATAATGCAGGCTTGAATGTGTGTCCCCCGGCAGGGAGACTATGCTTCGACGGAGTATGCCCCGCTTGGGGCGTGTGCGGGCATCCGCTTGACGCCGGGGTGCGCGTAGTCGGCATTCGCGCAGATAAGCTGGGCACGACAGACGTGCCGGCTTCTCGGGGGCGTGTCCGGGGGCGTTGCATTGGTACACGAAAACTGTCGCCCTCGGAAAGCTCACGTCGCGTCACCGTGCTCGAGCTGGATCTGGCAGGCTGTGTGTGACAGGCCACCCTTCCGCCTTCAGGTGCCGTCGCTCGGGCAAAAAAGGTGTATTTCTCAATCAAGAGAGTATGCCCCTCACGATTGTGGCACGATTGTGTCTCCCCGGGTCAGGCTCGGTATTCCAGTCGAAAGCGTAAATGCCCCTCGGCACTGTGCTGGGCGGGGTTGTGTCTCGGTCAGGAGAGGAGGTGCCCCTCAGGCAAAATCCTGCGTCTCGCGGTCGGGAGTGAGTGCCCCTCGGCAGGAATGTGTCTCGGCCAGGTGTCCCTCAGGCAGGGAATGTAATGTCTCGGCCCGGTGTCCCTCGGGCATGAATGTGCGTCTTGGCCAGGTGCCCCTCAGGCAGGGTGCCCCGTAGGCGGAAGTGTATGTCGCGGCCAGATGCCCCTCAGGCAGGGTGCCCCGTAGGCGGAAATGTATGTCTTGACCAGGTGCCCCTCGGGCAGGGTGCCTCGTAGGCGGAAGTGTATGTCTTGGCCAGGTGCCCCTCGGGCAGGGTGCCTCGTAGGCGGAAGTGTCTGTCTTGGCCAGGTGCCCCTCGGGCAGGGTGCCCCGTAGGCGGAAGTGTGTGTCTTGACCAGGTGCCCCTCGGGCAGGGTGCCTCGTAGGCGGAAATGTATGTCTTGGCCAGGTGCTCCTCAGGCAGGGTGCCCCGCAAGCGTAAGCTGTAGGTATGTCGTGGCCAGGTGCCCCTCAGGCAGGTAATGTCTCGGCGAGATGCCCCTCGGGCAGGAAAAATGCGTCTCGGCTAGGTGCCTCTCAGGCAGAAGTGGGTGTCTCGGTCCGATGCTCCTCGGCAAGATCGTGTCTCGGTCAGGAAAGTAGGAGTTGGATATCACTGACGTCACTTTGCTGCATCAGTATCGACCCATTTATCAGCACCCGACTGTTGCTCTTGGTCCCGCCTTTGTCAGCGCCTCTGTGACGGAACCTCCAGCTGAAGTATGCGTTTGGAAACCTTGAGCGCGATCAAGCGTGAAGCAGGTTTTCGGCGAGGCGCGGTGATAGTCTCGATGGCTGATGGGAATGTCCTCAATCCGCTGCGGCCACGGGCGCAGCGCTGTCCCGCTGTCACGTTCATAAGCGGCGGAGGACCACCTTGAACACCACGGCGTCATCATCCCCATCTTTTTGCGCCCCTCCTTCGTGCTGATCCCCCCGTGCACCTCGCCGTCATTTATTAGAACCAGTGCGTGGGGGTGTTGTTGTCCTCAACCGCGGCTTCAGCCCTCTTGAGACCTGACACGAGCATGGTGTGAGGGTCGTCTTCTCGGTCGGGATTTGGTGCCCCTCGGGCAAGATTGTGTATCTCTCGGTCGGGAGAGCGGGTGCCCCTCGGGCAAAATTTTTGTCTCGGTCAGGAGAACAGGTGCCCCTCGGGCGAGATGCTGCGTCTCTCGGTCGGGAGAGTGGGTGCCCCTCGGGCATAGTTTTGTCTCGGTCAGGATAACGGGTGCCCCTCGGGCAAAACTGCGTGTCTCTCGGTCGGGAGAGTGAGTGCCCCTCGGGCAGAATATTGTCTCGGTCAGGATAACGGGTGCCCCTCGGGCAAAACTGCGTGTCTCTCGGTCGGGAGAGTGAGTGCCCCTCGGGCAGAATATTGTCTCGGTCAGGAGAACAGGTGCCCCTCGGGCGAGATGCTGCGTCTCTCGGTCGGGAGAGTGGATGCCCCTCGGGCAGAATATTGTCTCGGTCAGGAGAACAGGTGCCCCTCGGGCAAGACTGCGTGTCTCTCGGTCGGGAGAGTGGGTGCCCCTCGGGCAAAATTTTTGTCTCGGTCAGGAGAACAGGTGCCCCTCGGGCGAGATGCTGCGCCTCTCGGTCGGGAGAGTGGGTGCCCCTCGGGCAGAATATTGTCTCGGTCAGGAGAACAGGTGCCCCTCGGGCAAAACTGCGTGTCTCTCGGTCGGGAGAGTGAGTGCCCCTCGGGCAGAATATTGTCTCGGTCAGGAAACCAGGTGCCCCTCGGGCAAGACTGCGTGTCTCTCGGTCAGGAGAGTGGGTGCCCCTCGGGCAGGGTAGAATGCTGCGTCTCTCAGACGGTCAGATCGTGTGTCCCTCAGTCAGGAGAGGAGGTCTCGGTCGCTAAAAACGCGCCCCCTCGGGCAGAGTGGTTGTGTCATCGCTGTTGTGTCACACCAATTGCCTCTCGGGCGGTGTGTCTTTTTTGATTTGACAACTCCGGTTTGGTGTACCTCGATGAGCTTACCTTACCTTGTCGTCGGACACAACATATCATCGTTGTCCCAAACCCCGTAACCCACGTGAAGTGGATCATCTGAAGTGCAGAATGAGGTGGAGCAGGTGGAGCACGAAACATAAGTAAACCATAGCAAGAGAGGCCAGCAGCAGTCCCGAGTCCATCGCGTTCCTCGTAGCATTTCCCGTACCACACAGGTGTGTTATGTGCAAAAGAAAGGGAAGAGACGTATATGTTTTTGCTTTTAGGGCAGAGCTTTGGGGCTTGGCGGCCGCGCGAAGGGCGCGGTCTCCAAGGCCTCTTAGCCGACACAGTTTTCTTTGGCACTCGGCGTGTGGAGAGCCAGGCAGCGACAGGGTTGCCGTCGCATCTTCGCTTAATTTGATGAACACACGGTTTGCAGCTCCGAGGGGTTCTGTCCGCCATAGTCAAGCGTTGTTTTGTGATGAGGTCTTCCGCTACCTTGATAAGACGAGGGAGCAGTTGACACGTGATCTGATGGCGAGGCAGAACCTCGGGGAGGGGGAGTCGTTTTCCAGGCGCAGGGGATGTCACTGCGTCAAGGGCACTACTGTTTCTTTTAAGAGTTTGAAGCTCGTCCACAACACGGTCTTGGTCAGACAGGCCGGAAGACATGGACTTCTCATCAGAGTCGAGATCTACATGGTCAACCAGGCGCCGTTTGAGCGTCAGATAATCAAGGCCGGGATCTGACGGACCTGTCGGAGACCCGTCGAGCCAGCTGTTTGTTTCATCGTCACACACGGAGGGTGGGGAGGGGGAAGGGGGCTCGGAGGAAGCGAGGTCCTCGGTAGCACACAGTTGTCCCTCAAGCGCTGGGACGTCAGGCTCAAAGTCAGGCAGGCTTGAAGCAGACCTGTAAGGTTGGCCGGCACTAGCAAACACGTAGAGCGGGGAGGGGGGTGGGGAATCGGAGGAATCGAGGTCCTCGGTATCGCCGAGACATCTCTTCAGTGAAGGGGAAGTGACCTGAGCTGACGCGCCCTCAGGGGGTTCACCAGGACTTGCAGCCACTTCAGCATACACGTCAAGCAGGGAGAAAGATAGAGATTTCTCGTCCGAGGCAAGATCCACATGCTCACCCAGGCGTCGTTTGAGCGCCGGGGCATCTAGGCCGATATCTGACGGACCTGAAAGGGGCCCGTGGGGCTCGCTGTTGGTCCCATCGCATACGGAAGGCGTGGAAGGGAATGGGGGTTCCGAGGAAGCGAGGTCCTCGGTAGCACACAGTTGTCCCTCAAGCGCTGGGACGTCAGGTTCAAAGTCAGGCAGGCTTGGAGCAGATCCGCTCGGCCGGCCGGCACTATCACACACGGAGAGCGAGGAGGGGGGTGGGGAATCGGAGGAGTCGAGGTCCTCGGTAGCGCCGAGACATCTCTTCAGCGGAGGGAGAGTGATCTGAGGAGCTGACGCACCCCCAAGGAGTTCATCATGCCTTGCAGCCACATCAGCACACACGTCAAGCAGGGAGGGAGATACAGACTTCTCGTCCGAATCGAGATCCACATGCTCACCCAGGCGTCGTTTGAGCGCCGGGTCATCGGGGTCGAGATCTGACGGACCTAAAAGGGACATATCGAGCCCGCTGTTGGTCCCGTCGTCGCTTACGCAAGGCGAGGAAGGGAATGGGGGTTCGGAGGAAGCGAGGTCCTTAGTAGTATAGAGATGTTCCTCGAGCGCTGGGACATCAGGTTCAAAGTCAGGCAGGTTTGAATCAGATCCACTCGACCGGCCGGTCCCATCACACACGGAGAGCGGGGAGGGGGGCGGGGAATTGGAGGAAGCGAGTTCCTCGGTGGCACACAGTTGTCCCTTAAGCGCTGGAACGTCAGGTTCAAAATCAGGCAGGCTTGAAGCAGACCCGCTAGGCCGTCCGACATCATCACACACGGAGAGCGGGGAGGGGGGCGGGGAATCGGAGGAATCGAGGTCCTCGGTAGCGCCGAGACGTCTCTTCAGCGAAGGGGGAGTGACCTGAGGAGCTGACGCACCCCCAGGGAGTTCATCAGGCCTCGCAGCCACATCAGCACACACGTCAGGTAGGGGGGGAGACATAGACCTCTCGTCCGAATCAAGATCCACATGCTCACCCAGGCGTCGTTTGAGCGCCGGGTCATCGGGGTCGAGATCCGACGGACCTGAAAGGGACCTAGCGAGTCCGTTGTTTGTTCCATCATCGCTTCCGAGAGGCGTGGAAGGGAATGGGGGTTCCGAGGAAGCGAGGTCCTCGGTAGCACACAGTTGTCCCTCGAGCTCTGGGACGTCAGGCTCAAAGTCAGGCAGGCTTGAAGCAGACCCGTTAGGCCGGCCGGCACTATCACACACGGAGAGCGGGGAGGGGGGTGGGGAGACGGAGGAATCGAGGTCCTCGGTAGCGCCGAGACATCTCTTCAGCGAGGGGGGAGTGACCTGAGCTCACCTTGTCACAACAAATCACAACAAATCGTCAGCTGATTGAGGGTGTGATATGAGGGTTCTATCCAACAAGGATATCAAGGCGGCACTTTCAAAGTCCTGCCAAGGACAGCGCCACGTGGGTGTGTGCTTCTGATATATGTTATGTCATCATGTGAACCCTCCCCAGCGTGTGCCAACATCCCTGACACGCTCACGAAAAGCATGACACGGAGAAAACAGGTGCCGAAACAACCTGCCGAGCACACGGGTAGTGCCACGTTGATCCACGCAGCGATCTCCCATGACAGGAAGCCTTGTCGCCACGGCAGAGTCGCCGCAGACTGTGGGAGAGGTGTCGCCAGTCACCTTGAGGTTGCAGTGTGTCATCAGGCTAAGACCCGTGCCCTCTTCACCTCCCCTGTTAGGTTGCTCCCATATCGTTGCCTGCTTTGGGGCCTGAAGGACATAGGGGTCCAGCAGGCACTTGAGCATCGCAAGGCATGAGTGGCTGTTTCAAACTCCTGGTGCAAGCACCCGTCATGGTCTGGGGAAGCCCTCCCAGGTAGTTTAACGTCTTGCCCAGGACAACAAATCACAACACGTCGTTTGCTATGTTGGATTAGCGGATCCGCAGCGAGGGGGGAGTGACCTGAGCACACCTTGTCACAACAAATCACAACAAATCACAACACGTCGTTTGCTATGTTGGATTAGCGGATCCGCATCGTACAGAACGTCTACGAAAGACGACGCACGAGAACTGATACGCTATCCAAGGGCTGGCATGCAGAGGGGTAGGGGAAGTAAGCCTGGGAAAGGCCGGACGTCCAAGGCGCTAACCGTTGCGCAAGTTGCAGGCGTTTTTCCCGGTGGCGGGATGTCGGGCGCGCCAAGGGCATCCGCCTCTCTCTTTGCGGCAGATGGGACATGAGGGGGCAGGAAGGTGAATCCAGGTTCAGACTGCGACGACTGGGCAGTGCGCTTTGATGAAAGCACCTTTGTTGATTTGCCGAGCCCGCCGGTTGTCTGTGTACCCGGGTCAGTGACAAGACGAAAGGGAGGTGGGGTGTTCTCCGGCAAAGGGGGAGGGGATGCCACGTTGGGGAAAGGTCTAAGCGACGAGATATCAGGACAAGGGCCACTCAAGGAGCTGACTACGGTGCAGGTAGCTTGTCTTTTATTGAAAGGCGCGGCATCAGCCACGTCCCGCACGTCAGCCAGCCTCTTAAGCAAGCTAGGAAGAGGCAGGGAAGAGAGAGAAGGGGCTGGCGGTAGCTCGAGGTCGCAGCATGCCACAACCTCGTCCTCACCAGGAGAAGACACATCCGAACAGGGGGGTTCCACCCTCTCTGGCACTGGGCCACTCTCATAAACATAACTGGCGGCGCTCTCAGTGGCAACCTGTCCCAGTGCGGTCTCACATCCCTCAGATGGGGGTCCATCATCATCATCGTCGGCGGCCGCCGAGGGCGCGTCGGCGGCCTCGTCGCGCTCGCTGAGGCCGGCATCCCCGTCTCCGCCCCCAGCGGCAGGGGGACTGTCCCCATCCGCGTCGTTGTCGTCGCAGGAGTCCACCTCCTCGTCACCGCCGTTCGAGGGGCCACCCGCGGAGTGCCCATCGCCGCTGCCGTCATCATCAGCAGAGCACATCTCGCTGTCCTCGTCAGTGGGGGGTTCGTGGTGGCCCGCCTCGCAGCAGGTTTCCGCCTTGGCGCATGCACCACACCTCGTCATCTTGTGCTTCTTGCAGCACCGTACAGACAGGCCGTCGTCATGCGAGTGGTGCGCGCGACAGCACGCTTCCAGATGCGTCTGGTAGTTGCGCTCCTGGCCTTCGCAGAGGTCGCACCTAGGTTTTGAGTGCGCGTTGCAGACCCGCGTCTTGTCGTGTATGGCCAGGTGATCAGGTACAAGCACTGGAGAGGCGCTACGGGTCGGTCCAGGCCCGGGGGTTTCCCACGCTGCGGCACGCCCTGCTCTGTTAATCCCGGTGTAGTCTGGGTATACGTCACTACCCCAGGTCAGGTCGCCCTTCTGGACCCGCGCGGCACGTTTGGCGCTGTTCTCAATGGCGGTGATCGTCTCAGCGCCACCGGCAAAGATGGGTCTGGGGACGACGCCGCCCCATACTTCCCCTGCGCCGACGGAGGAGAGGCACCCCACTCGGTCCTGCCGCTCGGCAGGCCACGGCTTACCGAGTTGTGTGCGTTGGCAGAGTTGCATCATGTGCTTCATCAACGTCCATAGGACACGTCCACGCTCCCTGAGTGGCGGGAGGGGGAGGTCGCTGGTCCCTTCCGTCGTCCGGGGGAGCTGCATGCCTGTGTACACCTCGAAGTCGAGAGCGAGCTCAATGTTCGACACTACGCCCCTATCCGTCCAGCGCAGGGCCTTCAGCCAACCAGTGAAGGCACGCAGGAGCGCAATGTCAGCCTTCTTCCAGATCCGTTCGCCCGGAGGTACATCGGGGATGCGGGAGAAGTCAAAGTCATGAGGTTCCGCAGGCAGCGAGAGGGCGGCTGTCCAGGGGTGGACGAGGGGCTTTGCACCACGGCTCTTCGCCTCCAGTTCCCAACGCTTCAGCACAATGCGACCCATCAGCGTGTGGAGCAGCGTCACGTCGACGTCGAATCCCTCCGGCACGACGCCATAGCGCGCAAGGCACGGGGGCCAGTCAGAGCGGTCCGCGGCAAGTAGAGGCGCGACAACACGTCACAACAAATATCAGTGAAAAATGTTGTGATTTGTTGTGATCGGGTGTGATTCGTTGTGATTTGTTGTTTTTTCCCCCTGCCTGATTACCCCATCTCCCCTGTTTTTTCCATGCACATCCACTAGACACCCTACTGCACAGAGGTAGTGCAGCTTTCCAAGGTGGCTAACCATGTCCCCGCGCGAAGCGTTTCAAGGGTCAGCGCCCCTTTCAAAAAGAGACGACTACGTCATCCGGGGCCATTGATTTGGGTTGGGGGCCTTCGCTACCAAGTGTGACTGAGTGAGAAAAAGTGAGCCACGGCCCACTTCCCCTCACTGGCTGACGAGCTGTGACGAGCAGTGACTGGTAGCGAGGGCCCCCGTTGAATTGAATTGAATTGACATTACTTCGCTTCAGGGTCCTTCCCCCTCCGCGCACCTGCTTCCGAGGGCTCGGCACCAGCGAGGATCTGTCCTTCTGTGATGGGAACCACGCTTGCGCTCCGCCCCCTTCGGGTTTGCGGTTTGTACTGAAGGGCGGCAGGTTGCCCCCGCTAACACTCTGCACTGGGGGTGGACAGAAAATCGAAACACAGCATCAGGAGGTTCGTTCAAAGCATGCCTCTCGATCAAACAAGCTACCGAGACGACCCTCGCGCCAGGGGAGGGGGGGAGGGGGCGCACCGGGTGCATGCTGGGTGAAGTGAACACAAAGGGAAAAGGGCAAATCAGTCGCAGGGAGGGGTCATCTGGTGTCGAAGTGCGCTGCGTGTATGCAACAAAAGAAAGGCAAATGGAAGGAACCCCGGTGTGGCTTGGGCAGACAAGATCAGCGCACGGACATGCTGCATGAGGCACAGCATTCACGTGTGCAGACAATCCAGGGCCACTGCAGTCCCATTCATGAGCATCACTTTGGGGCGATGAAAATCGTACTCCTTCCGCTCCAATAAGAAAGCAACACCCTGCCCAGCAACTGCAAAATAGCTAGATCTGGACTACTTTGCGTTGAGCGCACACTCCTGTGTCAAAGGCGGTGGAAGCCCCTGTGAAGTGGCATGAAGGTGATCCTCAGAAATCTTCAGTCGTACGATTTCCTTCGTTACTTCACGACTTCGCTGCGCTTCGTCACTCAGAATCGGCAATACAAAAGTGTCACTTCAACTCTGCCGCTCTTTCTCTACTGTTTGGGACTTCGTTTGATGCGTTGACGCTTCCACACACACTTACAAACCCACTTGCCTGATGAAGGGGATGGTGTATGGAGCACGTTTGGCAGAGCTGAATGACACTTCCCGCGCGAAGGTCGTGTGAAGGCCGTTCGCTCGGCGCGAAGTTGGGCCCAACTTCGCAAAAAAAATATACCGTATACGTAAATATTTTGGAACGTAAATATTATGGAACGTAAATATTTTGGAACGCTGGTGGGTTGGCGTTCCAGATTTTTTTCGTTCCATAATATTTACAGGGCTTTCTGCGACTCGGGGACTTGGACCAGGGGATCGGACGGCATACAGAGTCCCTGACGGGACCTACTCGTGCACTTTTCGCGCGATTCCTGACGCAAGCCGTCCTCACCACCGAGTCCCCAACTGGCCCTGTAAATATTTTGGAACGTAAATATTATGGAACGGACCGGCCAAAAATGGGCCCGTTCCATAATATTTACGTTCCATAATATTTACGTATACGGTATCTTCACATTTACTTCGTCCCAACTTCGCCCAAGGGGACGAAGTTGGAATAAAAAAATCTGGGCTCGGCCCCCACCCACCGAAGGGGGGGTGGGTGGTGAAAGAGCCCGCGGGATCACGAGGCTCAGGGTATGGGAATGCACGAGGAAGGAAGTGTCAGAAGGGGACCACAACGACCTTCCCCAAAGTACGATGCATTGCTCCGCCCAGACCCCCCTGTGGCGTATGTCTGGTGCCCAAGTCCTTTCAAGTTGCATGAATCTGATGAACAGATGCTCACTACCGTGGCCTCCGGCGGCTGGGGGGCTCCGCCCCCCAGACCCCCCTGTGGCTTGTGCTTGTCCTTATGCGACTGGGGGGTTCTTCGCTACCGCCAGGTTTTCGTCAAAGTTCGGCGATTTCCTCGGATGCATACATAGGCTGTGACGGGCGCTGTGAAAACAAAATGACCCCACCACGATCCGCACCGAGCTCAAAAATGCAAATAAAGGCGGAAAAACGGGGGGAACGGGGAAAAAAGAAGAAGGAAAAAAATCCGGAGTAAATTTTCAGGATTTTGGCCGAAAAACCCCGGTGTAAGGATCATACATGGCGGTATTCAGACAGGGACGTGCCGAACTGCGCGCACCGAGACATCAAATGATCGCAGCCAGGGGGGAAAACAATATGGGGGCATTCGCTCTGTGTCAAACTGTGGCAAAAAAATCGTGTCACTCTGCAGTAAGCTTTATGAGGCGTCTCACTTTAGCTCACTTCTGCACTTCTGAGCGAAGGCCCCATGAAATAAAGACGTGCTGTCCAGCTTCCCCACTTGCCCGAGGGGGTGTGTGTTCATGGGGTTCACAAACACGCCAACGGGCGGGGACGCCTCGGGCACCCTTACGGGCACACGGAGAGCAAGAAGTCCTCGACATTTCCGTGCAGGGGCTGGTCAGCAACCCAGTTGCTGTGTCCGATGTAGTTATTCTTGCGTACAACCGCCCTCGGCAGGTGCACCGGACCAGTCCCACACACGATACCGTGAACGGAGACGGTGCCGGTAGCTTCCCCAGAGGGGCCGCCGCGTGCGATCGTCACCTCCACGGTAAGCCAGGTCTGAACAAGCGTATGGAGACCGCTGCACGTCACCCGCTTGAGATCGCTGCCGTGGTAGGTGTCTAGCGCAAGGAAAGGTCTGTCACCGTTCAGTGACAGCACGATGTTGTCCTGTGCTTCACCATTCCCGAAGTCGAAGACGCGTGCCCAGGGTGTGACGAATTCAATGTACACACTGGCACGCATGTAGAGCGGCCCACCGAAGGTCAGCTCGCGTGTCTCGTCAAATGTGTTGGGGGAGTGGAAGGACACCACCTGCGTCGGGGCGCTGCACGGCACGTTGGGGACACATGCAGCAAACCGGAAGTTCTCCACCTTCCCATTGAGGTCTGGGTCGACCCACGTGCTGCGCCCGATGTAGTTCTTCTTGCGCACCACCATCTCCGGCAGGTGGACTCTGCCCCTCGCACACTCCAAATCGTCGAGGTAGATGTAAGCGATGCCCTCTACCCCGTAGTGTGCCCAATTGTTTGGGCCTGTGTGGACGATCGACAACGAGATGTTGAACGCGGTGCCCAGGGGCGGCTCCTTGTTGCAGATGAGCTGCTGCTTCGTGCCGTGGCGGTACACAGCCAGGACGAACAGCTTCGTGTCCCCTTCCAGGGCCAGCAGCACATTGTTTATCCCGACCCCAGTGCCAATCCCAGTCCCGAAGTCGAAGACACGTGCCCATGTAGAGAAGCTGTTTATCGTCACAGCCGCCCTCATCTCCAGCATCGCGCCAAACGTCGTTTCAGCCTCCTGGTTGAACTCGCTGACCGTCGCAAACTTCACCACCTCTTGCGGGGTGCAGGCCACCTCCGGTTCGAACGGCTGGGAGAGATGCTCGCATGTTATCACGTAGAAGTCCGTTACCTGTTGGTGGAGCTCCTGCATTCCCGAGTGAAAGTAGTCATAGTAGGTGTCGCGGCGCAGCACTGTCGCAGGCAGATACATCTCCCCGCTTGCACACACCCTCCCGTTCTGGGACATCCTAGCAAGGCCGTCCTCGTTCCACCAGTCGGTGGCAGTGACCTCGATCTCCACAAGGAGATCTCCGTTCCCTGCTGGGGTTCCGCAGCTGAGGGCCGCTATTGCAGGCTTCCCGCTGCGGAACACCTGGAAGTAGATCGTCCCCGCGTGTAGCGACACCATCACAGCGTCGAGCCCGGGGGTGTAAGGGTCGCCGCCGTTGCCGAAGTTCATGAAGATCCCATCCTTGTTCTCCGGCTGCTGCAACACAGCATGCATGTAGAAGGTGCCGCCGATCGTCACCTCCCCAAAACTGTGGACATGATCAGGGTCTATCACAAGCTGACTGCCCCGGAAGCAGGACTGCCTGCACCACGTGCAGGTCCTCGCCAGGGTCATCATGGCACACACCATGCCCCCCTCCACATCGACGATCCCTGCGCCGCAGTCGCCTGTGGTGCACAGCCCCTCCCCCCCTGCGGGGAACGGATGCGCCGTGCCCCTCAGGCACCCCTGCGCCTCCTCCACCTTCACACCCGGGGCCACGCCAAGCATCGCTGCAAGCGTGCCCGCCACGAGGTGCGTGGCTGCGCTGCTGGCATCAGGGGCGAGGGGCTCTGCGACGGACGCCGCAGCGCTGTCTGCTGCCGCTGCCGCTGCCGGAGCTGCCGGAGCTGCCGGAGCTCGGCCCACCCTCTCCCCGCTCACACCACCCACACCCGACGCAGACAGGTCGACACCTGGGCCGTAGCCCGATGTCGCCAGCCTGTGCCCGCCAGCATCCACCGCCCCGACAACGAAGGCGCCAGGGCAGGATGCGGGGTCGCCAAGGTTGTGCGCGCTGCTTCCGGCAGACACCACCACAGCCACGCCTGCCGCAACCGCACGCCGCACGGCATCCCCCACCGCACCGCTGCACCCTGCCGAGGCGGAGGCAAGGCTCATGGCGATGACACGGGCTGGGTGCTGGTTGCGCGGCACGCCCTCCACAGGCAGCCCGGCGCTCCAGAGGATGGCGTCTGCGACGTCGGAGGCGAGCCCGCCACACAGCCCCAGGACACGGACAGGCAGCACCTTGATGGCGGGGCTCTTTCTGCCGCTGGCTGCGTCGTTCGCTGCGGACAGCAGGGTGGCGGTGGCGGCCGTGCCGTGCCACGACGCAGCCCTGTGGTGGCCGTCGCACTCCCCCACCTCGTAGTCCCCTGCATCCGTCGGGTCGGCGTCACGCCCATCCCCGTCGCGTGCACGCCACGCCTCGGAGATGAAGTCGTACCCAGGGAGCAGATGTGCTGCGATGTCCTTCTCCTGTGTGATGCCCGTGTCCAGGATAGCGACGACAATAGTAGGCGACGATGTGGGTGCGGCAGGGGGCTCCGCAGTCGGCTTGAAGCGGCGGAAGAAGTCGAAGTGGCTCTCGCGGTCGGGGTGGTGGGGTGGCAGGGGAGGGCCAGCCCCTGCAGCTGTGTGGCGCATGATGCGGTCGGGCTCTGCGTGGGCAGACACGCTGACAAGCAGCGCGCCCAGGAGTGGCCACGCGGGCCGCATGTAGATGCCTTCCATCGAGCAGTACGGCTCAGGATTGTGCAAGCTGCAGGGTGTGGGGTGGTGGCTGGCAGGTGTGCTGATGCAGCCATGCAGGCATGGGTGAGCAAGACAGGGAGGGGCGTGGGGTGGGGTGTGAGGAGGGTGTACGGGACAGCCACACTTTAATCGTCGGGCACTGAGGTGCCTCCCGCTTGCGCACGTCGGGTACTACAGGCTGGGGGGGGGCGGGGGTGGGGGTGTAAAGCACCCCTCTCTGTTTGCGAGGGGGTGGGGCTGTGAGGTATACACCTGTTGCAGCAGTGTATGGGGGGGTTAACACAAAGGGTATCCAGGCACATGTAGACGCCTGGGGCGTGGCAAGCCATGTCCACCTCCAAACGCTTTTTGTGCAGCAGTGTAGGGCACAGCGAGTGGCCTCTCTCTGTTCTTGGGTCGAATTCGTGTTATTCCCGCTCTCTTCTGCAATTCATGCAGGTGTGGTGGTGTACATTGTCAATTGCTTTGTTATGCTCATCCACATCCCACCCATTAGCAACACTCCAAGCAATGCCTCCTATACTCGAGGGTATAGTAATGGGAACATGCATGCTTCTCATCGCAAATGCAAGTACAGAGTAAAAGCAGAAGCAGTAACCATCACAGGTCCCTCACCACTCAGTGACTGGATTGGTGCGTGTGTGTTTTGTGGTAGAAAATGACAGACTCTGAGAGCGGCGATTCGCATGACGGGGGCTGGGATTCACAGTTGAGCAGAAGGGGTGGGCTGGTAGTAGACAGGGGTGGCAGTAGAGGCAGTCAGATGCAGGCGAGGTGGCGCAGCAGATCGGCCCTCAGAGGGCCACGGAGGGGGTGAGCCGCACGGCGGGTTGCAACAGCAAAGCAACCGGCACGGTGCATGGTAAAACCGTGGCCCCTGAGTGGTGCTGCGCCGCGACACCGCTCCTCAAGCTTTACACACACCCAAGAGTTGGGAACAGAGAGAGAAAAGTATGGGGTGTGGGGAGAGCGGGCAACAAAAGAGGTTTGTGTTCTTCACAATACGGAACACCACACAACACACACACCCATCCGGTGTTGTTGTAAGTTGTCAAAATATATCCAGCGGGGAGGGGAGGGGGGTTGGGAGTTCGTCAATCAGCGAGACGACGAACGCCCCCCACCCCACCCCCACACACACACACACGAAGCCCTCAAGACTCTTGAAGCGGCCTGACTATTTAGTGTCTACGTCGCAGCAAGGGGGCGATATACCACCCTTTTTTATTGATTTCACGTGTGAGTGTTTGACTTTTTCGCAACTTCATTTCTTCCTTTTTCTCCCTCTCCAACCCCACCCGTGACACCACCAGGGTTTAGCTAGCCCTGGTCCGATTATCCCCGGTTCTTCGCTGAAGAGACGCGGCCGGGGGGAGGGGTACGAAGAGTACGCGTCGAAACCGGTGTCACGCCGTGTTGGGGACTCCTTCGGGAGTGCGATACTGAAGGGGAGGTGCTACTGCCCGTGCAGGGCGACACCGCCTTAAAACTTTATAAACACACACACACACGCCTTTGCTGCGTGGTCTGTATCGCAAAGCTTCCTGCGCTGTCTCCAGCACACACATGGCTCGTATCATGAAGCGCTCTTTACTTCCTAGCTGCAGCCCGCTCTGATAAAGCTTCCCATATTTTTTGTTTGCTGCGCTGGCGCGTCTGCACGACAAAATAAAATCTTAAATCATCCCCCCCCCCTCCCCTTCGCTCAGAAGTGCACAACAGCGAGAAAAAGTGAACCGCTTCACAACACCACTGGCTGCAAAGTGACACAGTTTGACACACAGTGTGGCACAGAGCGAAGGCCCCGGATGGGTCCTATGTCTAGAGCACGTTTGGTTGCAGCTGTGTGGGCAGGTCGGTTCTCCGCTCGCACGAGTGTGCTTTGACATAAACACCAATACTGCATTGGGGCCTGCATTGCACAGTTTTCCTGTGTTGTGAGCACAACTCTCAATACATACCAAACAAAGGGGTAGACCTCGTTGTTCTTCCTCCTTTCCTGTTGCCGAAAAGTTACCAGCCAAATGCTAGGATGGTATGAGATGCTATAAAAATATACTTGCCACATGGCCCCGGTAACATGGCACTGCGGAACGGGGTTGCCTCCGCGAAGGCAAACAAGACCCCCCCATTGGGGCCTGCATTGCCCACAGTTTTCCTGTGTTGTGAGCACAGCTCTCAATACATACCAAACAAAGGGGTAGACCTCGTTGTTCTTCCTCCTTTCCTGTTGCCGAAAAGTTACCCGCCAAATGCTAGGATGGTATGAGATGCTATAAAAATATACTTGCCACATGGCCCCGGTAACATGGCACTGCGGAACGGGGTTGCCTCCGCGAAGGCAAACAAGACCCCCCCTGCCTCCTTCCCCCGCCCTGAACACATTAGGCGTCACACCCTGACACAGAGCGAAGTCCCCGCACAATGGGTGTCTGCAATCTGTGCTAAACACTGTGATGGTTTTTTGCCGAAAGCGCTTCGCACAATATGCGCACGAAGTACGCTCAAGCGACGCACGAAACCCCGAACGAGGTCCGCATTTTTGAGCTTTTCTTCGCCAACACACTGCCTCCTTGATGAATGATGCAACACTTCAGTACTCCTGCCGCAAAAAAAGACAAGGCGTTGTTTGTGCGACCAACCTGATTGATACTTCTCCACACAAAACCCTGAACTGATCACACCCTGAGTCTGATGAAGGGGGTTGGTGTAGGTGTATAGAGCACGTTCGGTTGCAGCTGTGGTGGGACGCTTTCCGCTCACACGAGTGTGCTTTAATAAGAAATCACACGAGGGAAGAGGGGGGACGAATGAACAGTGGGTACCGATTGCTGACTGCGAGCAGCCGTGGTTCCTTCGCGGAAAACGACGCCCGTACCCCACCCCACCCCACCCCCGGGGCGGGGGTGCGGTGGGTGGCGGGTGGGGGTGAGCGTGTGGCTTATGCTGCAGCAGGTGTGAGGGGAGTTTGGTGTGTGCTCACTTTTTAGTAGAACGCACAAATCAGATTTCTTCTTTCCCCCGCAACCCCCCTCTCCGTCACAACGCGGTATTCGGACCCCTGGGCTGATCCCTGGCTTGCCGGCTCACTCGTCCCAATCCGACTAGTGGGAACAACTACCTGGCTGGCTACCACCCGGATCCCGTAGAATTTTCGGGGGCGAGAGGCCTGTCCCTGCTGGACAGGCACAGGGCACAGGGGAGGCTGGGGGGCTCCGCCCCAGGCGCCGGAGGCCACGGTAGTGAACATTTAGTCCTGGCGGGCGCAGATTCGGTGTGAATCGGGCTGCATCCTGAGTGGCCAGACCCTACCCGATGTGACGATAAATTGTCGCGCAAGGACACGGCACTGGGGGGCGGAGCCCCCCAGCCGCCGGAGGCCACGGTAGTGAACATCTGTTCACAGGTTGACATGATCTATGTCATGTCAAGCCCCTGACCAAAGTCGGTGGGTTGATGGGGTGATGGGGCAATCCCCTCAACCCATCAACCCACCGACCCAGAAACTTGGCGGGTCAATGGAAAAAGTGGGGGGGGGGGGGGGAACGGTTCTCGGTGGGTCGATGGGTCCATAGTTAGGAATTGCCCTCTGGGGGTACAAGTATGCCGAGGGGAGGGGGGGAGGGGGCGCACCGGGTGCACGCTGGGTGAAGTGAACACAAAGGGAAAAGGGCAAATCAGTCGCAGGGAAAAGTGTCACTTCAACCATCTGCCGCTCTTTCTCTACTGTTGACACTTCGTTTGATGCGCTGATGTTTCCACACACACTTTCAAACCTACTTGCCCGATCAAGGGGGTTGTGTGTAGAGCAAGTTTGGCAGAGCTGAATGACACTTTCCGCGCGAAAGCCGTTTGCGTAAGGGGTCATCTGGTGTCGAAGTGCGCTGCGTGTATGCAACAAAAGAAAGGCAAATGGAAGGAACCCCGGTGTGGCTTGGGCAGACAAGATCAGCGCACGGACATGCTGCATGAGGCACAGCATTCACGTGTGCAGACAATCCAGGGCCACTGCAGTCCCATTCATGATCATCACTTGGGGCGAAAAGCGCCCTATCACTTCACAGCTACAACCGCTCTGATGAATTTCCTTTTGTTTGTTGCGTTGACGCTTCTACACACAAAACCCTGAACTGATCACACCCTGAGCCTGATGAAGGGTGGGGTTAGTGTATAGAGCACGTTTGGTTGCAGCTGTGGTGGGGTGATTTCTGCTCACACGAGTGTGCTTAATGAAAAACGTACTCCTTCCGCTCCAATAAGAAAACAACACCCTGCCCAGCAACTGCAAAATAGCTAGATCTGGACTACTTTGCGCTGAGCGTACACTCCTGTGTCAAAGGCGGTGGAAGCCCCTGTGAAGTGGCATGAAGGTGATCCTCAGAAAGCTTCAGGCGTACGATTTCCTTCGTTACATCGCGACTTCGCTACGCTTCGTCACTCAGAAAGGCAATACAAAAAAATGGCCGCTGGTATTCAGACAGGGACGTGCCGAACTGCGCGCACCGAGACATCAAATGATCGCAGCCAGGGGGGAAAACAATATAGGGGCATTCGCTCTGTGTCAAACTGTGGCAAAAAGATTGTGTCACTGTGCAGTAAGCTTTATGAGGCGTCTCACTTTAGCTCACTTCTGCACTTCTGAGCGAAGGCCCCATGAAATAAAGACGTGCTGTCCAGCTTCCCCACTTGCCCGAGGGTGTGTGTGTCCATGGGGTTCACAAACACACCAACGGGCGGGGATGCCTCGGGCACCCTTACGGGCACACGGAGAGCAAGAAGTCCTCGACATTTCCGTGCAGGGGCTGGTCAGCAACCCAGTTGCTGTGCCCGATGTAGTTATTCTTGCGTACAACCGCCCTCGGCAGGTGCACCGGACCAGTCCCACACACGATACCGTGAACGGAGACGGTGCCGGTAGCTTCCCCAGAGGGGCCGCCGCGGACGATCGTCACCTCCACGGTAAACCAGGTCTGAACGGGCGTATGGACACCGGTGCACTCCACCCGCTTGAGGTCGCTGCCGTGGTAGGTGTCTAGCACAAAGTAGGGTCTGTCAGCGTTCAGTGACAGCACGATGTTGTCCTGTGCTGCACCATTCCCGAAGTCGAAGACGCGTGCCCAGGGTGTGATGCTTTGCATGTACACACTGGCACGCATGTAGAGCGGCCCACCGAAGGTCAGCTCGCGTGTCTCGTCAAATGTGTTGGGGTAGTGGAAGTACACCACCTGCGTCGGGGCGCTGCACGGCACGTTGGGGACACATGCGTCAAACTGGAAGTTCTCCACCTTCCCATTGAGGTCTGGGTCGGCCCACGTGCTGCGCCCGATGTAGTTCTTCTTGCGCACCACCATCTCCGGCAGGTGGATCGGGCCGTTCGCACACTCCAAACCGTCAAGAGAGATGGAAGCGGTGCAGTCGACCCCCCAGCCTGTGCCTCTGCGGACGATCGACACCGCGATGTTGAACGCGGTGCCCAGGGGCGGCTCCTTGTTGCAGATGACCTGCTGCTTCGTGCCGTGGCGGTACACAGCCAGGACGAACAGCTTCGTGTCCCCTTCCAGGGCCAGCAGCACATTGTTCATCCCGACCCCAGTGTCAATCCCAGTCCCGAAGTCGAAGACACGTGCCCATGTAGAGAAGCTGTTTATCGTCACAGTCGCCTTCATCTCCAGCGTCCCGCCGAACGTCGTTTCGGCCTCCTGGTTGAACTCGCTGACCGTCGCAAACTTCACCACCTCTTGCGGGGTGCAGGCCACCTCCGGTTCGACCGGCTCGTAGAGATGCTCGCATGTTTGCACGTAGAAGTCCGTCACCTGTTGGCGGAGTCGCCCCACGCGAGACATTCCTAAGTACCAGTAGTCATAGTAGGTGTCGCGGCGCAGCACTGTCTCGGGCAGATACATCGGCCCGCTTGCACACAGCATCCCATGCAGGTAGATCTTAGCAAGGCCGTTGATGTTCCACACGTCGGTGGGAGTGACCTCAACCTCCACAAGGAGATCTCCGTTCCCTGCCGGGGTTCCGCAGCTGAGGATCGGTGTTGCAGGCTTCCCGCTGCGCAACACCTGGAAGTTGACCAGCCCCAGGGTACGGGACACCATCACGGCGTCGAGCCCGGGGGTGTAGTAGGTGCCGCCGTTGCCGAAGTTAATGAAGACCCCATACTTGTTCTCCGGCTGCTGCAACACAGCATGCATGTAGAAGGTGCCGCCGATCGTCAGCTCCCCAAAACTGCCGCCAAAACCAGGGGACACCCTCAGGCTCTGCCTGCCCCGCCAGCAGGACTGGCTGCACCACGTGCAGGACCCCGCCAGCATCGTCATGGCACACACCATGCCCCCCTCCACATCGACGATCCCTGCGCCGCAGTCGCCTGTGGTGCACAGCCCCTCCCCCCCTGCGGGGAACGGATGCGCCGTGCCCCTCAGGCACCCCTGCGCCTCCTCCACCTTCACACCCGGGGCCACGCCAAGCATCGCTGCAAGCGTGCCCGCCACGAGGTGCGTGGCTGCGCTGCTGGCATCAGGGGCGAGGGGCTCTGCGACGGACGCCGCAGCGCTGTCTGCTGCCGCTGCCGCTGCCGGAGCTGCCGGAGCTCGGCCCACCCTCTCCCCGCTCACACCACCCACACCCGACGCAGACAGGTCGACACCTGGGCCGTAGCCCGATGTCGCCAGCCTGTGCCCGCCAGCATCCACCGCCCCGACAACGAAGGCGCCAGGGCAGGATGCGGGGTCGCCAAGGTTGTGCGCGCTGCTTCCGGCAGACACCACCACAGCCACGCCTGCCGCAACCGCACGCCGCACGGCATCCCCCACCGCACCGCTGCACCCTGCCGAGGCGGAGGCAAGGCTCATGGCGATGACACGGGCTGGGTGCTGGTTGCGCGGCACGCCCTCCACAGGCAGCCCGGCGCTCCAGAGGATGGCGTCTGCGACGTCGGAGGCGAGCCCGCCACACAGCCCCAGGACACGGACAGGCAGCACCTTGATGGCGGGGCTCTTTCTGCCGCTGGCTGCGTCGTTCGCTGCGGACAGCAGGGTGGCGGTGGCGGCCGTGCCGTGCCACGACGCAGCCCTGTGGTGGCCGTCGCACTCCCCCACCTCGTAGTCCCCTGCATCCGTCGGGTCGGCGTCACGCCCATCCCCGTCGCGTGCACGCCACGCCTCGGAGATGAAGTCGTACCCAGGGAGCAGATGTGCTGCGATGTCCTTCTCCTGTGTGATGCCCGTGTCCAGGATAGCGACGACAATAGTAGGCGACGATGTGGGTGCGGCAGGGGGCTCCGCAGTCGGCTTGAAGCGGCGGAAGAAGTCGAAGTGGCTCTCGCGGTCGGGGTGGTGGGGTGGCAGGGGAGGGCCAGCCCCTGCAGCTGTGTGGCGCATGATGCGGTCGGGCTCTGCGTGGGCAGACACGCTGACAAGCAGCGCGCCCAGGAGTGGCCACGCGGGCCGCATGTAGATGCCTTCCATCGAGCAGTACGGCTCAGGATTGTGCAAGCTGCAGGGTGTGGGGTGGTGGCTGGCAGGTGTGCTGATGCAGCCATGCAGGCATGGGTGAGCAAGACAGGGAGGGGCGTGGGGTGGGGTGTGAGGAGGGTGTACGGGACAGCCACACTTTAATCGTCGGGCACTGAGGTGCCTCCCGCTGTGGCCACTCAGCGAGCTTGTGCGCATGCACGTCATGCTGAGGGCGAGTTGTTGTGGACGAGGTGCTGCCACACGAGGGGCAAGAGCTGTCGGTGTTTGTGGGTTCGTTTCGTGATGTGCATTCTGCCCACAAGATGTCGTTCTCACGGAGTGGCATGGGCTGGCTTCCACCACACCACACACGCACACGCGTGAATCAGATGGGATGCGAAGCGAATACACACTGGCCGTACACATGCGTTGACTTGGCTTGGCTTGCAGGGCACGCTGAGAGCGGACCTTGATGCCACCACTGTTGTGAGGACTGATACATCATTCCGTACACACACACCTTACTGCAGTTGTGTAGAACGCACAGAACACCTGCTCTCGGTGCGATCTCGGTTGTAAAGGGGGGTCACAGCTATTGTTTACCTGGCTTCATGTAAATAGTAGATGTGCATGTAAATAATAGCTGTGAATAATATTCACTGTAAACAATACGTGTAAATGATTTTACACGCACGTACTGTTTACATAGTTCAGCATTTTTTTTCGAAACCTGTGCGGAATCGCGATTTTCCACTTCCATTGTCCTTTTCGGACTCCGTGCGGATCGTAGTGGGGTCATTTTGGTGGTATCGGTGCCAAGATTCATCCATGAAATGTTGGTCTGATTCAGTGACTGGGAGGCAGCTAGCCCACCACACCACCCACCCAGGCGGGACCCCCTCACCGGGCTTTCCAAACCCGGTTCTTTTGAACGTTTGGAACCTGCGCGGATCCTGGTGGGGTCACTTTGGTGACAGAGGCACCAAGTCTCACTCCTCAGAGCACCTTGGAAATATTTTTGAACCCCCCGAAAAATAAAATAATTGCACGTAAATAATAATCGGATGTAAACAATACATGTAAATAATTTTATGTAAACAATACCTGTAGGTAAACAATAGTCGTGAGGGGGGTTTAATTCTCACACATATCACACCCCAACCGGGGTGCGATTCTTATGTGCGATTTCCACTGCACAGTACACACACGCACACACAAGCCCTCAAGACTCTTGAAGCGGCCTGACTATTTAGTGTCTTCGTCGCAGCAAGGGGGCGATATATACCACCCTTTTTATTGATTTCACGTGTCAGTGTTTGACTTTTTCGCAACTTCATTTCTTCCTTTTCTCCCTCTCCAACCCCACCCGTGACACCACCAGGGTTTAGCTAGCCCTGGTCCGATTATCCCCGGTTCTTCGCTGAAGAGACGCGGCCGGGGGGAGGGGTACGAAGAGTACGCGTCGAAACCGGTGTCACGTCGTGTTGGGAAATCCTTCGGGAGTGCGATACTGAAGGGGAGGTGCTACTGCCCGTGCAGGGCGACACCGCCTTAAAACTTTATAACCACACACGCACACACCATACATCGGGCGTTATTGCGTTACCAGTAACGGTAATACCGTTATTTTTTCGGTAAAATAACTTACCGTTAATAACGTTCCAGAACGGCCGAATAACGTTATCCGAAAATCGGTAACGTTATTTTTCCGCGTTATACCGTTATCGATAACGGTAATACCGTTATTACCGTTATCAGGAACGGTAATAACGTTATCGGTAACGTTATTACCGTTATTACCGTTATCGGTAACGGTAATACCGTTATCAGTAACGGTAATAACGTTATTACCTGGGACCCCCCGTGTATAAGTCCCCCCCCCTTACCCCCGTGTTTAAGTCCCCCCCTGGGGGTCTGGCAGGGGGGGGACTTAAACACAGGGGGACCTAAACACGGGGGTGGGCTGGTCTGGAGGGTCATCAGGTGGCCCCTAGGCCCTCCAGGTGCTGTCTGAGTCGAAAAGTGGGGTGCCAAAAGTCCATCCGGACCGGAATTACCCCCCTACGACAGCAGAGGAAGAGGTCTTCTTGGTCTCCACTGTGCCACCCCCGTGTTTAAGCCCCCCCTGTGTTTAGGTCCGCCCCCCCCGTGTTTAAGTCCCCCCCGGCCGAAAATCGCCTCCAGGGGGGGGACTTAAACACGGGGGGTCCCAGGTACCGTTATTACCGGTAATACCGCGTTATTTTCGGTATTTTTGGGCAACTTCTATAGGGGGACCCTTTTCGAATTTTTTTTTCGGGGTGGCCAGAATGGGCTGTTTTAGGCTATTTGAGGCCATTTTCGAGCAAATTTTTGGGTTTAGAGCCACGCAAAGGGTCTAAAATGGGCATGCCAATCTCAAAATACAGCAGCAGTCTCTCGAGTCTTCCTTTCAGATGATTTTTGCATTGATCGCTTCCACCTCAACCCGTCACTCGTCACGCGTTTTGTTTTCTTCTCGCTGGCGCTAGTGATGTCGGCTGGCAGAAAAAACACACACAAAAAACCCCCCCCCCCGCGTGTCGAGTGACCTTACCTGTCTGAAGTACAGAAAATGTGTCGGGTTGGGTGGAGCATACACACACACATACACATATGTTCACACAACACAGGGCAAACCGCACAAACGTGTTCACACATCCGGCATCCTATGCGAAATACCCGCCGCTCCCCGGGAGCTGTTGCGGGAACCATCTGCTCTTCCGACCCACCGAGACTCTTGCCGTATTTTCTCTACCACACGGGGTGTGTTTTACCAAAAAATGCTCAAAATTCCGAGAGATTTCAGATTTTTCGAATTTTTTGACCGAGAAAATTCCGACCCCAAAATGTGGTCCTTGTGGTCTGGAACTGTCCGTTGTCGAAGGAATTGGTGAAAAAATCGTGATTTTTGGCCTCTGGATCACCCATGCCGTCCCAAAAATCAAGCAAAAGAGGTTTGGTAGGTGCATTTTTGGGTGAACATGAGCCATTGTGCCAACCTGCTTGATTTCACCCGAAAATTGGAATCCGTTGAATATGGTTTCTGATGAAAATGTGAAAATTTTCGACCTTCTTCGCAGTTTTTGCCACTTCCTTGCCCCATCTTTCCCACCCAAAATCGAAGTACCGTGAATGGTGTTGTTGAAAGGTCCAAATTGCGTTGGTTGTGCGTAGTTCTGCCGAAATCGTGCACACGTTGTGCATAGTGCATGTGTAACGCCATTTGCGACCAAAATGTAAATTTCCTGCACCCGAGCGTTGACGCTTCCACACACCCTTACAAACCCACTTGCCTGATGAAGGGGGTGGTGTGTAGAGCACGTTTGGCAGGGCTGAATGACACTTTCCGCGCGAAGGTCGTGTGCGTAATTAAAAAACGGTCCGAGGGCCGGAGGCCCGAGGCCTTTTTTTACCTGCACGAGGGTGCAATTGAGGCCGATACGGGGTGCAGATGATGGTTTCTTGCACAACCCAGTCATGTTTTGCACATCACGACGAACTCGGAAATTCCTCATATTTGCACTCCAGGTCTCATATTTGCACTGGTGCAAATATGGGACCTGGAGTGCGTGCAAATAATGACTGGGGGGTGCAAGAAAGTTCAAATTGTGTAGTTCCTGCGTACTTCGTGCGTAGCCCGAGCGTACTTTGGGTAGTTCGTGCGTATATTGTGCGAAGCGTCTTTGACAGCACCAGTAACGGACTTTTGGAACGTAACT
Organism: Rhynchopus euleeides; assembly: GCA_963210315.1. Lineage (NCBI taxonomy): Eukaryota > Euglenozoa > Diplonemea > Diplonemida > Diplonemidae > Rhynchopus > Rhynchopus euleeides. The sequence continues at coordinate 2,198,013 of OY723240.1, read as the reverse complement.
ATTTTAGAACGGACCGGGAAAAAATGGGCACGTCGCTACTTCGCGCTACTTCGTCGCTCGTAACGAGTAAAAATATCAGGTGGTTTATACACCGCCAATGTGAGGTGTGCGGGTGTATTCCTGAAGGATTCACTTCTGCGTCCACACTGAGTGATTTTGGAGTGATTTTCACTCCAAATTTCACTCCAGGAACATTGGATGCTGCAAGGTTGCAGGGGTTTCTGCAGTATTTGCCTTGAAAAAGCCAAAAAACATGATTTTTTCACGAAACTCGACATGTCCGTGCGTTATTATCCAAAAAATGGTCCCAGGGGGGTATTCTGGAGCCATCTCCACCAAAAACTACACCATCCGCCCGCAAAATTGTCCGAATAACGCAAGTTTTCATGAAAATAACGGAAAAATAACGCGTTATTTTAGGAGAAAACGTTTTCCAATTTTTTGACATCACGGAGTGGCCCCCTGGAGTGATATTTTACCCAAGAAAATTCTTTTAGGGGGGGTAGGGACCCGAGTTTCGGGTCAGATTCACCGGGAAATGCTGCCTTTTTTGGGGTCAAAAAATAACGCAAAAATAACGTTATTACCGTTACTGGTAACGGAATAACGCCCAATGTATGACACACGTTTATCTGGTTGTTTCGTGCAGGTCGCACCGAGTGGACCTGGTGCTGCCTCCACTGCCACACACCACACACACACGCGCGTGAAGTGACACTCAGTGCAGAGCACATCGACCACCTGGTCTTGATGTGCCCCACACACAGGTCAAAGAAGCTCATCTTTCAGCACGCTTCCGGGCGCACCGACACCACAAACTCGATGCTAACTACATCACCCAAGAGCGCCCAACTGGGGCGCGGCCTGTTCCAGGCTCTGCCCCAAAGGGTCGAGATGTGCACAGCCTGCCGCCTGTCAGCATATGTGCGACATGCGGCAAGCCGTGACTCCTGACGAACTCCTGCTGAGGGTGGGAAGGAGAGGGGAGGGGGGCATGGCCGGTCTTGCCTGCTGCAGTGTGCCTGCGAATATGATGGGGCCACAAAGGCTGCAATGCGGCATGAAGCTTCAGCTCGGCAATCTAGCAGCAGACACAGAGGGGCAGTGACCATAGAACACATTGAATCAAACCACTGGGACGGGGCGGGAGGGTGGGGATGGGTGCGGACACAGCCGCAGTCCGCTGCACACACACACGCGTGGCAGGTCAGGTGCACGGTGGCCTTCGAACGGAATGATGGCTGCTGGTTGTTGGCTGGCGTACAACACCTGCCACAGACCAGAGACGACACCCAGCGTATTCGGGCTGAAGACCACACTGGCCCTCCGCCTTGCGGTGTGCAGTGCAGTGTATATGAGAAGGTGCCATCTCCTGCACACGAGAAGCTATGCGATGCATGCGATGCAGGAGGGACGGGAAGAGGAGGAAAAGGAAGGAACGGAAAGGCACGGCTGTGCGTGCGTGCGTGGGATATGGTCGGGACATGCGAGAGGATGCGGTGGGCGTGCCAGGTGTCAGACTGCGGGTCATGCAGGGATCACCGTGGCACGGCTGTGCACCTGCAAGAGTCTCCTACTCCTCTTACTGCTTACTGCGCAGGCTCTGCAGGCTCGTTCGCAGTCTTCGTGGGGGCAGCAGCATCAGCAGACGGCTTGGTGACCACGACGAACACCAGCACAACCACCACCAGGAAGATGGCGACAGCCCCCATCACCGTGCCCGCGAGCCCCAGGTCGTAGGCCGTGTCGTCGTTGTCGTGCACTGCCGGGGTCGCGGTGGCAGGGATCGGGGTCGCCACCACCGGGGCGGGGGTGGCCTGCACCTCCGCCCCCGTGTAGGCGCGCACCGCACGCCCGTTGCGCGCCTGCACCGGGCGGTTGTTCCCGTACACGTCGAACGGCGACACGGTGTGCCCCTTCGCCACCGCCTTCGCCTTCCGGTCGGTGAACCCGAGGGCGGCCGTGAAGCGGTCCAGCTGGGCCTGGCTGATCTGGTTCACGTCGCTCATCACAATCCACTTCACCTTCTCCGAGCAGGGCGGCGTGGTGAGGGACCCGTTGTAGGTGTAGTAGCGCCCGGTCGTCAGCGTCGACCCGAAGTCGAACGTCGACGTCAGCTGTGCGGTGTTGGGGGAGTACTCCACAGACGAGTCGTCGTAGTACTCGTGCGACGCAATGCCTGCCGGCATCGCGGGCAGCGAGTCGAAGAAGTTGAGGTGCATGTTGGGCGACGTTGTCACACGGAACATCACCCCCACAACGGCGAGCTGTGCGGGTGTGTGTGGTGTGTGGTGTGTGTGTGTGTTGCGTCACAGTGGCGTGTTGGCCACATTGCTTGTGTTGCATGTGTTGGTTGTTCCACACAACCTGCAGAACAAGAACAGCAACAAGAAGAATAAGAAGAACAAGACATGCAGTCAGGCGGACACCCTCTTCACGTGCTGGCACAGCTGGGACATACGTCGTACGACGTGTCAGCACCGTCAGGCTGCTGGGCCGCAGGCACGTGCACCATGTGCATCTCCAGGTCGTAGTAGCCGCCACCGATGGTGTGCTGTGGTGGGTGACAGATGTGTGGTGGCAGTGGCAGTTGTGGTCTAGTGTGGTGTGGTGTGACAGGGACAACCACACAAACAAAAGATGCACAATGTGCACAGCCTGCGAGACAGGACTGGACTGGACTGGACTGGACACACAGCAAGCCACACACAGGCAAGGCACAGACCACAGACATACCTCAGAGGGGGCGTGGAAGTGCAGCTGCGCCAGCGACCAGTTCTTGTTCCCCAGGTTGGGGTCCACGAAGTGGTTCCCGTGGTTGTTGGCGGGCACCACCTGCACCGTGGCGCCCCTGTTGCTGACGCTGAACCCTGCGGCGGCGTGGTACGAGAACTGCATGCCCTGCAGGCTGTTGTCGATGTCGACAGACGCGACGTCCACAGGGCTCTGCGACTTCCCGCTTGCGCACGTCGGGTACTTCGCCGCACCCTCGTGCTGCACGGTCCCCCAGTTGGAAGGGCCGCGCCCGTCCAGCTCGTCGTACAGCCACAGCAGGCTCAGGCTGTCCCCCTGCTCGGCAGCGCTGGCCAGCCCCAACGCCGCACATGCCATCGCGAGGCGCATCATCTTGTGCCGGTGCAGGTGTCGGTGTCTGTGGCAGGGTGGTGCAGCAGGTCCCACCTGTGGCAGGGCCAAGTGTGCAGGCTTTTCATCCGCACAACACCACGGTGGTATGTGCGGGTGTGAGGGAGACAGGTGCTGTTGGCAAGCACACCATCACAACTAGCCCACCATTGTGATCAGGGGGCGGTTCAGGTCCATTTTCTGACGCATTTGCGGCGCGAAAACAAGCTCAAAACACAGAAATTCCATCGAAAACGGGCTCAAACATGCAAAATAGGGACATCCCCAGAAAAAAAATTGAAAAGGTACCCCCTGCAGGCGCCGGGCTATCGCCCACAAAAAGGCACCGGGAAGGCGGAATTGAACCGCTGCGGGTCACCCCGCCTACAGATTTGAAGTCTGCAACCAACACCAGTTGATTTCATCCCGGCAATAGTATCCTCCAAAGCCATGTCACCGCTCCACCAACACCACACCCTGCCTGCAACCTGCATGCAAGCCAATGATAAGGGAAGGGTGTGTGGGGTGTGGGATGGGACAGCCTGCGTGTGTGTCAACCTCTTTGACTTGGTGCGGCCCGTCTGTACAAGGCTTTTTTAATTTTCTCAGTGTTCCGTGTAGCTCGATAATTTCCGGCACACAGTCATTTGCTTGCTTGCACTGTGGGTGCAGCAGAGCAAAGTGTAGTGCGCTTTGCGTCCCGCCCCAAACTCCAGAGCAGAACCCACGAGACAAGATACAGAGACAAGGTACAAAGACAAGACACACCGTGTCTTGTGCACAGGGAGCAGCGGGTCAGGTGAGGGGTTACTTTATGAACGATGGTGCAACGCTGAAGCTGCAGGCAAGACGGGACCGTTGTATGGGACGGTGTGCAGTACGATGATCTTCTCTCTGCTCCTGCAGCAGGCCGTCCGTAAGCTTGGAGGCATCAGCTGCAGTGTTGAGAGGCTTGCAGCCCCTGCAACCGAGTCTGCCGATATCGCTGCCTTGGAGGAGATGACCCCGTCATCCGTGGGGCACTTCCTGACTACCCGTCACGCCCGAACGGCAGCACGACGGATCTCGCTATCCCACGACAGGGTGCGGCATGCGTGCTGGAGGGCGTCTGGGTCTTGTTGGACTGCCGCAAGAACTAGCTCACAATCGCTCTTCAGAGTGTCGTCCGCGTACTCGAGGGAACAGCCATTTTGCCGAACTGCAAGAAAAACAATCACGCGATCACCCTTCAGGGCGGAGGATGTGTGGTCGAGGGCCAAGCCGTCTTGTTGAACTGCAGCAAGAACTACGTCGCGATCTTTTTTCAGGGTGTCGTGTGCGTATTCGAGGGCCGCACCCTTTCGTTGAACGACCTCAAGAATGAAATCCCGATCCCCCTTCAGGGTGTCAGCTGCGTGCTCGAGGGCCCTGGCATCTTGTTGAACTGCAGCAAGAATAATCTCGCGATCTTTTTTCAGGGCCTGCTGTGCGTACTCGAGGGCAGCCCCTTTTTGTTGAACCACATCAAGAATGAAATCACGATCTCCCTTCAGGGCCTTGTGTGCATACTGGAGGACCCAGCCATGCGGTTGAACTGCAGCAAGAACTATCTCGCGATCTCTCTTCAGGGTATCAGCTGCGTACACAAGAGACCAGCCCTTTTGTTGAACTGCCGCAAGAACGATCTCACGATCCCCCTTCAGGGCGTCGTCTGCATGCTGGAGGGAGCTGGCATCTTGCTGAATCGCAGCAAGAATGAATTCACGATCCCTCCTCAGAGAGATGTGTGCACTACCAAGCACGCGACAGATGCCACCCGAGACACGGCAACATTCAAGCACAGCGGCACGTGTCGTCGCCCACAGCGGCACCCTCCACAGCCCCACCTCCCCACGACACACCGCATCAAGGTGGCGGTCGGGACACAGGGAGACCTCGACCTCACACCCGGACACGATACCTGCACTGCTCAGTGGATCCTCGTCGCACACAACCCGACCCCCCACCGACAGACGCAGGTCGACCTCCAAGGTATCAGTGTAGCAGAACGTCTCCTGTGCCCTGCGCTTCAGGCTGTCAGGCGTGTCGTCAATCCCGATGTCGGCAGCATGCGTCACGCCCGACACCATATCCTTCAGGAACACCTCCATCACCAAGCCTGTGCTGCTGCCCTGCAGGTGGCGTGCCTCCGGCAGATGGGAGGAGGGGTGGCGAAGTCGACAAAGAGAGAAAGACACAGTCAGCAGATGGGGGGGGCGGCTGTACTGCGACCTGGATCGTGCAGCTGGCGCTTTGGGCGAGAAAACGATGGGCAACGAGGGCTGGAAAAGTGGAGAGACTCGGTGCGCCAGAAAAGACCCCCGGAATGGGGCCACCCTCTCCCCGAGGGGGTTGCGGCTGTGAGCAACTGCTCAGAAAGGGTTCTCTGTGGGGAACTCCCGCCACCCCCGCAACCCCTGCGTGCGCAGTGCACTGTCGGTGGTAAACTATCTGTGCCCCCGCTGGATCGTAAAGTGACAGCAAAACGAGACAACAAACCAATTACTGCCGAAAGTTGTTTTGTTGGAACGCAGACCCCACTCTTTGTGTACACCACTCCCCCGGTCTGATGAAGTGGTGTGAGTGGGGACGCACGATCCAGCTAAAGACACAGAAAGTTTCCCCAGTTGGCTACGCCAGGGGATAAGATAGGTCTGGTTTTCCGGTTTTCAAAACCAGGGTTTCCCGGTTCCCGGTTTTCTGGAAAAAAAAAAAGGTCGATCTCATTTTTGGCGGTTTTTTTGTGACTTTGGGACAGTAAAACAGTCAGAAAAAACGCCATAAAAAAATAGAAAGTGACCCCATCGTGATCCGCACAGAGCTCAAATAGTCCAAAGAAGGCAGAGAAGCGGAGAAGAAAAAATGGACCTAGCGGGTGGCCCGGTGGGTGGTGATGCCCTCGTCATGCAGGTCTCTTCTGTTTGAAGGTGCACACATGGTGGACTCCAGCCACCCTAGCGAGTGTCTAAGAGGGAGTCTAAGACTGCAGTCTGTACTGGAGACGGGAGTCTATTTTCCAGCTAATTTACGCTCAGACTCCCGCTAGTTGAGACTCATAGGAGACACACGGTGTACTCCAGCGGAGGTAGGGTAACCTCCGCTGGAGTTCACCGTGTCGTCTGCCTCTGTGCAGCGTCACTCGGTGCCATCGAATACATGGCGACAGCCCACCAACTCGAGACAGATCTGCTTGTCTGGAGGGCTGAGACGAGAACACGAACGTCTTTCAAGCAGTCTTGAAGGTCGCCAAGCCTATTGGGGGCAACTAACAGATGAGATTTGTTTGTTGCCTGTCGTCACAGCTAGGTGCCCATCTCCTCGATAACGGAATGTGTGCAGAGATCTCGTGGACCCTTTGGCCATGACAAGGTCTGTCGTGCACCCACTCCACCCACAACGCACACCTGTCACGAGTGGTCGCTCCCCCGCCCTCCTCCACCCTGAAGGTTAAGGACCAGTGATCTCCTGCTGGCCGGGCTGCGATACAGCGAAGCCTTCCTACTTACAAGCGAATCCAGACTGTAGGGAACAGATGTTCACTACCGTGGCCTCCGGCGGCTGGGGGGCTCCGCCCCCCAGACCCCCCTGAAAATTGCACCAGACCGGTTTTTTGGCCGAGAGTCCAAACTTTCAAAGCAGCTGCTGCGCCTGCCCCACCAAGCAGCCTCAGTACGACAGGACGCGCGCAGGCACCGGGCCCTCTCAGATTCTGGGAGGGTTTGCGCGGGTCGCGCGCGCCGAAGGCGCGCGCGAAAAATTTTTAAAACCAGAAAAACCGGAAAACGGCGCCAGAAAAAAAGTCTATCTTATACCCTGGCTACGCCGAACTAACAAAAAAAAACTCGCCGCAAAGCTAACAAAAATACCACGCTCTCTTCGCAACGACTCGGTATTGTGCACAAGAGGGGGGGGGGGGGGGAGGGGGGATGGGGAGAGGGGTGTCTGTTGCGGCACCGAGGGGATTCCGCACGAACTGAACAGACACCCAGAACTGTACTATTCACCGGGCCGCGCCCTGCGGGGGCTGGCGGCACTCGCGCCAACCCCACCCCCCTCCCACACACACGCACACCCTGACCCCGTGCCCCCCCCGTCAGGCACAAAGGGGGGGGGGGGTAGTGAAATCGAATTTGAAGGGAGCACAAGAATGATCACCCTTCACTCGTTATGCAGGTTGTGTCTGAAATCCAGTGTTTTTTCCGGCCTGTGTTGTGTTGTTGTACTGTGTGGGCAATTAGGCTGTGATGGTATGCAAAAACGTTCTTTGGTTCTCATGATCAAACGTCAAGGCACTCATCTGTGGAAATGTGCGTAACTGGTGTCATCATTGTAGTCAGGTTCATGTAGCCTATGTGACCGCAGTGATGTCTTCAGTCATTCCATTTGCATGTTAGCTTGTTCGTTAAAAGAGGCCCCCCCCCGTCAGGCACAAAGGGGGGGGGGGTCAAGAGAGGCATCCAAAGGGTAGCCGAGCCTCGGCAGCGCCAGGCGGGGTGGGGCTTGGCGTATCCCACCTTAGCTGCTGCTGATGTTGCTGGGTTCCACAAAAGATAAGGCTGTTGTTTTGTGCGCCAAACCCGGGGCAAAATGGAACACTATCGACACATGTCACTCAACACGGGGGAATGGGGAGGGGAGAGGTTGTGGTGAAACGCACACACCTCGACCTGTGATGAGGTGAGATGTGGCTCTGCAATTACGGCACTACGCGTGCCGTAAACTCGAATGACCTGCTTTCTCCGTGTTCCATTTCCTCCTTCATTGCATGAGGCTACAAAACAAAAAGCACGCCCCGCAGCCTGATGAGGAGATTGTATTTTGCTGCCCAAAAGCGCTGCCTACTGGGGGCCTTCGCTCAGATATGCAGGGAGGTGAGGAAGGGTGAAACCGCCCCACAAAACTGGCTGCAACGTGCCACAGTTTGACACACACTGGCACAGAGTGAAGGCACCCACTATCTTTTTGACACTGACAAGGAGCCCCTGTTGCAAGTAAAAAAAGCGTAGCGACCGTGCTTCCTTCTTCCTTAATGATGCGTTGACGCTTCCACCACCCTAGCCTGCTGCTTTGATGTGGCTGTGGAGCACATGTAAACACGAAATAGCAAGACACACAGAAAAGAAGCAGGTCGTCGGAATCACTCCTACACTTTTACGCATCATGCATGTGCTTAAAAAATAGTCTGAGGTTCTGTTTGTGCGCACGAGCGGCAGTGTGTTGCGGCCCCTGTGAAGGGCGTTGCTGTGAATAAATGGTTTTGTGCTGCTCTCTCAAAACACACTGCGCGTCGGTACGCTCCCAATGGCTCTTTCGCTGTGACAAGCAAGCTTGTTTGGGCAAAACCTTTGCGTCTGCAAATCAGAAAGGAGCGGGGAGAAGAACCAGCGGGGGTTCGTCGATCGCGAGAACACCCAAAATAAATAACGCGGCCCGTTTTTTCCCCGCCTCTGCGTGTCTCTCTCTTGCTCATTCGCATACACTTCACGCGTGACTTATCCCTTTACACTCTGTGCCGAATCTGTGTCAGCCTTGCCTCCTGTTTTGTGAAAACCCAGCTCACAGGACTGCTCCAGAGAGCGGAAGGCACCCCGTGAAATGGAAAGATAGGATGCGGGCCAACAAATGGCGTGCCTGAGGCCCCTTCTGTGAGAAGTTTAAAAGCGATGTTTCAGGCACCAACAATAACAGAAATCTGATTGATTTCCCCTGCAATTGGCCCACTTTGCTGCACTTCAGAGCAAAGGAAGGCGGGCCCTTGGCACCGCCCCTTCGATTTGTGGTATACACTGCCCAGCAACTGTATGAAACGGATCCGGACCAAACCTTTGTTTGCTGAGCGCCATACAAATAACGGTTCTCTCGCCTCACCCTGTAACTCGTATGATTGGGGTGTGAATACCCCCGCGGAAGAAACCTCACACCAAGGAAGAACCTCACACCAAGGAAGAACCTCACACACACACACACACGCGCGCGCGTGAATCATTTTTACTGGGGGGAGGGGGGGTCGAATACTAGAGGTGGTCAAATACTTGAGGAGTTTGGGAAATGGGGGTTTTGGCGGGCCGATATTTAGAGGGCGGGGGGTGGGCGATGGGTTTCTTTCCTCAGAGAAAATCGTCGGATCTCTGCATATCTGCATCACTGCATCAACTCCTCTCCCTGAAATCACTCGCGCACAATGCCGCCTACAACTGCTGCCGTTGAACATATGCACCAGCCCACAATTTTGTGCTGCAGAGCACCTCAGGAGGAACAACACGAATAATAAAGGGCCCCTCAAGCCAGCCGGTAGGCTAAATACTATTGACTATTGAGGGATCCAGGATCCCGAAACAATTTACTCAAAAGTTATCAAGAGGCGAAAAAATAAATTTACCCACTTTTTTCCTTCAGTGGTCCAAGGAGTAATGGGGGTTTTTTTTCACCATTTTTGGCGAGAGAAAAAGTATGAGGTACGGATGCACTCAAACAATGCGAGAATGCGGTTTTTGAAGGGAAAAACCCCAGAGGGAGAGAGGGGGGACGACCCCTTCCCCACCACCCCAGAATGGGAATATTACAGGAATAGTTGCCTTTGCCTTCATATTGCCACTCCCATGGATGCCCCTTCCTGGCTAGGGCTGGCTCGTGTGCTTCGCCCTCTGGACTGTATCCAGCAGCTTGCTCGTCGCTACCCATCCACCCTCGGGCAGCTGGTGAGACGACACGGTCGGGCGTGGTGGTAGACTGTGACACCTGCGGCAGGACGTGGGAAGCAAAACAGGACGAGACATTTGCGCTGGATGGGCTGAAGGACCTCGCGGATCTCACCACGACCAAAAAAGGTGCAGTGCAACACCTGCGGCGGGGAGGCCACTTCAAAGCTCGCTGCTTGCCGCTTCGCAGAAGTTCTCTTCGGGGTTGTCGATCGCTTCGATAGTGCCGGGAAGAAGGTCAAGACGGCAAGCAGCATCCCCAACGAGCTTGAGCTGTTGGAGGTGGTCCCCGGGGAGATCGCGAGCGCGGAGCCGACCACGGTGACGTACCGGCTCACAGCCTCGTCTAGTGCTGCGAAGGGGCCCGATCAGCAGTCCGCAAAGTACGAGACGCAAGCCGCTCGGTTCCATGGCAGTCGCGTGCTGAAGTGGGTCGTGACAGGGACGGAAGATGCGCGCACCACCGCCAACAACCCGTCTGCAAGACCCTCACAGAAAGTGCACTTTGCAATGTACGTTCGGGAAAATGACGAGAGGCCACTCGGTGTTGGCAACGACACCGACTACGACAGCAATTTTGATTGTGCCGAGAAGAACACGCAGGCTGTGCAGACTCAGGCGCAGCCTGAGTCTGCACAGCCTGCGTGTTCTCCTGGTGATCGGTGCTGCACGACTAGAACTAGAGTCGTGGTGCCGGGGAGGTGTTGGGTATGAAGACCGTTCAGGCTTTTTGATTGTTTCTAGATTCATGGTGTGGGAGGAGGGCGGGGGGGGGGGTCGCAAACAACCGTCGGAAGCTGGGAAGACGGGAAACCGCGGCAAAAAAACGGTGTGAGTGAAGGAACTCCTGGACCAAAAAAGTGGGTAAATTTGTACTATTTAGAATTGGCCAAAACCTGGAAATGGGCACTATTTAACCGGATGGCTGCCTCAAGCATTGCCTCCCCCCCCCCCCCCCCCAGTAGTGGCGTAGAGCACACCGAGCCCCACTGATGTTGATGTGATCCCCCTGTACACACATACTCTTAGATGCAACGGCGAGGCGTTGTTGGGAGAACCCAATTTAACTTGTGTTGTGCGTCACGACAATCACACATACGGTGCACTGATCATGCAGGCGGTACCAGGGGGGGGGGGGGGGGGCGACACACGGAGACAGGGCATCACGCAACAACCATCTGCAAAACCAGGTTCGCTGCCGCTCTCCGTCTCCCTTGCACGAAGGGGCGGGAAGGGGGCGCTTCGCTCGAACAGTGTACAACGGGCATGGCCCCAAGGTGGTGCGGCAGATCGGCACAGCGAGTGACATTTTTCGCACCCCCTCCACCCCCCCCCCCCTCCCCCTGCCCCGCACTCCCTCCATCCACCCACCGACGAAATGAATTTGTATGAATCGCGTCACCCGCACACTTTCAAAAACAATATACCCCTCCTCGCAAACGATGAGGATAAGGGCGGCAGGCGGTGTGCGCAGGTTGTGCCGGGTTTCCAGAACTGAACTGAGATGGGCACCTTCGGCGCGAAGATCGATATGCGCGCGGGGGGGGGGGGGAAATGGCGGTTGGGGATGGGGGGGGGGGGGGTAAGGAATAACCGTATCGTAACCTATTCGTAGAACCCGAGTCAATCTCGAGGGAGAGAGAGAGAGAGAGAAGAGAGTGTAGTGCCGGAAGCTGTCCACCCCCCCCCCCCTAGGCATACAGTGCAAACGATAATTATTATCGCATACGATAATTATTATCGTACTCCCATTATCGTATATTATCGTATACGATAATATACGATAATGGTGCGATAATTTTTTTGAGATTTTCGGAAAACCAGAAATCAGCCCAGAACACATTGAAAAAGTGGTAAAAGTGGAGCCGGAAGCTGCCATTTTTGCTTCTTTGAATTATTGGTGACGGGGGGCTTCACTCAGAAGTGTAGAATGTCCCTCACAAATGGGTGGCAGACACAACACACATAGTGCCATGACATGCGCAGCACTATGTCTGTCTGGGGCATCCTGTCAATGAAGCTGGCACCGTTGGAAGAAGTTTCAGGCACAGGGGGGCGGAGAGGTTACAGGATACTGCCACGCACATCCGTGACACTCATTTGCGTGTGCGCTCTCGACCCGTGTGTCTATCGCTATGTTGTGACTGGGCCACCACCTCAACGCAGCGTTGAAGCGAGCAGTGCGCCAGTCATACCCCCGGGCGTATGCCTTCTGCACGCTGGTGTCGCAGTTCTTCGGGTGCAAGTCGCGCCGGCACCGTTGGAAGAAGTTTCAGGCACAGGGGGCGGAGAGGATGCATGATGCTGCAACGAACATCCGTGACACTCATTTGCGTGTGCGCACCGCTCTCGACCGCGGAGCGGTGCGTGCGCTCCGCAAGCTTCTCCCATCCGTGAACGTCACAGATACCGATGCGGTGGTGCTGGAGCGGGCTGCCGCCTTTGTGGCGGAAACAGACGACACCCACGCCGCCAATGTGGAGGTGTCCAGCCCTCAGCAACCCGCCTCTACTTCGGACACTCGATGGGCAGCGATGTTCGACCTGACAGTCCACCTGCAGACCCGGTGTGCGATGCTGCTGCAGTTCGTCAGCGTGGAGATGGCGAGGAAGAAGAAGCCACTCACTCTCAGGCAGCTCTCTGAGCACATCCAGAAGGGAACATGGGAAGAGCACGTCAGCGAGACGGTGGCTGTGGCTGAGATGGTGGAGCCGGTGCTGTGGCTCGTGCGATGGGTGCAGAACCCGGAAGCCCGTCCGGGGCACATCAAAGTGCGGACTATCACGGAGGAGTACCAGAAGGTGGTGACGAACACCAGTTATCCTGCTCCTATCCGCACCTTGCTGAAGGATGCCTGGGAGTCTTGGCCGTCGAAGGCGAGGTTCGAGATGGCGCTCATCTTCGACCCGGAAACCGTGCTGATGGCTGACTTCGACGACTTCCCCGACATCACAAACCAGCTGGTGTGGGCCGTGGATTTCCATGCCCTTGCTGACGACGAGTGCTGGGCGGAGTTCACACAGTACCTCAATGCCCCTGCCGAATCCCTGCAGACCGACACCCCGATTGCGTTCTGGCTGGAGAAGGGGAGGAAGCTGTTCCCCATCCTGGCGCCACATGTGGTGGCTTGGCTCCGCACGCCTGTGTCGGTCACACAGGTCGACAGTGTGTTTTCGACGGCAGAGTCCCGCAAGTCCAAGCGGGGGTCGAACATCTCGACGAAGACCTACGCGGATCGTCTGTTCTTGCAGCGGAACGGCGACCTCCTCGGCTACTTCGACAAGAGCAACCGGTTCGCAGAAGCCCTCGAAAGGGACTATGTCTCTGATGATTCCTCTGAGGAGGACGAATCCGAGACTGAGATGGATATCATTTAGAAGGGGGGATGGGGGGGGGGGGGGGCGGCGTGCCAGGTCGTCTGTCCGTGATGTGGTTCCTGTGCTGTTCGGTGGGCGGGTGGGGGGGGGGGATGACGAATTCTGTCTCGATGTCTGATGACATCGAGGGTGTTGAAGGGACTGGGGGGGGGGGGGGCGATGAATCCTGATGACGGACGAGTATGTGAAGGAATCTGACGAGGGCAGTGGTGTTCAAGAATAGTGCAACCCAGTAAGTATCGCATACGATAATCCCATTATCGTATACGACCGGATACGATAATTATTATCGTATGCGATAACATACGATAATGGGATTATCGTATGCGATAATATACGATAATAATTATCGTATCCGTTCGTATACGATAATGGGATTATCGCATCATACGATAATGGATTATCGTATGCGATAATAAATTATCGTATGCGATAATTTTCCGAAAATTATCGTATCTGGTATATGTGCGATAATAATTATCGTTTGCACTGTATGCCTAGGGGGGGTCAAATGGGGGTGACAAACACGATTTTTCAAAAAACCGGCGCAGAGGCCCCAAAGCCCCCGTAAACCCTCCAAACCCCCCCAGATCGGTCCGGAAACCCATCGAACCCCACTTTTCCACCATTCCGGGCACCTCAGGTGCCCGAATTGGGGTACCTAAATTTTGTGCCACCGTTTGGTACCGGACAGTGCCACTGTGTGGGAGGTTGGAAAAGAAAATGCCCCAACACACCACATCTGAGGGTTGCAATGCATGTTGCTTGCCAACCACGTCATCCGGTGGGTGTCAGGCGCTATGTAGGTGGCATGAGCCAGGTCTTCGATGTGTTCTGGCTTGTATATGTACCTCCCTGCCTGCGGCACAGGCACTGCCTTTGTCCCCCACACCAGCCACAGAGAGCGTATTGTACTCGGTCCACGGTTGCTGATTCATTGTGATGCGTTGTATCCTCGAGTGAACGTCACACACTAGTGGCACCACCACCCGCCATCCGAGAGCTGTATTGACTTTGCGCCCTTCCGTTGCATTCACCTCGCCACGCATATTGCACCGTTCAGTACCAGTGCTCTTGGGCCAGGCAAAGTAGACCGCAGCAACTACCAATTCTGGCACAATGGGTACCACGACAGCGCACTTCGTGTGTTCCCGGAATGTACAGCTCGTGTTGCAACAGTCGTTGTCAACACATCCCGGTTGTGGAGCACTGCTGCACAGGAATCACACGACCATCTGGACTTGTTCCGTACCTACAGGCAGCCTCCCGGTGCATGGTGGCAGGGAGGTACATATACAAGCCAGAACTCATCGAAGACCTGGCTAATGCCACCTACATAGCGCCTGACACCCACCGGATGACGTGGTTGGCAAGCAACATGCATTGCAACCCTCAGATGTGGTGTGTTGGGGCATTTTCTTTTCCAACCTCCCACACAGTGGCACTGTCCGGTACCAAACGGTGGCACAAAATTTAGGTACCCCAATTCGGGCACCTGAGGTGCCCGGAATGGTGGAAAAGTGGGGTTCGATGGGTTTCCGGACCGATCTGGGGGGGTTTGGAGGGTTTACGGGGGCTTTGGGGCCTCTGCGCCGGTTTTTTGAAAAATCGTGTTTGTCCACGTAAAAGGGTGGCATTTGACCCCCCCTACCCCCCCCCCCCCCCCCGCCCCCCTGCAGCAAAACCACACGGTGGACTCCCACCCCCTGGAGCGGGGGTCTGGGAGACCCCCGCTAGCGGGAGTCTGGACCCCCGCGAGTGGGGGTCTGGACCCCCGCTAGCGGGAGTCTGCCCTGCTATTTTTGGTGCCCAGAAGACCCCCGCTCGCGGGGGTCCAGACCCCCACTCGCGGGGGTCCCTACCCCCGCGAGCGGGGGTCGGGCCTCGCCAGACCCCCGATATTCCGATATCCCAAAAAGGTGCACCCTGACGTGTGGGAGTCCACCGTGCAGAGCAAGCTCCTCAGCAGCGGCACGTTCGCTAGTTCCTACTGTTCCAAAAAAAAAACCCCCCCCGACCCACCCACCCCCCCCTTGGCACCGCCCAGACCGCCCGGGCAGGTTTTCAAGGCGGCACTCCCACACCCTCAGCATTGGAGCTTAACTTCCCGTATCCCCCCCCCCCCCACCCACACACCCAAACACACCAGGCATGTCGCTAAGCGTCGACCGTCGACCCAGTGATTTTGGGTTTCCCCCCCCATAAAAAAGCGTCGACCCAGCGTCGACCCAGTGGAACTGGGTTGCCATTCAAGCCTGGACCAAGCGTCAACCCATTCCGGGTCGACGCTAACCTAGCGTTGACCCGGTTCCACTGGGTCGACGCTCACCAAGCGTCGACCAAGCGTCAACCCACTTTCACTGGGTCGACGTCGAAGAGAGTATGGTTTTGCAGGAACAGATGCTCACTACCGTGGCCTCCGGCGGCTGGGGGGCTCCGCCCCCCAGACCCCCCTGTATAGCGTGTGCACACAGGTCAGGAATCCAACAGCTCCAGTAGCCTCAGGAGGACGCAGCCAACTCACACAGAATCTGTACGCCCACAATGAACAGATGTTCACTACCGTGGCCTCCGGCGGCTGGGGGGCTCCGACCCCCAGACCCCCCATCTCGCGTGCCCGTCTAGTAACCAAGTCCTTGCGCTTCAACGGCCGTGGCATATCAGGGGGTAAATCATGGTCCCGAAAGCCATTTTTTGGGTTTCTTCCGGCACCCGAGGATGGCGCGAGCGGGAGAGGAACCACGGAAGGAACCCAGCGCCTCACACCGTGCCCACCTAGCGGTCCACCGACGGGAAAATTAGGCAACAACACGAGCGCGCGCGAAGCGCGCGCGAGAAAAATTGACCCCTAGTGTTTCCCCCTGATCCCCCCCCAAAACAGGAGCGTCAACCCACCAAATCTCCATAATCGAAAAGTTAGCGACAGGCCTGCAAACACACCCACACCCCTCACGGGCAGGGTTGGGTGTGTGTGAGTGTTGCCTCGAGGGGCACGGGAGTCGCCACACACAACAGAGGGTGGGGTACCGCTGGGCGGGCGTTGCCGGGGCAGAGCGGCGTTGTTCAAGTCGGTGGGGGGGGGGGGCGCAGAGAGGGGAGAGGGGGAGGGGGGGTGGGGAGGAAGAGTGGCGCTTGCGTTGGCTGTAGCTTCAGGGGGGGGGGGGGGCAGCACGCCAGCGGCACGTTGTCAAGCACTTGAGGAAGAGAGGGAAGGAGAGGGTGAGTGAGTGAGTGAGTGAGTGAGGTAGAGTCGCTTCCACACGCCCCGTTTGCAAACAAGCTGGCAATTTGTTTGTGCGCCAAATCCGGGCAAAACAAAAGCAACTCCACAGCCTGATGAGGGGGCGTTTGTATTTGTTGCCCAAAGCGCTGCCTACTTCTTTTGTATCCGTCAGGGGGATAACCGGCTGGGGAGAGAACCGGTGTGAGGCACTTGAGTGCGACCAGTGCGACCTTTCTTGTTTGACACTGACAAGGAGCCCCTGTTGCAGTAAACAATAAACCACCCATCCCACCCCCTTCTTTACGCCACGCAGCACGGATCGTGCCGCTTCTTCTTCCTCCGGCACACCTCACGCCGCTGCGTGAACTTTTCCGTCTTCCCTGTCAGGTTGCTCCCCGTCAGGGAGAAGCTGTCGTGCACCACAAACCCTGTCTCCTCCACATTACACACCGGCACGCTGCTCAGCTGCGTCCTCTCCGCAACGTGGATGTAACCGGGCCGCCCGTGATCCGGAGTGGGCGAGGTGACGTACACCACACAGTCCCCGCATGCATCAATCGAGCGGACAAACCCGCCGATCTTCAGCATCCCGACACACTCATATGTTGCGATATCCCACACGGATATACCCCACCCTGCGCAATAGAGGTAGCGGCCTGAGGGTGACACCGCAATGCACTTCAGGAACATCGTATAAGCATGCAGCATGTCGGGGAGCCTCTCGCAGTCCACAATTCCGGTGAGGAGGAGCTGGGCGCTGCCGCCAGCGCTGCTGCTGCAGGCCTCCCAGACAGCGACCTGCAGCCCACCTAGAGAGTAGAGGAAGCGCCCGCAGGGCGACAGCTGCACCGAGGTGACGGACCCGACGCCCACCGATGCTGCTAGGGTGAGGCTGTCCCCCGCTGCGGGGACCCGGTAGGCATGCAGGCTCTGCTCGCCGTGCACTGCGTAGAGCATGCTGCTGTCAAGGGATACGACGAGAGATGTAAGAGCCCCAGCCTCCTGCAGGGCGAGGTGCCGCACCGCTGCCCCCCCAGGCTGGTCGATGCTGCTGATGTCCACGCTTATGATGCCCGACGCGGCTGTCACATACAGCACCTTCCCAGAGGGAGCCATAGAGATGGCGGTGCAAACCTCGGCAGTCGGAAGGTCTATCAAGCGGAGCCGCCATGTCGACGTATCTCGCACCTCGAGGCAACCTTTGATGTGGGTCATCATGTACAGGGCGTCGCCCGATGGGGAGAGGGCGAAGAGGTTGGGGTCGGGGACCCAGCGGAGGGTTTTGGTGTGTGCGCCGGACTGTGTGTTCCACACGTCGACAGCCGCGTCATCGCCTGCGGCGTAGATGCGGGAGCCGCAGGGAGATATGACGATGCGTGTGACGGAGCGGGAGGCACCACCATAGTCATAGAGCTTGACAGGGAGGTGTTTCAGCTCGATGAGGATTTCCTCGCCCGAGCCGAGGCCCAGCCCCTGCAGTGCAGCGGTGTCGTCGTCGAACATGCATGTCTGCGATTCCCGCGAGAGCGACAGGCTGACCGCTTCCGGCTTCAGCTTCAGCTTTGCCAGATCGATGACACGCAGCTTCACGCTCAGCACGGTGTCATCCCGCGTGATCTCAAACACAAACCTCTCTCCAGTTATCGCGAGCCGCGCCGTGATCTCCATTTGAACAAAAAAAATATACAAATTGAAGAGGGGGGGAGGGGGGGGCGTGATGAGATAGAGTCACGAAAGCAGGAAAGGGGGGAGGGGAGGGGAGGGGGGGGAAGAGTGGAGGTGTGAGGTGATACTGGCTGTCCCAAAGAGGGATGGGCGAAAGAGAGTTGGAGAGAGAGAGAGAGAGACACACACCTCTACCCCTTCACCCCCCCCCCCCCGGACTGGTTTGCTTTCCCCCCTCCCCCTTCCCCTCCCTCGATTGGGATTGGCACCCAGATCAGGAGAGGGGAGGGGGGGGGGGGGACCTGAACTGCCCAAATCACACTCTCTCACGCGTGAATATTTTTTACAGCAGTGTGTAGATCACACCCGCAAGCACGTCCTGCTCGCGATGCAATCTCCACCGCAACAACAGTGATGCACACACACGGAAACCAGGGAGAGGGGTGGAGGGGGTAGGGGTGGGAATGGGGTGAGGCCCACCCCCTCAGTGAGAACGGGCACTTTGCAGAGAAAGCTGCGAAAGCTGCGAAAAAGGGGGGGGGAGGGGGTGTGTGGGGTGGAGAGAGAGAGAGAGAGAGAAAGAGAAATGACAAAGGGGAAAAAAAATAACGAAAATACCCTTATTTTCCCCCCCCGGGGCCCCGATGTTTTGTTAGGAACTGGCACGGCGCACCCCCCCCCCCCCCCTCTCCCCCCCCACACGGCGCACTAGTCGACGAGATAACTAGTTAGCTAACGAGTGGACTAACAAGTGATAGGCCTAACGAGTGATCACGAGAGATTGCTCTTTAATTTCGATCGATCACTCGTTAGATAACTAGTTAGAAAATAACTAGTTACCTCACTCGTCAAACTAGAAACTAGGGCGCCGTGCAAAGTCGCAAACAAAACAAAATAGAGGGGGGGGGGGGAGAGGTGGGAGAAAAAAAATGAAAAGGAATGACAAAGCCTGGGCTAAAAAAGGGAAAGGGTTGAATGATACAATCAGGCTATAGGCTATTCAACAGGCGGTGTTGGGGGAGGGGGGGGGGGGGGCTGGGGGTTGCAGCCCCCACACTCAGACTCACAGGCCCCCCACTCCCGCACGCATGCACCGCCAGGAGCAGTGGGGCCACACCTCCTCACCCCCGTGGGCAGGGAGGCCCTGCGAGGCAAAATCTTGCGCACCCCCCACTCCACCCCACACCGTCTAACCCTTGCGCCCAACCTTCCTGCTTAGCGCAGACCGGGCGGGGGGTGGGGGCGTGGGATGTGTGTGTGTGTGTGTGGGGAGGGTGGGTGGGGACGCCGTCCTGTCCACCGCCTACGCCCCCCCACCACCGTTCCACCCACCCCGACCCCACCCCCCCACCACCCTCGCCCAGCAGGGTGGGGTTGTGCTTGGTGTGGGGAGGGGGTGTGTGGGGCGATGTGTGTCCTGTAAGATGTATGGTGAAGCGGTGTTTTTTGCTGCGTTTTTGGAGGGGGGTGGGTGATGGGGTAAATTCAAAAGGCAAAAAAAAAACGCTGTGTCTGCAAATCAGAAAAGGGGAGAGAAGAACCAGCGGGGTATTCGTCTATCGTGAGAACACACCCTACACGCCTGCTGCGGGTGTGGTGTGTCCTGCATGATCTGCATAGCAAAGTTTCCTGCGTTGTTAGCACAACTCAAAAAAAAATGCTGGATTTCCATGTTCAAAAGCTTTGATCAGGGGTGGGTGGGTGGGTGGGTATGTCCATGGAACTCTCTTCCTTCCACCGTATTCTGTGGGACCTGCGCCTGCCACCTCCCCACGCCCATACCCACATTTCCCGTGACTTGCAATTTTTCTGGCAGATCCCCTGTAGAGCCCAGCGAACAGCCTCCCGACTCAGCAGAGGGTACACCAGGCAACCGTGGTAACGGTGCTCGGCACATACCCCCCAAAAGGAACCACAGTCGTGGCTAGAACACGTGGTTGGGGAGGGGAGGTGGGGTGCTGTGAATCAGAAAGGTGCTGCTGGCACTGCACGGTGTTGTTAATTAGGGGTGGTGGTGGTGGAGCCGTAGAGTATGACCGATAGATATGAGAAAACTGAAAAGGCAGGAATGAAACCGAGGCAAACCGGAGGCAGGGCAGCGCACTGTTGAAGGGGGGGGTTTGATTGTCGAGAGCGAATGGAAAAGCAAGCCCCCCAGCACCTTCTTCTGCTGTTGAAGGGGGGAGGGCGGAGAGCACCCACCAGGGAGGGTGTATTATTGAACGATTTTGAACGATTTTTGGCTGTGCTAGTCGCGTCCCCCGGTGAGGGGGGTTATTTCCCTCGCAAAAGCAGCAGCACCACCGCCACCACGGCGCAGCAGCTGCCTGAAGGGGGTGGCACTGTCGAGACAAGGAGTGCGGGAGTCCGGCATTGCCCCCAGCTGCGTGTCTGAGTGCTACACGCGAAACCTGTTGCAGCAGTGTACGGAAGGTTAACGGAAGGTATCCAGGCCCATGCAGACGCCTGGGGCGTGGCAAGCCAGATCCACTTCCCAACGCGTTTTTGTAGCGTCTCGTGCCGGGCTTGGTGTGCTCTGCACTGCCACTCTCCCCCCCACAGCCAGAAAGCGGAAGCTCTCACTGTGCTGTGCGGGATGACCCCATCCCCCCCTCCCGCATGCGCAACAAAAATGATTCGTTTCGATCGATTTTGTCATCCTCGGAACGGGAGATCCTGGAAACAACGCAGGGGAGCTGTACGCCTTGCCACCCCCTGGGCTAGGATCATATATTGGGGCAGCTGATGATGCCAGCATCGGAGGGCACCAGCACGTCTGGTGGCAGGGATGGCGCAAGCCTCCCGCCGAAGGCATGCAGGACAGCCTTGCAGTCGAGCGAGCGGGTCGCCTTGGCGGGGTCGAAGGAGTAGAAAGCAACCTCGCCCTCACACTGGCAGCCCTCCGGCGCGTGCGTGCTGACATAGCACCGTGCGTTGGAGAGGCGGTACGTCCGCAACCCTTCGACACCACCTGCGGTCAGAGGGATCGACCCCCAGCTCTCGCCCCACTGGCGCTGCTGCTGATAGTTGAAACGCCATGACGACACAGCACAGCGGAACCCGTTGTGCTCGCACTCGCAGACAGGGCGTGTGCACATCCTGGGGTCGCGCATGCGGGAGTGAGACGTTAGGCACTGCCCGTAGCCCTGTGACGGGTGGGGGTGGTGGATGTCGGAGAGGGGCGGGCTGAAGTCGAAGAAGAAGAAAAGAAGAAGGAAACACAGAGTTGGCCTCGGTGGGCGGGCAAGAGTGTGGAGATGTGCGTCGGGCATGCAGGGTGGGTGGGCGCACGGCAGGGTGGCACACCTCTGCAGGGGCGCCGTAGTCCTGCACAGCCGCCTTGGCCAGGGGGGCTGCGGGGTAGGTGGGCAGCATTGTGCGCTTCGCAATGGCCGCCAGCTGCGGCTGTGTCAGCTCGCCGTCCCACTGCGAGGGTGTTGTGTGTTGGCATATGTGGTGGGTGTTGGCTCGCGCTAGAAAGTTCGAGAGAAGGAAATTCGGGGATTGAAGAAGTATCAGGAGTTTGTCATTATCGGAACCAGCTCGCCATTTGTGGCAGGTGGTACGGTGGTGCATTTTGTGACGCATTTGCGGTGCGAAAACAAGCTCAAAACAGTGAAATTCCATCGAAAACGGGCTCAAACATGCAAAATAGGGACATACCCAGAAAAAAAATTGAAAAGGTACCCCCTGCAGGCGCCGGATTATCGCCCACAAAAAGGCACCGGGAAGGCGGAATTGAACCGCTGCGGGTCACCCCGCCTACAGATTTGAAGTCTGCAACCAACACCAGTTGATTTCATCCCGGCAATAGCATCCCACAAAGCCGTGTCACCGCTCCACCAACACACCACACTCTCCCGACAAACCACACACCACGGGACAACTCCTTCACACAATACGTGACCGCCCAACCCCCTCAGCAGCATACCAGGTACACCTCCTTCACGATCCCCTCCAAGCTGTGGTTGCCGTAGTTCGACCTCCCCACGAGGGAGTTGACACGCGTCGCCTGGCTCGGAAGGATCATCAGAGAGGAGTGTGTCCTCACATGGTCGATGAACAGCATCGCCGTGCCCACGGGCAGCGTGCCGTGCCGCATCTCCCCCGAGTCGTGCTTATGCACCACACCCACGTGGTGCCACTGCCCATCCGCTGGGATCTGGGGCCCATCTGGGTAGACACGCTTCCACACCGCCCAGCTGTGCACCGCCATGGCGCAAGTCCCCGTTGGCGAGTCGGGCGGAGGGCACCTGTTGCTGCTGACGGCGTACGTCCCGCAGTCGCCCCCGCCGGCACACCCACATATCCCCAAGCCGCTGTCGCAGGAGACAGCAGCACAGTCATCCCTCTCCAGATCGCCACCCTCCAGCAGCGTGTTGAAATACCACGACCCACCATCGCCGTGATCCGCTGCCTCATAGGCAGGCGTGTTCGCCAGCGCGATGTATTTCCAGTTGTTCTTCCGCGCGCCGTGCATCAGGTCCTGCAGGTTCCCCCCAACCTTATTCCACCACCTCACGCCGTGGTAACCGCCCCCAAATGCAGAGTAGTTGCTGTAGCACCCCACGAATGTGAGGTAGTCCTCATCCACCAGAATATTCGGCTCCTTCTCCGACCCGGTCGCGCTGGGGAGCTGCCCCACCTCGGGGTCGCCCACCCCGTTCCGGGTCATCTCATAGGGCCCCTCCTCCTCCACCCTATACACAATCCCGCCGGTGCTGCGGTGGAACCCAACATATGCACGGTGTTCCCTAGGCGCATTCGCAAAATCCACAATAACCGCATCCCGACCCGCGTCTTTATAGAGTTTGATCCAGAAGGAGATTGTTATCGCGCCCCCTCCGAAGGTGGTAGGGCCCATATTGCCGGCCCTCCCGATGTTGTAGTCATCATCCGTGTCGTCGAAGAAATGCTGATACACAAAGGCGGGGGTGTGTGTGAGGGTCGCCGAGGGGGTGGGTGTCGGGTCGACCTGAGATCCGTTCCCCTCCTGCAGCATCGGATTGGCTTCGTGAGACCCGCCGCGGGTGTGGTGGATCGGGCAGCCCAGGGTGATGTTGACTGTTCCGGAGAGTGCCCCGGAGTTTGTGTCGTTGTGGCATCGAGCCAGGAGGGAGATGTCGCCAGCCTCGAAGGGGCGGTGCAGCATCCTCAGCCTCCCTGAGGCCACCACGGAGCCCTGCACGGAGATTTTGGCGGAGGCCTGCATCGGGTTGGCGTTTTTCAGCCAAACCCTTCCAAACCCGATCCAACCCTGCGAGCAGCTCTCCTGCGTCGTGCAGTATGCATCAATCAGGTCGAACCGAACCTTCCTCCCGCCAAAACCCCGGAGCTCCCACGGCGTGAAACCGAGCCTCTCAAGCCCTGTCGTGTTGTAGCTGTAGTCACTCCGGGATTTAGACAGGATATACCGCTTATACACCGTGTCGTAGAGTGCAACCCCCGCAAACCCTGTGGAGTGCGGGCGGGGTCTGCCGGCGATATCCCCTTGTGACCCCGGCGTTCCAAATGACTCGGCGAATGCGCTGGTGGATCCCGTCAGGACGAAGGGGTCGGTGCTGAGCACCGACACTGCATGGGTCTCCCCGGGATCCCCCGCGACGATGCAGATGCTCGTCCCGTCGTAGCACTTTGTGCCGCTCTCCCTCCACACCCCAAACGTCGCGGTGAGGGACCCGAGCAGCGATACGCCATACCACGAGGCAGAGGTGGGGGTCCCCACAGACATGTCCACCTCCATCCGGATGCGGTACCTCTGCCCCACCGCGAGCGTCGCGGCGGACCGCACCGCCGCCCCATCCCATTCGCCAAACCCCAGGGAATATCCGTCGGCAACGGGGTAGACCCACGCTGTGAGGGACCCCTCCCCGCAGCCACTGCCGCCGTAGGTGAAAATGGGCTGATCTCCGCTCGGGAGGGCATTCAGGGAGACATGCCCTTCGAACACAGAGGCGTCGGAGTGGATTGACTGGAGGAAACCCGCCGCGAGGACCGGCTCCCGCGCGGCGAGGGTCGCGCCGCAGTGCCCCGCTGCGGTGCAGGCGGTGTGCGCCACTGCACCCCCCGGCACGCCTCTGGGGGGCCTCGCCCCGGTTGCAAAGGCGGCAATCTCATGCAGGGGGGAACCAGCGCCGAAGATTGCAACATCCCTAACAGATCCGACGAAGGGCTGTGTGGTGTCGCCCCCATCAGGCGCGGCCCCCACGGCACACTCGCTGCGGGGGAGGCGGTGCGGCAGGCGCATGAATTTTCCGCCGAAATACTTTATGGAGAGCGTCTCCTCGATGGCGGCGGCAGCGTCACCCGCCAGGGCTGTGCTGTAGACCAGGAGCTCTGCGAGGTATCCTGTGAAGTGCCGCCCAGACTCGTCATCTGTCGAGGCCTGTGACCCGATGAAGTGTGGGCCGGAAGAGGCGTTGCGCATGCTGCCGTAGGGCATGTCTGTGATGTTGAGGCGGCCTTCGCCGGCTCCGAGGCGGCGCCACCCCTTCTCGTGCCCGTTGATGCGTACGGCGATGGAGGATTCCGAGCGGAAGATGCATGTCGCGATGATCCATCCCTCCTCCCCAGGCGGGTTCCACTGCGACCACGTCGTGATGGTGGTGCGGGAGTCGCCCTGCGATCCGATGAAGCAGGATACCTTGTCCATCCCGACGAGGACCCCAAAGTAGGACGACATGTCGAGGAGGTGTGGGCTGGGTGCGGCGCCTGTGGGTTTTACAACGGCGATGATGGTGATGCCTGATGTTTCGGAGTGGATGGCGCGTTCGAACTGCATGGTGGAGCGTGTGGCGTTGAGGCCGAAGAATATGGAGGGCCAGGCGCCGCCCGGTGTGGAGGCAGGCGCGAGGGACGGGCCGTCGCCCCGTGCGGTGGCGGGGTTGGCGCTGCCGGAGGAGTCGTGGAAGCGCTCCACGGCGGAGGTGCCGTTCGTCGTGTTGGAGGTGGAGGCACTGAACCAGGCGGCCATGGACCTGTGCGGGTACCGCAGCGGGTCCGGGCCGGTCTCGTAGACCCGGGTGGTGAAAGGAACCCCTCCAAGCGGCTCGAAATCCACAGCAACGTTGACAACTCCCGATTGCTGTGGAGGTGGTGGGGTGGGTTGGTGGGTGGGTGTGGGGCACTCTGGTAGGGTGGCTGTGTGGTGTCCTGTGGCGAGATACCTTGTGTGATATGGTGAGGTGGTGCCACGCGCTGTCGCGTGGCACGGCGTTGATGGGGAAGGTCTGCGACTCGGATGTCGAGACTGTCGACAGCGGGAAGTTCGACGGGGCAGACCGCTGCACCGTATACCTGCGGGGGGGGTGGGGATGCGAGTGCACGCAGAGGGGAGAAAGGACAAGGGGAAATCGGTCAGAGCTCGGAACCGCATGATCAAATCACAACCCCACAACCACACTGATTCGAACAGAATCGGAGGGAAGGTGACCCCCGATCGGCAAAAGCTGACAGGCCATACGTGAGGGAGGAAGAGTTCGGCTCCAGCTTGAGCGACACCGCATCGTCGCTCACCCCTGCGCTGCAGTGCAGCAGGGATATCGGCACCGCCGTCACATCATCAAGCGTCGGCGACAGCGTCATAGTCTCCGTCTTATTCGCCCCCACGGCAGGCCTGCTCCTATCCGTGATGTTACACAGGATACCCTCACGCGACAGCTCACACCGCAGCGGGCCCCACTGCCCCTCCTCCACGCTATCCCCGTTGGTACATGCAGAGGACTTCACCCTGCCATACATGAAGGCACAGTCGCCGTCGTGCCGCACGGGGTTCCCACAACCCCAGTTGGAATAATCCCTGACGTGTCTACCTGGCCGGTGCAGGTCCACACCCTCCTTCGGCGGTTCAAACGTGACTGTCACGGTATCCGTCATCCACGACCAGGCCCGCCCGTCACTCCATTTGAATGTGTTCGCAGTGTCGGATACACTCTCATTAGACGACGGGTCGTAACGGCTCGCCCCAAGCCATGCATCGGTGCTGTTCACCCGGTGCAGCGCCAGCGCCGCTGCGCGGTTCGCCCCCTCCGAGCCAATCGACAGCAGGTCCCCCCCTCGCCGGATGCACTCCTCACGCGCATACTCCCAGGTCGCCCTCCTGTCGACATACACGATGCCTGTCCCTACACCACACTGCTCCCACTCACCATGCTGCATGAAGTAGCAGTCCCACTGCCTGATCCAGGTCCCGCCGTCCGACAGCTTCTCCACCGCCAGCTCAGGGGTGGACCTTGTGTAGTGGTTTTCCTGAAACACGCTTGCGCAGCGGAGGTTGACCGGCTCGCTGAAGACGACGATATAGGAGGCGACCTGAGGGCTGCACCCCAGCTTGCTGGAGAACTCGCCGCAGGAAACTGCTGCGCAGGTCGTCACATCCCCGTCGCCAGCGAGGGAGGCATTCCCATAAGTGTGGGACCTGAAGGGCAGGCCGTGCACCTCAAACGTGACGTTCTCCCTCCCGGAGGTAGGCTGTGTGCAGTCGTCGTCGAAGAAGAACTCCATCTCGCACACCTCCCACCCGAAGCTCACATCTCCTAAGTTGGTGATCCGCCACACGGAGCTGGCGGCGTCGTCACTCCACCCTTTCGCCCCCCCGGGGCCCTCACGCCGGAACCACCCGCTGAAGGTGAACCCCTCTGCTCCACCAAACACGGGCACACCCAGGTCCCCCGTGCCGCCCGCAATGCCCAGCTGGGTGTAAGGCGTGGTGGCGTTAATGGTGTCCAGGCTAAGGAATGGCTTGTGCCCTAACTTCTGCACCCCGGTGTTGCGGCACTCCGCAGACCCCTCGCGGTGGGTGGGGATGTCGATGTAGAACGAGGTGATGTTCGCACAGCCCGCCACGCCGCAGTCCAACCCGATAGCGGAGACCTCCGTCGCCGAGGCGCAGCTGGAGAAGCAGGAGCAGAAACCCCCTGTGGAATTCCCCTGATACGCCCCATACAGCGCGTCGGAAACAGAAGCGCAGTGATCCCTGCATGCGCAGAGGGTGGCAATGCCGGGGTCCAACTGCAGCTCCGACACGACGGCGTCGCGGGGGCAGGTGTAGGCGCGTCTCTCCAGCATGCGGTGGGAGGAGGAACCGTTTCCGACAGACAGGGGGTGGGTGCAGGGCGTCTCATAGAGATCGCAGGCGCCTGTCCACCCGAAGTAGTCCACACCCTGGCAGGAAGGCGTGCCTTCGCACCTCGCGCGGCAGGCGTCCAACCCGGAGCCGATCTCCGGAGGGAAGATGGCGGATTCGATGAACCCCCCAGTCCCATTGGAGTTCTGCGCGCATGCCGCGGTGTCGCTGGTGACACGCCACTCCCTCTCGTCGAACAGCAGGTGGGGGCATGGGGCGCAGACCTCTCGGGAGGGCCCACAGGGTTCTGGCGTGAGGGTGGGTGTGGCATCCCCGGTGCAGGCGCAGACGCGGTAGCGCGTGTCGTTCCCGGAGGGGGGTGGCTGCGAGTCGCAGGTTGCGCCGGGCCCGGTGTGCATCTTATGCCCGTTGGCACCCCAGACGCACCCCTCTAGCCGCCCCGACGTTTCGGAGGCGGAAGAGAAGGGAGCACCGAGGCGCTGCAGCGCCGCAGCGCAGGACAGCCACGACTCCCC
The DNA here is from genome assembly GCA_963210315.1 of Rhynchopus euleeides. Lineage (NCBI taxonomy): Eukaryota > Euglenozoa > Diplonemea > Diplonemida > Diplonemidae > Rhynchopus > Rhynchopus euleeides. The sequence continues at coordinate 2,170,309 of OY723240.1, read as the reverse complement.
CAGAGCCTCCATGCCTGGATCGCAGGTCCCCCCGACAAGCCTGCTGCATGCGTCGGTGCAGGTTTCCTCCCCACCTGCCATATAGAGGCACAGCCCCTCATGGGAGGCGCCGTGGTCGCTATTTTCATGCGTCGCAACAAAACCTTCATTCGGAGCAGGCGCCTTGAGGCAAGACGCCGGCTCCATCTGAATCGCCCTCTCTGTGTGGGAGTCGAGGGCAAAGCTGTATATCCGGAGATCCCTCACGGAGCCTCTGTAGAGGAGTTCATCCGACACGCCTCGTCCGATGTGGAGGGCGCTGTAGGAGGGTTGGAAGTTGTTTGCCCCCTGCGCCTGGAGAATGCCGTCGACCTCTAAGGAGAGAACACCCGTCTCATGTGCGAAGGACACGACAAGGTGTGACCAGGCGTGCAGCACGGCACGCCCCACTGAGGTGATGGAGAGGGTGAAGGTGCTGTTCCCCGCGTGGGCCACCCACCTCCCGTCTTCGATCCACAGCCCGAAGCCTGTCTGGGAGAGCTCGTTGGAGAGGACTGCCTGGTTTCGCGTGGAGGAGACCGGGCGGAGCCAAACGGAGAAAGTCCAGGATTGCCTCTGATGCGACTCGCTGTGCGCGATGGTTGTGTAATCCTCCGGTGCTCCGCCGAACCCCCTCTCTGAGGCGTCGTGCAGCTCGGGTGAAATTCGGAGGGCATAGGTGCCGGTGAAATTCGAACCCAAATGGGGAACAACCCTCCTCCCCAGGATGGGGCATGAGCTGTATTCCCAACAGCTCCCGTCCTCAGTGAAGGTGAATGCGGTGCAGTTGCCGGTGCACCCCGCATAGCAGCTGGCGAGCGTCGCCCCGCTGCTGAGAGAAGAGATGAGGAAGTCCGACTGGCAGGACCATCCCGTGGCGACCTTGGTGTAGCCGGTGGAGGCGATGGAGGGATGCGGTGAAATGAGGAGAAGGAGGAGAGGGGGGAGAGAAGCGGAGGAGGTTGGGGTCGTGGCTTGCCGCAGGAGGCAGGGCCGGGGCAGCCCCATGTGGTAGAGGGGGGGGGGGGCGGGGGTGGGTGTGTGGCTGTGTAGGGGTGTGTGGTCATGGGTGTGCAGGGTGGGGGGGGGGGGGGGGAGTCTTGCCTCGGTCAGAGGATACAAAAGGAGATAGGGGGGAGAGGCAGGCCTCTGGCTAATTCTGGGGCCGGACTTAACGTTGGGCCGGAGGGGGGGGGGGGGGGCCAAGGCTGGACAAATGCTGCATTTTAAAAATAGTCCACCTTCCTCGGACGTTGTACAGCTGAGCTCTGGCGTACGGGTTCTTCACCATCCCGTTCGGGGAGGCTGGACATCAGAGCGGACTGAAAGCACTCAAAGCAGGACTGAAGCCAGGCGGAGGCCGCACCGATCAGGTCCTGCGAACCCACCGACCCAACATAGGCAGGGCACATCCATCCCGGCCTGCATTCTCTGCCGGAGCCTTGGTGCGTCCCTGTGACCTTCAGGAGAACCTCCGTGCAGGAGCGGTACTTTTTGCCATCTTCTGCGGGTTTGCGGCTGTCCGCAAACTTGCAGACGTGGCTGCACCTCTGTAAAGTGGGTGTGACTCCAGCATTTGGCCTGTCCATAGTGGTCCTCCCAGCTGTACGTATGCAAAGCCCAAGGCACCACTAAGGACCATGCACTTTATCCAAAAATCCGGAAAATAAAATACAATAAAATGCAGTAAAATGCAGTAAAATAAAGTGCAGTAAAGTGCAGTAAAAATTTGCTGCCAGCCTTGGGGGGGGGCCCCTACCCTACCCTACCCTACCCTACCCTACAGCACGTCGGGGGTACCCACAACCCGACCCAACCCTACCTTAGGGTGAGGGTTGGGTACCCATAACCCGACCCAACACGACCCTACCCAACCCAGGGGTCAGGGCCAGGGTTGACCCTAGACCCTACCCAACCCTAGGGTTAGGGTCAGGGTTGACCCTAGACCCTACCCTAACCCTCGGGTTAGGGTCAGGGTTGACCCTAGACCCTACCCAACCCTAGGGTTAGGGTTAACCCTGGACCCTACCCAACCCTAGGGTTAGGGTTAGGGTTAACCCTTGACCCAACCCTAGGGTTAGGGTTAGGGTTGACCCTAGACCCTACCCTAACCCTAGGGTTAGGGTTAGGGTTAACCCTTGACCCAACCCTAGGGTTAGGGTCAGGGTTGACCCTAGACCCTACCCAACCCTAGGGTTAGGGTTAACCCTGGACCCTACCCAACCCTAGGGTTAGGGTTAGGGTTGACCCTAGACCCTACCCTAACCCTAGGGTTAGGGTTAACCCTAGACCCTACCCTAGGGTTAGGGTTAGGGTTAGGGTTAACCCTTGACCCTACCCAACCCTCGGGTTAGGGTCAGGGTTGACCCTAGACCCTACCCAACCCTAGGGCTAGGGTTACGGTTGACCCTAGACCCTACCCAACCCTAGGGTTAGGGTCAGGGTTGACCCCAGACCCTACCCAACCCTAGGGTTAGGGTTAACCCTAGACCTACCCTACCAGAGGGTTAGGGTTAGGGCTAACCCTATACCCTACCCAACCCTCGGGTTAGGGTTGGGGGTTAACCCTACACCCCACCCTACCCTAGGGTTAGGGTCAGGGTTAGGGTTGACCCTAGACCCAACCCAACCCGAGGGTGAGGGTCAGGGTTTACCCTTGACCCGACCCAACACTAGGGTAAGGGTTAACCCGATACCCTACCCAACCCTAGGGTCAGGGTTGGGGGTTAACCCTAGACCCAACCCAACCCTGGGGTTAGGGTCAGGGTTAGGGGTCACCCTCGACCCTACCCTAGGGTTAGGGTAGGGGATAGGGTTAACCCCAACCCTGATCCGAGGGTTGGGTCGGGCCTAGGGTTCACCCTGACCCTAACCCGAACCCTAGGGTAGGGTTGGGTCTAGGGTGAACCCTAACCCTAGGGTCGGGCAGGGTCTTGGGTTAACCCCCAACCGTAACCCTAGGGTTGGGTAGGGTATAGCGTTACCCTGACCCTCACCCTAGGGTAGGGTAGGGTCAAGGGTTCACCCTAACCCTAGGGTTGGGAAGGGTCTTGGGTTAACCCCCAACCCTAACCCTCGGGTTGGGCAGGGTATAGGGTTAACCCTAACCCTAGGGTTGGGTTGTGTATAGGGTTAACCCTAACCCTAACCCTAGGGTAGGGTTGGGTCTTGGGTTAACCCTAACCCTAGGGTGAGGGTAGGGTATAGGCCCTAACCCTAGGGTTGGGTAGGGTACAGGGTTAACCCTAACCCTAACCCTAGGGTTGGGTAGGGTGTAGGGTTAACCCTAACCCTAGGGTTGGGTAGGGTATAGGGTTAACCCTAACCCTAACCCTAGGGTTGGGTAGGGTGTAGGGTTAACCCTAACCCTAACCCTAGGGTAGGGTTGGGTGTAGGGTTAACCCTAACCCTAGGGTAGGGTTGGGTCTAGGGTTGGGTTGTGTATAGGGTTAACCCTAACCCTAACCCTAACCCTAGGGTAGGGTTGGGTCTTGGGTTAACCCTAACCCTAGGGTGAGGGTAGGGTATAGGCCCTAACCCTAGGGTTGGGTAGGGTACAGGGTTAACCCTAACCCTAACCCTAGGGTTGGGTAGGGTGTAGGGTTAACCCTAACCCTAGGGTTGGGTAGGGTATAGGGTTAACCCTAACCCTAACCCTAGGGTTGGGTAGGGTGTAGGGTTAACCCTAACCCTAACCCTAGGGTTGGGTAGGGTATAGGGTTAACCCTAACCCTAACCCTAGGGTTGGGTAGGGTATAGGGTTAACCCTAACCCTAACCCTAGGGTAGGGTCTAGGGTTAACCCTAACCCTAGGGTTGGGTAGGGTATAGGGTTAACCCTAACCCTAACCCTAGGGTTGGGTAGGGTGTAGGGTTAACCCTAACCCTAACCCTAGGGTAGGGTTGGGTGTAGGGTTAACCCTAACCCTAGGGTAGGGTTGGGTCTAGGGTTGGGTTGTGTATAGGGTTAACCCTAACCCTAACCCTAACCCTAGGGTAGGGTTGGGTCTTGGGTTAACCCTAACCCTAGGGTGAGGGTAGGGTATAGGCCCTAACCCTAGGGTTGGGTAGGGTACAGGGTTAACCCTAACCCTAACCCTAGGGTTGGGTAGGGTGTAGGGTTAACCCTAACCCTAGGGTTGGGTAGGGTATAGGGTTAACCCTAACCCTAACCCTAGGGTTGGGTAGGGTGTAGGGTTAACCCTAACCCTAACCCTAGGGTAGGGTTGGGTGTAGGGTTAACCCTAACCCTAGGGTAGGGTTGGGTCTAGGGTTGGGTTGTGTATAGGGTTAACCCTAACCCTAACCCTAACCCTAGGGTAGGGTTGGGTCTTGGGTTAACCCTAACCCTAGGGTGAGGGTAGGGTATAGGCCCTAACCCTAGGGTTGGGTAGGGTACAGGGTTAACCCTAACCCTAACCCTAGGGTTGGGTAGGGTGTAGGGTTAACCCTAACCCTAGGGTTGGGTAGGGTATAGGGTTAACCCTAACCCTAACCCTAGGGTTGGGTAGGGTGTAGGGTTAACCCTAACCCTAACCCTAGGGTTGGGTAGGGTATAGGGTTAACCCTAACCCTAACCCTAGGGTTGGGTAGGGTATAGGGTTAACCCTAACCCTAACCCTAGGGTAGGGTCTAGGGTTAACCCTAACCCTAGGGTTGGGTAGGGTGTCGGGTTAACCCTAACCCTCGGGTAGGGTTGGGTCTAGGGTTAACCCTAACCCTAACCCTAGGGTAGGGTTGGGTGTAGGGTTAACCCTAACCCTAGGGTAGGGTTGGGTCTTGGGTTAACCCTAACCCTAGGGTTGGGTTGGGTCTAGGGTTAACCCTAACCCTAACCCTAGGGTAGGGTTGGGTGTAGGGTTAACCCTAACCCTACAGGGTCTAGGGTTAACCCTAACCCTAGGGTTGGGTAGGGTATAGGGTTAACCCTGACCCTAACCCTAGGGTAGGGTCTAGGGTTAACCCTAACCCTAACCCTAGGGTTGGGTAGGGTGTAGGGTTAACCCTAACCCTACAGGGTCTAGGGTTAACCCTAACCCTAGGGTTGGGTCGGGTATAGGGTTAACCCTGACCCTAACCCTAGGGTAGGGTCTAGGGTTAACCCTAACCCTAACCCTAGGGTTGGGTTGGGTCTAGGGTTAACCCTAACCCTAACCCTAACCCTAGGGTAGGGTTGGGTGTAGGGTTATCCCCAACCCTAACCCTAGGGTTGGGTAGGGTATAGGGTTAACCCTGACCCTAACCCTAGGGTAGGGTCTAGGGTTAACCCTAACCCTAACCCTAGGGTAGGGTCTAGGGTTAACCCTAACCCTAACCCTAGGGTAGGGTTGGGTGTAGGGTTGGGTTGGGTATAGGGTTATCCCCAACCCTAACCCTAGGGTTGGGTAGGGTGTAGGGTTAACCCTCACCCTAACCCTAGGGTGAGGGTAGGGTCTGGGGTTAACCCCAACCCCAACCCTAACCCTAGGGTTGGGTAGGGTCTAGGGTCACCCGTAACCCTCGAAATCGGGCCCAAATCGCCAAAATGGGCACCCCTCGAAAAAAAAATTCGAAAAGGTCCCCCTCAGGGCTGTTCCTAACTGGGGGGCTTGTTCCCCACTTTCAGGATTCTGAACTTTTTTTCTAAGAATTTTTGTAAGGGGAAAAAAGTTTTTTTCTAAGAATTTTGTTAGGGCAGGGCATTAGTTTGACCTTCCCGACGGAGCCTGAAACCTGGTTACCCTGGTTATGACCCACCAAATATTTTCGCTCGGGCGCTTCGCGCCCGAGCGCCTCCTGCGCCGTTGTGACCGCGGCGTGCTATTATCTGTCTCCCCACCCCCAGGTTATGTATAGTCTCTACTTCCCCCGGGTTTGTGAGAGGTGTCAGACACAGCACACAATTCGCGCTGGTGCCAGGAGGATAACCCATCTACACGCGTGGAGTTGCGCCCCGGGTTTCCCACCACCCATGGTGTTGCACCAGTCAGTGGCGAAGGACACGACGCGGTTCCAGAATCTGTCCCCAGGGATTCTGTCTGCTCCAGCAGAATGCTGCAGATGTTGGCCGCATTCCGGCTGTTGCAATCTTACGGCACGTTACGGGTCGATCACACACGAATCCGGGTCGCATGCTGGCTCACCTTCGTCGTGGCCTGGGTTTCGTCGGTGAGGGACGGCGCAGAAGGGGGCTGTACAATCTTGGCCTGCATCTGCCGCCGAATGACAGATGCAGGTCGTGTCGTACTATTGCTGCTTGGTGGGGCTAGCGCAGCAGGTTACTTGGTCAGGGAAACCCCCGGTTCCGAGCCAGATTTTTGACTTTTTTTTATTTTTTGAAATAACCAGTTTTCTCCAAATCCTGGTTATCATAACCGGATAACCAGCCCAAACTAATGCCCTGGTTAGGGGAATTTTTTTCTAAGGTTGTTTCGCAGAGGAAAAAACTTTTTCTAAGTTTTCCCCAGTCGACAGGGCGCGCACAAGGATGGAGGGAAGTCTGTCCCACGTACCGTTCGCCTTGCTGGCCAACTGGAGAGCCAGACGTTCACTACCGTGGCCTCCGGCGGTTGGGGGGCTCCGCCCCCCAGACCCCCCTGTGGCGTACGTCTCGTACTTAAGTCCTTCGAATCCCATCAAGTCGGGGTCCAACCACTCCAATCGCCTCTGAGGACGCAGCCAACTCGCACAGAATCTGTACGCCCACACGAACAGATGTTCGCGACCGTGGCCTCCGGCGGCTGGGGGGCACCGCCCCCCAGACCCCCCAGGTAGCGTGTGCCCGTCCATCTATCTCACTTCTCCGGGTACAGTGCAGCGTAGGAGGTCAGCGCCGCATCCATGAAGCGCTTCTTCGAAGCCTGACTGACATCGGACAGGAGGTCGGGCTTCCCTACCTGGGAGGTACACTTGCCGCGTTCGCGACATGCGTGACACGCGACACGCTACCTGAAACGTGAGTGTGCCTTGCTAACACGGGCATTTCAACGGTCTGCCGACGACCGTTCCCCAAACCAGTAGACCAGCAGTTTTGGAAAATTGGAGAGATCACCCTACTGCGCTGAATATGGTGCGCACCACTGCAAAAATCCCCGGGAGCTTTTGGGCTTTCAGACCTGAAGGGGCCAGCAGGTGGGTGGCGTCGGGAGTGGCAGCTTTGTAACTGTCCTCCAGCTGCTGGCATGTCCAGCTCTGCGAGAGTGCCAAGGTGTATTGAGTCCCTGCGGAGCACAACCCCCGATGAGAACGAGTGCCAGATGATCCTCATTCATTTTCAGCTGTAACGCGCATGAGGGGCACTCTCTGCCGCAAGCATCTCTGGGCATCACTCGAGAGCTGTCACATGATGACGCGGAGAGAAATCAGAGAATAAGTCCCGCCTGACGGGCACGCGCCTGGAAACTGTGGGGGGGCGAGCAAAAAATCCCTTGTAAAAATTCTTAGAAAAAACCTGGTTCCCCGACCCAAAAAACCTGGAAAAAGGGCTCGTTCCCCGCCCAGGCCTGGTCCCCCTACCCACACCTGGAAATTACCAAAAAATCTGGGACCCCGGCGGCCCCAACCCTATAGGGTTTACGGGCTCTACGCCCACTACGACGGACAGCACCGGCCGAGGGCGCAGTGTGAATGTCGAGTGTCTTGCCCCTTGTGTGAGAAAACGGTGTTCAGAAGTGGACTTAGCCAACACGCCCTCTACGTCCACAAGGATGAGCTGGACATCACGACCTGCCCTGTGTGTCTGCAGGAGTTTGCTTCACAAGAACTGAGGGATAGGCACATGTCGGACGAACACCCTGCAGTCTGAAAAAATGAGACTCGTCGTCGGCACAAAATGCAATCAGTCCACTCGATCCGATCTCGACAGCTGTTGCATTGCACTCCCACCGTTTGCTGGTCATTTCTCCCCCCTCCTTGCCACTCCGCTTGCCAAAAAACCCCCCATCACAGTGTAGAGTATGAAGGAAACCGCGGAGATGACAAGTGGCACATGTCATTTACATGTAAAATTACAAGTACCACTTGTAAAAGTTACAAGTGGCACTTGTAATTTTACAAGTGGTACTTGTAATTTTACAAGTGGCACTTGTAACCATTTTTCACTTGTAATTTTACATGTAAAACCACTTGTAATGTAATTTACTTCAGCGCCGTGTAGGGTAGGGTAGGGTAGCCCCCCCCCCCCTCCCCCCCCCGGCACGGAGAAACTTAACGTTCGACCCGAATTAGCCAGAGGCCTGGGGAGAGGGGGGGAGGTCAGGTCATCCAGGTCTGCCTTGTAGTATCAGTTCGTGTGTGGAGGGGGGCTGGAGCAGGGAACGAAAGAGACGCAAATCCTGCTGTGGGTTGTGCGGTGTTTCCCCTCAGCCCCCCCCCCCCCTTCCAACCTTGCGTATTGCAAGTAGGCCACTGGTAGTATAAGGAAAAACACACACAGCATGTCAGATCGCCCGCTTCCTCGACCTCGCGACTCCGCACCTACGGTGCTCAAACGAGGTTGTAGCGGGTGACAGAAAAATGCCAAAATGGGAATCCCGCACGCGCGGCAAAGCGGGGAAGAGAGGGACAATTCTTGGGTACCTGCCACCCCCCGTGGATATGTCACCCCCCACAGGGACAAAAAATCGGGAGGGGGTGACATATACACGGGGGGTGGTAGGTACTGTCGGAGGACAGTGTTAGTTCAACTCTGCTGCTCTTCCTCTACTTCTTGATACTTCGTTTCATGCGTTGACGCTTCCACACACACTTTGCAAACCTACTTCCCTGGTGAAGGGGGTGGTGTGTAAATCTCTCTTGTGCCGATCACTCGCGGAGGTGGAAACCTGGCGAGGGAGCTACACAGAGAAGACACGGCAGATACAGACTCTACGTGACAACAGGCTTCGCCGACGGTGAACCAATCATAAAGATCTCAGAGACACTAGTCGCCGAGGTCACGTTCAAAACGCATCTTGAGGGGAGCGAAGACTTCATGCTTCAGGCTCTGCGCCAGTGGCTCAGGCAGGGCATCCACAACATTCCCCTTGCCGGACAACTCGCGTGCTGTGTCCCACTGGGAGTTGATGATAGCGCGTGCAATCCCGTTCATCTGCATCGTCTTCTTGTTCTTCTTCTCCGACTCCTCAAGCTGGTACATCCACTCTCCAGCACCCATGTCTATCTGACCCAACAGCTGCAGCACAGGAATGGCGGCCTTTTTATTGCGGCAGAAGAGTGCGTCCACCACCTGGCAGGCATACGAATGCTCCAGACGGATTGCAGCTGTGCCGTCTGTGACACACGTGTAGTTGCGCCACTTCGCAAATGCCTCCAGCTCCATCACCCACGGCACCAGAGGGGTCATCACGGAGAAGCGGCGCACCGTCTGCGTCCCTGTGTTGCCGACCCAAGCACGCCCGGAAACCACAGCACACGACAGTCTCACGCCCTTCACTGCAGACCGCAGCGCCCATGCGGTATCGGCAGCGCACACAGCGTAGTCCCCCTTGGTCTTTGCTGTGTTCCACCCCGCAAGGAAACGATCGCCAGAGAAGGTGTCCAATGTCCCGTTGTGAGAAGACACGGCCCCCAGCACAGCTGTCGCAAGGGTTGTGTGCCGATCCAGCAGATGGTTGCCCTTGTCGTCCTGTGCGCAGCTCTCCTGCCACCAGTTCACCGCATTGACGTACAGCAGACCCACATCCCTGTTCTGGATGTGCAGGTCCAGAGACTGGCGGGCCGCGGCCTGCTGTGCGGAGTGAGATGCCTTGCCGGCCGAGAACGACAAAGTACGGCTGAACGATGGGGTCCGTATGGAGGGTCCCTCTGAGGGCTCGCTGTCGTCGGCACCACTCATCAACGCATCGGGGATGAATGTCCTGAACTGTTCCAGGCGCAGCACGGTCTTCATCATCCCGGCTGTCAAGGCCCGCATCTCTGACAGCATTGCACAGCGTGTCTCGTACCGCTCCACCGCCCCTCTGGCTGCCCCCGTCTCCATGTCCCCGACAGACATGATTGCCGACGACAGCTGCCGCATCGGCATCGCAATAAAGATCACCTCCATCACCATGATGATGACGTCGAAGCAAATCACCAGAACAGTGAAGAGGATCAGCAGCATCAGCGCCTCCTGCACCTTGCCCTGCACAGACGACGTGGGGCGCATCCACACCAACTCCAGGTTCTGGAAACCCAAATCCAAACGCCGGATGAAGTAGTCCTCCCCGTCCAGATCTGCCTTCATGAAACTGCCGAACGGCTCCTCCCCACTCTTCCGGAACCCGCTCTGCACAGCCTGCGACAGGTTGGCGAGCCTGAGTACACAGCCCTGTGGGATGTACCCACTGAAGCCCCCGCCCACCTGGCACCAGTCGGGGACCATCGGGAGGATGGTGGAGGCTTGCACAATGCCCGTCTGCCTGTCGGCCATCAGCACCACGGTGTCGGGGTGCGCCTGTTTGTAAGCATCGAATGGCGGCTGGAATGTTGCGTAGTCGATACCCAGCGTCAGGCACACAGCCTTAAACCTGTGCAGCGGGTGCGGGAACGGCGGGGGCATGTAGATCGCACGCAGGTAAGTGGTCCAGTACGTCACACCCTTTGAGGACCTCCACTGCATGGGTTCATCCCAGTAGGACATCACGGAATTAGCCACAGGGCGCTCCGTGAAAACGCGAGAGCCTTGGCGGGGGTCGTCTTTGGGGAGGCGTGGGTCTGGGAAGTTGAAGAGCCAGCCAGCCGGGAGGTTGTACAGGTGTTTTGCCTTGTACCCCGTGTTGGGATCCAGAGCAGATATGGGTGCCAGCACGTTAGCCAGCTGACCATCAGGCGTCAGTATGGTGTGGTTCTTGGGCAGTTGTTCGTGCACCTCTCCCACTCTCATGTCACCCGTCCCCGTCCTCGTCCTTCCCTGAGCCTCTTCGTACGATATCACTGCAAACCCGTTGTTGACGGCCCAGTCATGTGGCGGCGCGTACATCCCGATTGCATACAGGGCACCCGCAGAGCCCGCCACCTGTGCGTATGAGTAAGCCCGAACCGCATCTGCCCACTCAGCGGACAGCGAGCCCGGTCTGAAGCGTTCAGTGGAAAAGACAAACCGGCGCAGCGAGTCGATGCCTACTTCAACGTTGGAGAGCAGATTCTGTGTGGTTTCGCGCAAAGACCGCAGCTCGCCCGCACTTGTATCCGACATCGAGTCCTCCAGCGACTCGAGCCCTTCGAAGTAGAGGATCAGCCCGCCGCCCATCGACGCTGCAGTGCTCACCAATGTCGCCACCAGGATCATCGCAAAGATCGGGATGTTGAACTGGCAACCCATCTTGCCTGCTGCTGCTGTTGTGTATCACTCCACCAACACACCCACCCTGCAACCCGACCCCCTCCTGACAAACCAGACAAGGCATGAGGCTGCAATGCGACACAAGCCAACTCAATTCAGTGATGGGCGGGCCGAGGAGGACACATGACCGTGGCTTGGGATCATTGCACACAGGGGCGGTGGGGCCCGTCTGCCTCGGTTGCGCAGAGGGCCACACGCACTGGAACCAGTTGGGACGTTGCACTCGAAACGGATGAGTGATGTGGTTGTGAGTTGTGAGTGAGTAGCTAGGGGAAGATAGGTACCGCATGCGTGCGATGTCACACACACATACATACAAAAGCGGGTGCTTGTCACCCCTGCTCTTTGGTCAAGCACAGCGTTGCGCGGCGGTCGAGGGGGCATAGTGGTGTGGATAGAGGACCCTCTCGCCTGCTCGCGGAACGGGTCTGCAGAAAACGCCCCCTCTTCATCGCACCGGCTGAGGTACACCGCCATCCTCTCACGCGCGAGGTTCATTGTTCGTTGCGTGTGGTGTGTTCCTGGTCCCGTCTTGCGGTATGCTGACCACCTGCGCAGGCTCTTGCTCCGGCCGTTGACCCGCCTCTTTCTCTTTGCGGGTGTGGGTGCGTTTTGCTGGGTGAGGAGCGGCACGTCCCTGTGGCGGGCTCAGCCTGGCGGGGCCGTCCGGTGGCATGCGACGGTGCCGAGAGCGGGACGACAACAGCGAGAGTGAGATAGGTGGCACGTTTGCTGACATCGCTTCGTCACTGCGATTCAACCTCGTCGAGGAACTCAAGGTAGGCAGCGGCGACAGGCCCTGGCGCCTCGACCTGCGGGTAGTGCCCGATGGGGGGCATCTCCCGCAGGAAGTCGAGGCGGCAGCCCAGCTCCTTGTAGCGGGCGACCATGTGCGCGCCGGAAACCGGATCGCAGGACCCGTTGACCAGCGCTAGGGGGAACTGCGCCTCGCGCAGCGCGGCGACCCACCGCTCGCGGTGTTGCCTGCGGTCGCGCATGTAGGTGATGGCGTTGTAGAACACGTACCGCCCGTGATTGTAGTTGATCATGTCCCAGAACTCATCGATCTGCTCCGTTGTCGGCTGCGTCTCCGGACCGAACACCTTCGCCATCGACCGCCCGAACGCGCTCTTCCCGATCGCCCAGTTCAGCAGCCACCCGAACCGGGTCAGCAGCACCCGCTGCACCAGAAGCGCCTGGTGGGTCTCAGGGAAGAGCCCGCCGTTGAGGAAGCAGCACGACTGCCACTTCCCTTTGCCTTCGCTCGCGTTCTGCCGGGCAAGCAGCTCCTGCGCGACAGTGTCGCCGTAGTCATGAGCGAGGACGTGAAGGGGTGTGTCTGCCAGGTCGAGGGACTGCAGCAAAGCCTCCACCAGGTCCGCCTGCTTGTGGATGGTGTACGTCCGCTCGTTGGGCTTGTCGGAAAACCCGAAGCCGAGGAGGTCCAGGGCGACAACCCGGTAGCGCTGCGTGAGCTGCTCCCACACGGGCGCCCAGTCGTAGCTGGACGTGGGGAAGCCGTGCAGCAGCAGCAGCACCCCGCCCTCCTTGTTGCCCTCGTTGATGTAGAAGATGTTGTGCCCCAGCAGGTTGACGGTTTTGCCCCGCATGAGCCAGTCTCTCACCTTCTTGCTCTCGACGCGCTTCCGGGGGGAAGGGCACAGCAGCCGCGCGCACAGCGCGACCGTCAGGGCAGACACACCGACAACGGCGGCGCACTCATTCCACAACATTGTTTCGAAACAGGAGCAAGCAGCGCCTGTGCGTGGGGTGCTGGGGAAAGCAGGTGTGACGAGGAAGGGTGTAGGGCAAAGTGGCACTTGCCCTCTAAGTATAGAGGGAACCAACAATTTCTTAAGCTACAGTTTCTGGACTTCATTGGTCTACACGGCCGGTGGGAGTACGGGTCTGTCCCCACACAGCAGAGGCTTGGTGGCCCCCCTACCTGCCAAACAACATCGACACACTCATACGCGCCGCCCGCCGACGCCGTCACAGTCAAGGCCGCCCATGATGAGAGCGACACCAGCACCAGCCCCCACACAGCGTGCGGAAGGAACGGAGCTGATGGGCGACCTCAACGCACCTCCCCCCGACGCACCAGCGAGGGACGCCAAGCGAGGAACACATCCCGCAAAAGCTCCCAACACCAAGGGACAACGAATCCCCAGGACTCGCCTTCTTAGCAACGACAGACGGCAGCTCGCTCTCCTCTCCGCCCAATGCCCTCCCAGAGGGGGACAGGCAGCGACGCCACCGACATCGAACAATCCAACATACAGCCGGTAAAGAGGCAAAGTGCCTGCGCAGAGGCCGGTGGACAGCCCGACGCCCCGACAGATCAGCGGGGCTCCGACGGCACGGGACAGGTAATCGACGCCCTCCTTCTGCCGCAGGGCAAAGGGTGGTGCACTCGCCGCACGTCTGCCCCCCTGTTGTCTCTACCCAACACGACGTCCCATCCGCCGCACCTCCACCCGTGCCCGGAGGTAGGGCGAAGTTCTCAAGGCATCTCCGGGCGATGATCTGTTCCTCTGGTACTTTCCCGCCGTGCGCGCTGATGGGAGGGGGCGACTCGACAGAGCGGGGCCCGCACGCGGTCATGGGAAATGAACATCTGCGGGTCGCCCCGCCTCCATCCACACACCTGCAACCTGCACCCATCCGACAAACCAGATCAGACAGGACACACAGTCGTAAGGTTCTCTGTGCGGAGAAGCAATGGTGAGATGCAGGTGTCCAAGGGCTGGGGGCGTTGGGCAGGGGGCTGGGTGTGGGGTGGGTTGGGTGCAACTCTGTGTCTGTCGGTCGTGTTACAACTTTCGCTGTTGTGATGTGTGCTGCTGCGTTGGCGCCCGTTGCGGGCGGGACACGCAGCGACATCTGTGCCTCGGATGGCCCTGCCACCAGGCTCGCTTCGGTGCGCTGCACGGCGTGAACCCGCACAGCCGCAAGGCTGCCACGAGGCTCGGCCTGCAGTACACGCTGCAGAGCAGGTGGGGGCAAGCAAGGATTCTATGGAGGAGGTTGGGTGTGGACGGTGTGGACGCGGCAGCTCGGTCATAAGCCTGTGGGCTGCAAAAGCAAAGATGTCAAGACGGCGCCAAGGATACGACAATGTGTCGGACACCAAGGCTAACGGGGAGGGGGCACAGGCACGGCACGCAGAGAGCGTGGGCCTTGCTCATAGCAGGAAAGGGGAGAGGTGGTTTCTGCAGCACCAGCACCGCCAACACGCAGGGTGTGGAGAAGGCGGCTGTGTGTGCAACACATTGAGTTGTGTGTTGATTGGAATGTGGCTGACCCACACACAGATACAGTGACACAGACAACCACACACACAAGACACAAGATACAAGGCACAATACCAATGTCAATGGCACGGAAACAACATTTGTGTAGTACTAAGAAGCAGGATGAAGAAGGAAGAGGGAGCCGGATGCATCAGCTCACACGGAACACGGATCTGGGAACTCACATGGAGCCCGCCTAGTTCGGGCCTGTGCCCTCGGGTGCGGGGGTAGGGACAGGCGGGGTGGGTGGCTGTGTCGTCACACACTCGCCACACGACGCCACGCTGCCCGTCTCCCCGCCCGTCACCGACCCAGCCCCAGCAGGGCACCAGTTCGAGGCACACGACCCGCCCTCACCGCCCGGAATGCCCTCCCACATGCACTCTGCCTGGGCAGCGCAGCCCGTGCGGTCCGCGATCGCCGTGCAGTCCGTCGCCCCGCGCCGCACAAACACCGCAACGTGCTGCAGCGGCTGCCCCAGCGCAGGGGTCACCAGCACCGTCCCTGCCGGCACAAGCTTCCGGAAGGCGACCATGCTGTGGTCGTTCCCCAGCATGAAGGTCTTGAAGGTGGGGGCGCACACCCCGGCGCTCCACCCCGCCGCAGGCAGCAGCGTCGGCAGCTGCCCATTTGTCGCAGACGAGCACGGGGGGCAGTGGTACGTCGCCACCACCACCTCGCACGGCGCCCCCGTGCAGCTCTCCGGGCACTCCACACGCAGCTTGCTCACCCCCTCGATCGCCTCCCCGTCCGTGGGGAAGAAGGCCTTCGTCTCCGGGCGCTGCAGCACACCCGGCAGGTTTGTCACCGACGTCTCCTGCCCCTCCCCCAGCGGCCACCCGCCCATCCCCTCCTCGACAGCCTCCCCGGCACCCCAGTCGACAAGCGTCGTCTCGCCCCCACCGCCCTCCCCGCCCTCGGGCTCCGGCTCGATCACACCGACGTTGATCTCCTCCTCCACACATGTCGGTGCAGGGGTGCTGCCGGGTGTCGGCGGTGTGGGTGGTGTCGGTGGCGGCACACCGCCCTCGGGGCTCGGCGTCATCCCGGGTGTCGGCGGTGTCGGCGGCGACGGTGGCGGCACACCGCCCTCAGGGCTGGGGGTGCGGCCAGGCGTGGGGGGTGTCGGCGGTGTCGGCGGGGTGGGTGGCGTCGGCGGCGGCGGCACACCACCCTCAGGGCTGGGGGTGCGGCCAGGCGTGGGGGGTGTCGGAGGTGTGGGCGGAGTCGGCGGCGGCGGCACACCACCCTCGGGGCTCGGGGTCCTTGCCGGCACAGCCGTCATCGGCGTCGGCGGGGTGGGAGGGGTCGGAGGCGAAGGCGGCATCGTCGGCGGCGTCGGGGTGCGCACCGGAGGTGTGGGGGTGCGCGGGGGTGCCGGCACCGCCGTCGGGGTCGGGGTGGTGCGCACGCGACACACCTTCACGTGGAGGGCGAAGTAGAGGCACGACGGGGCAGACCCGCGGAACTTGAACTTGTGCAGCCCCTCCACCGCCGTCTTGTACGGGAAGTGCTCCGGCTTCGCCGTGTACCGCCCGTACGACCGCTTCGGCAGCTTGCTGCGGCCGATCCACATTGCCGCCTCCTCCATCTCCCACCCAGAAGCGATGTCGATCGTCAGGTCCACCGTGGCCCTGTCCACCACAAGCTCCACCTCCCCGGTCTTCCACCCGCTCCCGCTGCAGTGCTTCGCGTTGCCCCACATGTCGAGCACCTCCGTCCCCTTCGACACGGAGTTGGACCACCCGACCACGGCCCCGCCCCCCACGGCAGGCCGCTCGCAGTTCCGCATCCCGCGGAAGCAGTGCGCCTTCTCCCCGCGCACCCACGCCTCCACGCACTCCCCCTCCTCAGGCAGCGGGCCAGGCGCGGGGACGTACCCACCCCCGTACCCACCGCCGTACTTGCCCCCGTACTTGCTGCCACCGTAGCCGCCGCCATAACCACCGCCGTACTTACCACCACCACCGTAGCCACCCCCATACTTGCCGCCACCGTACCTACCGCCGTACTTGCTGCCGTACCGGCTCCCCCCGTACTTCTTGCGGTAGTACGACCCGCGGCTCCCGTACCGCGACCGCGAGTAGTGCGCGTCTGCACACGACACCACCGCCATCAGCAGCAGCGCTGCTGTGCACCCACGCATCCTTCCACCCACTGCTTGGTGCTGTGTCTTGTGTCTTGTCTCTGTGTCTGTAGCTTCTGCAACCTGCAAGTGGTGTGGGTGGGGTGCTGACTGTGGCGTTCCCACCGTGATTGGTGTTCAAGCGGCTGTGCTCTCCTCACAGCTCGCCCGAGTGTGCCAGAAAATGGAATTCGTGACGCATTTGCGACGCGAAAACAGGCTCAAAACACCGAAATTCCATCGAAAACGGGCTCAAACATGCAAAATAGGGACATCCCCAGAAAAAAAATTGAAAAGGTACCCCCTGCAGGCGCCGGGCTATCGCCCACAAAAAGGCACCGGGAAGGCGGAATTGAACCGCTGCGGGTCACCCCGCCTACAGATTTGAAGTCTGCAACCAACACCAGTTGATTTCATCCCGGCAATAGTATCCCACAAAGCCGTGTCACCGCTCCACCAACACCACACCCTGCCCTGCAACCCATGCAAGCCAATGATAAGGGAAGGGTGTGTGGGGTGTGGGATAGCCTGCGTGTGTGTCAACCTCCTTGACTTGGGCTCGCTGCACACAGGGGCGGTGGGGCCCGTCTGCCTCGGTTGCGCAGAGGGCCACACACGCACACCCTGCACAGCGATAGGCACAGCAATCCGCAGACAGCGGAGACAGCAAAGGCATGCCAGAAGGGTGGCATATGGGCATGAAGCATGGGCACGGACATGGACACATGCAGGTCCACGGATGGAATGTGAATGGGCAGAACAGAGCGCACGCAGGCTGCAGCTGGGGGCGGGGTGGGAACGCAAGGCACACAGCCTTTTGCTTGCTTGCACTGTGGGTGCAGCAGAGCAAAGTGCAGTGCACTTTGCGTCCCGCCTCAAACTCCAGAGCAGAACCCACGACACAAGAGACAGAGACAAAGTGCAAAGGCAAGACACGCCGTGTCTTGTGCACAGGGAGCAGTGGGTCAGGGTTAGGGGTTAGCTTATGAACGCAGGCAAGACGGGACCGTGCGATGGGACGGTGTGCAGTGCAGTGCGGGGCAGTGCAGTGCCTTACAGAGGACCACCACCGAACGGGCCGTCGCTCAGCGGGCGGGAGTCAAGGCCCAGCCACGGGCACTCTGCGCAGAGCGGGGCCGGCCCCTGCCCGCCCTTGCAGTCGGTCGGGCGGCACACCGTGTCGACCGCGTCCCACTTGCACTTCCCCGTGGAGATCGGGCACGCCCCCGGGGTCGTGTGCTTCCCGCAGTCCACCCCGGCCGCGTCGATCCCGAAGACCATGAACTCCGCCTTCTCCGCCCCCGGGACGGTGATGGTGGTCGACTCCCCGCGCGCCAGCTGCCTGCGGAACGCCCCCATCGGGTGCTCGAAGCTCGCCCCCGGCGCACCCGTCACAAACCGCGGCGCGCACTGGCTCCGCCTCCACCCCGGGGTGACGGAGAGCAGCCCCGGGATCCCGCCCTGGTACTTCGTCGTGCAGGTGTGGGAGCACGTGTAGAAGAAGACCCACGCGTCGCACACGTCCACCACAGCCGCCGTGTCGGGGCACGTGAACTTCACATCCACCCCCACGGGCAGCTGCCACTGCGGGATCGTGAGCGGCAGCAGCTCCAGGAACGCAGGCGGGTTGCGCAGCTGCGACCCCATCAGGTCCGGCCACGCCTCCACCCCGTGCGCCATCAGCGCCAGGTTGATGCTCCCCACCGGCCCCACCACCACGGATTGCGCAAGGTGGCGTTCGGGACTCACAACCAGCGCCCGCTGGTTCGACGATACCATCGCTGCCGCAACCGCCGCAAGGAACACTGTTGCCATCTTCCCTGTCTGCTGTCTGCTGTCTGGTGTAAAAGAAGTGTAGCAGCAAGCGCCTGTTATGGTGTTGTGGTGCATGTGAGCCTTGTATCGTGTAGGGGTCGTTGTGGGGGAATGGAACTCGTGACGCATTTGCGACGCGAAAACAAGCTCAAAACACAGAAATTCCATCGAAAACGGGCTCAAACATGCAAAATAGGGACATCCTCAGAAAAGTTGATTTCATCCCGGCAATAGTATCCCACAAAGCCGTGTCACCGCTCCACCCCCACACCCACCCTCCAACCTGCACCCATCCGACAAACCAGATCAGACACGCCACAGGCGTCAGGTTCTCTGTGCAGACAAGCAATGGTGAGATGCAGTGATTCGATGACGGGCATGCAGAGGTGCGAGAAGTGCAGCTCGGTGGACCTGCGGAAGGCCCACGTGGGGCGCGACACTGCCCTGGATACGTCCCGAGGGTCGAAGTGCTGGACGTTGACACCGGGGAGACCGCGGTGGTGCCCCAGGGATTGCGAGAGGATCTGGAGCTGTCGCCGGGCCGGCGGGCACACCGAGAGAGACGCGCCAGCAGAGCAGCACAGCGCCCGCCCCGAGCCCCATGTCAGCGCTCCAGCCCACACCCAACCTGCACCCATCCGACAAACCAGATCAGACATGACATGAGCCGGCAATGCGATGCAACGCAATCCAATTCAGCGATAATTGTGCGGATTCCATGGGGTGGGGCTGCTCGCTGCAGATCACTCTCCTCCAACCTCACAAGCAGCGGCCCTCATCACCTGGGTCGCCATCCCCTCCTGGCAGGGCATGGTTCACGGGAAAGAAGGGGCGGAAGAAGGCGATTTGTCCCTTGCAAGGCAAGGGACAAAGCGAGCGTGTTTTGTTTTGTTGGCTCGCAGAACCCAGAAGATGATACATCGGTGGGTCTCGCCACCCATGGCATGCAGCAAGAAGCGCGGGGGAAATCCGGCCTTCTGCCACAAGAAAGACACGTCAAACGAACGCACTCGCAGTCGATGGGCCGGACACGGCACACACCTCCGGGAAACACGTTCAGGACCAGCAGGCATGGCAACACCTGCAGACCCGGATGGGAAAAACTCACAGCAGCCGTGATTCCTTCTTCCTCATTTGATGCATTGACGATTCCACCACCATCAAGCCTGCTGCTTTGATGTGGGTGTGGAGCACAGAGTGCGAACACGAGACGGCTAGCTCGACACACAGCAAAGAAGCAGGGCCATCGGAAGCCCCGACCTTTCCCCGCTCCCTGATTAAGATGTGCTTAAGAAACAGGAGGGTCCCCTCGGTCCCCCCACCACCCCCTCCCCTCGCCGACGGCATCCCCGACGCCTTGCACTCTCGTGGGAGCAAGGGGCAGAGAAGCAGGGAAGTGATGCTTGCAGCAGGGCACGCCAGCCCGATGAGGGCCCTGCCGTCGTCACTGCGGGGCAGTGTGCCTGGTCAGACAGCGACAGGGCGGTGTGTACGCCTCCGTGTAGCAGAAGAGGCTGTGGGGGTGCATCAATGCCTAAAAACAGTTCTTCAGGGTGGCGGCCCGCCTGTGGCACGCCCACCACCTGACTCTGAGTAAATCTGGGGAGGCCTCCTGCTCGCCCCCCTGCAGCACTTCTCCCCCGCTGCCGGTGGGAAACTGCCGGCTCCTTCCCCGTGACTGTCAGCCCCCGGGGTCCATTGGGAGCGCAGACTCAGCCAGCTGTGTGTCCCATCGGTACGATGGCTCGGTCACCGTCTTCCTGCACCGAGGCCCGTCGGCTGATGCCATCAGTGCCCCCTTCTGCTCCGCACCATCAGTGCCATCTCCTGAGGCTGCGGAGTGGGCGTCTGCCCGGCTGTGCCGCCCTGCCGCATCGTGTGCCCCTGCGGCAGTGTCGCGAGGGGTGCATCAATGCCACGGGCGGGAGGGCTTCCCTGGCCGAGGAGAGGCATCTCCACATCGGTGGGCTCCCCGGCAGGCGTGCCTGCAGGTGGCTGTGGCTGTGGTGTGTGTAGGCTGCACAGCTTCTGCGTGACTACCCACTGCACCCACTCCGGCGTCAGCTCGACTGCGATGGTCACACTGGCAACGCAGAGAAAGGCAACGAACAGCCACCCGCCTGTCGGATCCGCTCCATGCGTGCCGCATGTCGCGTGCACGGCGATGGTTGCACATGCAAGGGATGCGTACAGCAGGAGCATCAGGGACACACGCCGCAGGGCACGCATGGCGTGTGGCAGGTCGCGTAGATGTGTCCCGTCGGCCAGGAGCACAACTGTGAGTAGGCTGACCTGGAAGGGGGAGGACTGAGGCTCGGCTGCCTGCTGCACTGCAGAGGGTGTTGCCCGCCACCCCGCCTCGTGAAGCTGCCTCCACCGGGCGGTGTAGTCGCCGTCGAATGAGCCATACCCGACAATGTAGCTGTGGTCGCATGCGGTGCTCTCAAGAAAGCCCGGGCATCTGGTGGCCAATTCCACGCACTCTTGTTGGCTGTCGCTGTGCGAAACGAGCTCGCGAAACGCAACATAAAAGGAAGCCCTGCCCAGCACGCCTGACTCTTGGATGGCACGCAAGGCTGCCTCCTCCGGGGTTCGCAACAGCAGCCTCACGACAGCTGCTGCACTGGCGAGGTTCCCCTCCAGCAGGGCGCAGTGCAGCACACCACGGCAGCCGTAGCGCAGGTAGCTGTGGGGCAGCGAATGCAGCGCATGCACATTGTCAGCCCCACCGTGCAGCCAATGGCAATAACCCAGCAGCCTGCCGACAGGGTAGGTGGTGAGCACACGCCGTGCCGCTTGCACGTCGTCTTGCTGACAGGCCAGGTCCATGAGGTCGCAAGCGTCTGACCCTGGGCCTAGCTTGGTGTGCACATCCACAGTGGCACCCACCTCCAGACCTGCCACGTCGCGCAGTGGTGTGGTGTTGCACCCGGCAATGGTCTCGCCACAGAGGGCAAGCCGCACCCGCACCTCCATGCGGTCCACCCTGAGGGCGTCTGCGGCACGCAGGCGCAGCACCCCGAGCGTGGCGTCGCTGCCCAGCTCCACTGGCACCAACACACCGTTGGGCAGCCGCAAGTGCAGCAGCACGTCGTCTGCTGTGTCGCACAGGGCACCTTCTGCATCTGTCCATTCGGGGCAGCTTTCGTAGCCACTGGCTTCCTCAAGCAGGTCGTAGGCAGGAGGGCCGTGCTCTTGAGTGTGTCGGTTGTGGGGCCTCTGGCGATCGCATGCATGGGTGCCGTGACTCCTGCCGGAATACAGAGTCACAAGAAGCGCAAGAGGCATCGACACGGGGAAGAGCACATGCAGGCCTGGTGGGATGCAGACCCAGGTGCTGTCCATCACAAACGATCGAAAGTGGCTGTCGTAGAATGCGTAGAAGATGACCGTCCAGAAAGCGTGCTCCAGCAAGACAAGCATCATCCCTTTTGGAGGAGAATCAAGCGCGCTAGCCTCGGACAGGATTAGCATGAAGGTGGCGAACTGTGGGACAAGCGACGCCAGGTACAGCCAGCCATACGAGCCGCCGGCCAAGGATGTTAGGCCAAGGCAGAATGGCGCGAGCACAACCAGTACGGCCAGAAACATGCCGCTGCAAAGAGTGCACTCTCGGAGAAACATCGGCAGACCGATCTGCCCCCAGCAGAACATAAACTCAACACGCACCGCAAGCCACACCACAGACGGGAGGGCACACATCACTACCCAGCCGTCTGCGGCATCAGCATCAGCCAGGACAGGCGGTGCGATGTCGAACAGCACGGCAAGTACCAAGGTGGAACACATTCCCACCGCTGCCTGCAGGACGTACAGCCACGACTCCTTCAGCACGCCTGCAAAGGCGCACCCGAGCACGACGGGGCGTGCGGCCGCTGCCACAGGGTAGATGAACATCGTGATGGTGCGCATGGCGGCCAGCGAGCGCTCTGTGGTGCCTGTACTGTTCAGCGCAGGGCACGTCCGATTCGTCTCTCCCAGCCACGTGCACCGCAACAGCCCGTCCTCGTGCCACGGCTCGGGCTGCCGCGACGGAGCCCAGATGCTGACCACCTCTGCACCTGCGTGGTGTGCCGTGTAGTAAGGCCCGTCCCTGTTGAAGCAGTACAGAATCAGCGCAGGACACGTGATGGACAGCAGCAGTGCAAGCGTGCCGAACCCACCTTGGAGGAACTGCCTTGTGGCACGCTGCCACATGACGTCAAAGTCATCGTAATACATCACAGGGGTGGGGCGTCCTGTGCAGGGTGGTGGTGTGGGCAGGCAGGACGACCATCTGGTGGGATGTCAGCCTGTGTCCGTCGAGTGGGTGGCAGGCTAGGAATCTCTCTTCATAGCGTGGTGGCATCACATTCCGGGAAAAATGGGCACGGAACGGCGATAAAATTCGTGACGCATTTGTGACGCATTTGTGACGCGAAAACAAGCTCAAAACACCAAAATTCCATCGAAAACGGGCTCAAACATGCAAAAATAGGGTGTGGGTGGGATGACTGTGGCGTTCCCACCATGATTGATGTTCAAGCGGCTGTGCTCTCCTCACAGCTCGCCCGAGTGTGCCAGAAAATGGAATTCGTGACGCATTTGCGACGCGAAAACAGGCTCAAAACACAGAAATTCCATCGAAAACGGGCTCAAACATGCAAAATAGGGACATCCCCAGAAAAAAAACTGAAAAGGTACCCCTGCAGGCGCCGGGCTATCGCCCACAAAAAGGCACCGGGAAGGCGGAATTGAACCGCTGCGGGTCACCCCGCCTACAGATTTGAAGTCTGCAACCAACACCAGTTGATTTCATCCCGGCAATAGTATCCTCCAAAGTCATGTCAGCGCTCCACCAACACCACACCCTGCCTGCAACCTGCATGCAAGCCAATGATAAGGGAAGGGTGTGTGGGGTGTGGGATGGGACAGCCTGCGTGTGTGATCAGACCCCCCACATGCACTCCGACCCACCCCCCTCGGACAAACCAGACAAGAAGGGGACCCCCGAACAATATGAAGCAACGCCGCCCGACGGCGGTGTCGACGCCATGACGAAGACCCTCCACCGCACTGGCCACGCGATGCAGGATATCGCAGCGGAGCTGAGACAAAGTCCCACTCCCTGTGGAGAGGATGCTTGCTGCAGCCATTGCCCCTTGGGGTGGCGTCAGGAATAAGAGGGGGGGGGGGGATGGGGTGGGGTAGTGAAATCGAATTTGAAGGGAGCACAAGAATGATCACCCTTCACTCGTTATGCAGGGGATGGGGTGGGGGGGGGGGGGGGGGGGGGGGGGGGGGTGGGTCTTCGCTGCGGCGTGTGTCGAAGAGACCTGCACCAAACACTCCTCCTCTGAGGGCTGACCCACAACAGTGCCCCACATCTAGTCTACGCCATACATGGCCACAGGCACATTGAACTCAAAGTCGCCCCTGGTGCCGCACGGGTCAGTCAGAATCAAGGAGGTCGTGCGCTGTGATCAGCGGCGCCTTCTCCTCAGAGCGACGCCTCTTGGGCTGCGGACTGCTGCTGCGGGTGCTGTTGCGTGCTGTCACCGGCGCTGCAGGCTTGCGCTGTGGCGCAACGGTGGTGAAGTCGGGGTAGGAGTCCAGGGTGGAGTCGACAGGACGGATGTGCGGGTGGTGTGTCTGCTGCGGGGCGCCTGGCTGCTGTGGGGGCGGCTGCTGCTGCTGCTGCTGCCGCGGGTTTGCATTCAGAGCCGCGTCCTTCGTCGCAACCTCCTCGCGTGCCGCAACAAGCGCTTTGCGCAGCCGCGCCACCTCCTCCGACCGTTCGTTGGCCTGCTCCTGCATCTGCTGCATCGCATCCTGCGCTTGCTGCAGCTGCGCCAGAAGCTCCTTCAGCTTCACCTTCTTCTCGTTGATCAGTGCGCAGGACACCTGCAGCACATGCTCTTCGTCCTCCAGCTTCTGCTCGGCTGCAGACTCTGCAAGACTTTTGTACTTCGCGAGCTCAGCTTCGCTGTGCGCAAGGCGTGCGGCTGTCTGTGACGCGGCGCCCGACGAGATGGCCTGACGCCGGAGGCACCTTGCCACCTCCGCATGCGACTCGCCCCCGCGGTTCTCCACCCCCGACATCACAAACACGGCGCCATTCAGGAACACGTCATCCCCCTCCGCACCACCCGACGCCCCCAACCCACCCATACGCACACGCACCTCGAAGGTCACCCCACCGTCACTGCGGACCAGGCCATACTTGAAGGCACGCCCGTTTTCATCCTGCAGGCGCAGCGCCCGCTTCAGCAGCTCGAGATACTCCGACTTCCTAAAGCCTGCGATACGCAGGTCCTGCAGCAGGGCTGTCCCGACAAAGCACCGCAGGTCTGACGCAGCGATCAGCACCAGGGTCACTTCGGTGCTGGTATACCTCTGATCGAGGAAGTACGTGTCCCCATCGATGACAAACTCCGACAGGGCTGCGTGTGTGTCCATTTGACGGACCACCACCCGCAGTGCAGCCTCTGTGCCCCTGTATATATAATTGCTGCCTCAGGGGGACGGGGAGGGGCGGGCCGGGAAGGCGTTGGCACAGGCCAGGTGAGACCGTGGTAGCAGACCCCACACAGCAGCAAAGCCATCCTCCCCACGTGCGGCATGGGGGCATGGGTGGCTCGCACTGCAAGAGAAGAGCCGGAGGATGGGGTGGTGGGGTGGGGTGGGGTGGTGGGAGTGCGTCCCGTCGGGTGACCAGTGTCAGCAAGAAGACCTATCAAGCATGCCTTCTTGTCACATTCCGCCGAGAGCTGTGGATCGGGGGGCATCTCTCAACCGGACATGCGTGTGTACGTTGGGAGCTTCGCTCTGATGGGTTTCCGCCACTATCCGGCTCAGTGGGGTCCTCGAAGGTGGCTGCCCTGCACTGCAGGGCAAGGGCCAACCTGAAGGAGGGCACGTATCAGGGACAGGGAACCCGTTCAAACGACAAACAAACCGCGCACTGGCCGGGGTGGCTCAGTGCTGGCGGCACAAAAACAGGGCCGGACCGGGGAGATCTAGCATTCACAGGGCCCTGAGGTCGGGGTGTAAAAAACATATGCCCAGGCCCCGGCAAGCCGGGGCGTCAGTACCTCACACGTCACGTACCCTGGGCGGGCGCTCAACACTGGAGGGGAGAGGGGGGAAATGGGGGGCACGGGGAGGGGTGCGGCTGTCTCCGCCTTTGCCGCGCCGCGGGTCCTCGAAGGAGAACAGGCCTTCGTCTTCGGCGCGGGGGTCCAGCGACATCTCGGTGGGGGTGGTTGGGGTGGTGGGCGTCGCGTGCGCCATGTGGCTGTCGGAAGGGGCTGTGGTGGTGTTGTAGAAGCCACCATTCGCAGCTGCCTGCGCACGCTGTCCATCTGCGGCTGATGCCTGTTGGGGCTCCCCGTCCACAGACATCGCGCTCAAGCGCTCGCGAGCGGGTTTGCGCGTTTGCGGGACGGGGAACGCAGGCCTGGTGTCCCGGGCACTCGGCGGCAACGTCTGGGCCGGCTGGCGGGGCGGGGGCCGCGGCATCGGCACGGGCGGCTCCGGGGGCGGACTGCGCGGCAGAGGGGGCTGGGGCTATGTTGTTGAAGCCACCACTCTGCGATGCACCGCTCGACGCCGAGCCTGTCAGGGATTTTTTGATTTGGCTTATTTTTGCGTGACGCTTCCTGGTGGGTGCACCCTGTGCAACCAGTCCAACACATTGCATCTGCCTGTGATGTAGTCGTGCTGCAGCAGGTCGGAGGCAGAAGCGCGCTGCGAGGGGTCGCGGATGAAGCATTTGTTGAGGAAGTGCGCAAGTGCGGGGGACACCCTATCAGGCAGGGGTGGCCCGCCTGTGCCATCTGCGATGCGCCTCAGCATAGCGGAGTGCCCCTCTCCGCCCTGGAGGTGCCACGGTGTCGTGCCCATCATCTCGATGACGGTGCAGCCGAGGGACCAGATGTCGCACTTCGTGTCGTATTTCCCCCCCTTCGAACCCGACATCAGCACCTCCGGTGACATCCAGTTGGGGGTGCCGACAAAGGTGTTGGCGCCGACCGCCCCGACACTGCGCATCCCGTCCTCCAGGAGCTTGCTGCAGCCGAAGTCCGCAAGCTTCAGCACATCCCCTGACACGAGCATGTTGCCCCCCTTCACATTGCGGTGGGCAACGGGGGGCCGCCCCGCCCCACCGGCATGCAGGTACTGCAGGCCCTCCAGTGCCTGTGTCGTGTATTTGTGGACCAACTCATCGGGCAACCTGCCGAGTTTCTTCACCTTATCGCGCACCGACCCTCCGGAGACAAGCTCGAGGAAGATCTGGAGCTGCTTGTCACGCCAATGATGCCCGAGGTACATCACGATGTTGCGGTGCACCACCATCTCCATCACACGCAGCTCCTCGGACAGCCGCTCACGCTGCCTCGAGTTTGCATCATCCAGCATGATCTGCTTCACCGCGACACATGACCCGTCTGACACCTGCCCGTGGTACACCACACCAAACGAGCCGCTTCCGAGTGGCGTCTCGTCGACACGAAGCCACGATTCCATCATGCCTTTGCTGAGGAGTGAGGTCTCAGTGTCCGCAGAAGCGGCTGACGGGAAGCGCGTCAGGAAAGAGTGCGACAGGCAGGTCTTCGCAGTGGGGCGTGTGTCAGGATCAGCAAGGACTGCTGCTGCTATGAACGAAGCTGCCTCTTCTGACACATCCGTGACGAGGTTGGCAGGCGGCCCCCTGTGCAGATACAGGTGCATCACCATCTGCCAGACATTATTGAATCTTATGTCATCCCCCGGCGGCACACCCCTGTTGAGGATCTCAGAGACGGTGCACCCCAAGCTGTAGATGTCGGCAGGGGGGCCGACCTTCTGGTGATCCTCATCGGCGCTAACGACCTCAGGGGCCAGCCAGTTGGGGCTGCCGTAAACACTGTTGGCAGCCGTCTCAGTGAGACTCACTGTTTGCAGGAGGGTCTCCATCTGGATCTCCTTCAGCCCACTGTAGCCACACAGCTTCACGTTGTCTTCGTTGGTCAGCAGCACGTTCCCTGCCTTCACGTCTCTGTGGATGATGTTGTGCGAGTGGAGGTGTGCCAGCCCCAGGAGGATCTGCCGTGTGTACTTCGCTGCCTGCTCCTCGGGCATCCTGTCGGGCAGCGACTTCGCCTTGTCCAGAAGAGTGCCGCCAGAGACGTACTCCATGAACACACGCAGCACCTGTTTGTCCGCATCGTAGCTCATGTCATACAGACCCATGAGGTAAGGGTGGGGCACGTTCTTGATGAGCACCACCTCCTTCAGAGCGCGGTTGGTCTGGTTCTCGCCCGCATTATGCTCAGTCTTCATGGCAGCTTCGCGGTTCCTCACCTTCACGCGGTGCACAACAGCATACGACCCTGATCCGAGAGAATTCAGTGTGACCCAGTTCAAGTAGTCTCGATTCTGTGGCTCAATACTCTTCGACATCACGTCCGCAGTTTCCACTGGCCCCTGTCCGAGAGACGGAACGGTGTCCCTGTTGCCGACAGCTGGTCCTTCAGAGGGCTCGTAGGCACCAGCGTGCAGTCCCAGTGGGTCGTTCGATTGCCCGTCGTCATCCACAACCATGATTTGGTACGTATGTGGTGTCGGTGATATGTCGACAACCTTGCGACGGTGCCTCTGCAGGACTTCTATCCTGCGTCTGCACACCTCTCCTGCGAAAACTGCACAAGCACACGCGACAATGACGAGGATAACAACGCCTGTGCAAACAGAGGTGTGGGGCGTGTCGCCAAAAATCAGCATGTCACGCGTATTGTCCTCAGCTTCGTGGAGGGCTGCGTATGAGGAGGTGAGGCGGGTGGGTGTGTCTGTGCCTGTGAGCTGCAGCACCTCCCACACCACAGCATGCGTGCGTGCGCTCACCACATGGCTGCGCGCACCGTTGCCGCCCCGCACGGCGAGCGCTACCCCGCACAGCTCCACGCTGCTGATGTTCCAGAAGTCGTTGCCCTCGCCCTCCACCGTCACGGACGTCACGGCCTCCCCGCCACACACCGCCGCCAGGCCGACTGGCACCCTGCCCGTGCCTGCTACGACTGTCGCCGTCGGCTGCGTGCAGCTGGGGCTAGACGCTGTCACGCTGAAGTCCCCTGTGTTGTCCCCTGTTGCACCCCCAACGACCACGACCCCACACTCGTCCGCTGCCGCTGTGCCGTACATCGATGTGCACAGCACCGCGACAAGCGCTGCCACATGCACCGCCGGCATTGAATGTTACGTGCACCGCACCGCAGTGCAGCACACCCCTGTCGCGCAGTGGTGTGGGTGTCTTCGGGCACGGTAACACACGACACGTTGCACCGGATTTGGCGCACAAACAACAGCCTTATATTTTTGTTATCTGAAAAGGCAACCCTTGCGGGCACGGGGGTTGGGTGCGGGTGTGGGCGCTGAAGGGGCGGGGACACAGGCTGCATAAGCGCACAAAGGACCAGAACCCTCTTCGGCATGGGTAGTCGCACACGCACCCCACTCCAGTCACTGCAGTGGCGGGGGTCGGTGTTCGGCAATGGATAACATTATGGCGACAATGGCAGGGGTTGGGGAGAGGGCCCCTGAGCACCCTGCAGTGAGGGGGGAGATGACGCGAGTGGGCGGCTGTGACCCTGGGTACAGCGAGTCGCATGATGCCGCCTCAGACCCACCACGAAACTTCAAGCTGAAACGCAAAACATCGACAGTGCAACAGGCCGAGCATGTCGACCAGGAGAGAACCGGGAGAAGGGCAAGCACACAAGGCAGGGAATGAGGCCTTCCACAAAAAAAGATTGCCGGATTTCTTTTGTTTTGTTTGTGCAACCGGACAAAATCGCGACATTCCAAAACACTTCCAGTACTGTGACGTGGAACCAGGACGTAAACAGAAAACAGATCAAGCCACCACACGTACCAGCCACTTCCTTCGCCGTCACCTTGTCCTGCTGCAGCGCAGTCCATGATTTGGCGTTTAAAAACTTGGTCCCCCAATCCGGGTCCAAATGGAATCTTGCACGCCGCAGTCGAACTACAGTCCGATCGCCACGCGACGGAGGCCCGTTGGCCGGGTCTTTTTCAGCTCGACTCCCACAAATTCACACCTCTCACGTAGCGCACTGTGGCGCCGGAGGACCTGTTCCTCACTATCCATCAACACTATTACAGATTGTCCACCCATATCTCCCCCTCCAGGAAGGAGGGTATGGGCGGTGTGTTGGGCAATGCAGAGGGGGCCCAACTCCAGCCCATCGGCATCACCTTCATGACCAGCAAGTGACAGCAAAACGAGACAACAAACCAATTACTGCCAAAAGTTGTTTTGTTGGAACGCAGACCCCACTCTTTGTGTACACCACTCCCCGGTCTGATGAAGTGGTGTGAGTGGGGACGCACGATCCAGCTAAAGGCACAGAAAGTTTCCCCAGTTGGCAACGCCGAACTAACAAAAAAACAAGTACGCACAGGGAAGGCGTCCTCTCTAGTCCTCCCTTGACTCCCTTGTCGCACCGAAGGTGCTTAAACAAGCTTACTGATTGTGGTGGCGCTGTCCGGAAATGGCTCCCAATTCCCCTCGGTTTTACGGAAATCCTGTGGTGTGTGCGACAAAATCACGCCAACACAGGATTGGTGGGGGCGAGGCTGGGTGTGGGGCTGCATGGGTCAATATCCCAGCAACACAGAAGCACCCACGATAGCCCTGCTGGTGAGGGGGGCTATCTGCAGGAGAGCACTGCGTCAATCATTTGCCCTCTTCTCATCTCAGATGTACACACACAGCGGCATGCATGTGGCCGGCAAACGGAGCAGGGGTCTGAAGAGGCTAGAAAGCAGCACGCCCAAAGGATCACATGTCAAACACACAAGCAAGGCAGGGTACAGACACTGCACTCAGGGTGAAGCGGAAGACACAGCACACACAGAGACTGAAGTGATGTCGTTCGTTGTTGTGAAGACCCACCTCCCGCAGAGGCTGAGTGCAACACCAGAACCCTGTAAGTCCACCTTCCCCAGACACTCTCCTGTGCTGAGGCGGTACAGTTTGGCAGTGTCACTAGTAGGACTCTCCACTGCAACAACATCACCTGGCTGTGACACAGCAAGTGCGTTGGGATAGTCGTCCAGCTGCATTGTACGCAAGCAGCTGAGGGAGGCCGTGCACCACACCTTGAGTGACTCGTCGAGAGAGCACGACTCAAGGTGCTGCTCGTCCTGAGTCAGGGCTATGGCAGTCACCCAATCAGTGTGCTCATCCAGGGTGTGTGTGTGTGTGAGGGTGCTGATGTCCCACACACGGATGGTCTTGTCTTCTGACCCGCTGAAGATCCTTGTGCCCGACACAGCAATGCTGAGAACAGCATCGGTGTGACCCTCCAGCACTGTGGCGCTCGGTGTGCCCTTCAAGTCCCACACACGCACTTTGCCTTGATAGTCTCCGGACACCAGACGTCCGCAGTGTGTCCACGCTGCACTGGACACAGTGGTTTTGATGTGGTGCAGCATGCACACCTCCTCCCAAGTTGATGTCAGCCACACGCAGATGGTGCCGTCATGAGAGCACGTTGCCAACCACGTCCCACAGACAGAGAACGCGGTGCGCGTTATCTGCTCGTTGCCGTGTGTTAAGTCTGCCACCGCAGCAGCGGTAGTGGTGTCAAACACAGTGATGTGTCCGTTGCGGTAAGCCACAGCACACAGCGTCCCACACCTCGACAGTGTGATGCGAAGAATCTTGTCGCCATGCATCGATGAGTAGACTGCGGGGGCCTTGAGGTTGGGGCAGCGTGGGACGAGCTGGACAGCACCCCCGTCCTCCAGACCTGTGTCGGCAACGCGCTGTGCATCGTCCAGCTCCTCCTCACACCCTTCGATGCGTGCTGCCACGCATGCAGCCTCACGGACTGCGTTGATAGAACCCGGGAACATCTCGTCCAGCGCATCTGCCTTCAGCCCGACCACGGTCCCCCCTTCCGGAACACCGACGACACAGCTGTCTCCGGTCCCCGTGTGACGGACACACACATCCATGACTTCTGCGACCAGCTGCTCCGACTTTCTGGAGGGTGTGGCAGTGTGTGCAGTGTGTGCGATGGTGGGGATGGGGATCAACCACAGTGCACCCGCATCGTTGCACACAACAGCAGGGAGGGTAACGCAACCAAGACTGGGACGCGGGGCGAAAGTGGGTGAGGCTGCATGCCGCCTTCTTGTCTCACTTCGCCGAGAGGTGGGGTTGTATCACCAGGGAACACCCAAGAAAGAGATTCGTGATGAGTCACACACACCGCGGCTGCCAGTTGCACGGCGCGGGCACACCCACTGTGTGGCCGCATTCATAACACTCGGCACACCTGGGTTCACACGACACATCAACAAGCTGAGGAAGAGGGAGCTGATTATTTGTTCACATAATGGGGCCTTCGCTCTGTCACACTGTATATCAAACTGTGCCGCCTTCTGCAGCCAGCAGTGTTGTGACGCGTCTCACTTTTTCCTCACTTTCCTGCATTTCTGAGGGAAGGCCCCACCCCAACGGGAAGCTTGCCAACAGTGAAGAAAGTAAATACCGGTAGTTCAATACCACAACCCGGCCTTGCCTTGTTGCTATAACTGCGCGCAACATTCACACCGACCTTCAGGCAAAACACGCGAGGTTTGCTCACCGGGTTTGGCGTACAAACAACAGCCTTATTATTATTTTTTTGCACCACCCCACCCCCCACTCCCCTGGCCTGGGAGGGGGGCAGCAGGCGGCTGTGCACGCGTTGCTCTCATGGAAATGGGCCACCCAAAGCCTCGAGATGGCCACCGGGAAAATGCGAGCATGCGGCGCTGTTCACACCACATGCATGA
This sequence comes from Rhynchopus euleeides, assembly GCA_963210315.1. Classification (NCBI taxonomy): domain Eukaryota; phylum Euglenozoa; class Diplonemea; order Diplonemida; family Diplonemidae; genus Rhynchopus; species Rhynchopus euleeides. The sequence continues at coordinate 2,137,930 of OY723240.1, read as the reverse complement.
CACCCCGTGTGACTGGGAAAGACGAGAGTTTGGTGGATCACGGCAACCAGGGCATGGCACCCCCTCCCCCCCCCCCACCTGCCAGCATCCCGCAACGCGTGACACAGTGTGTAGCGCCTGCAACATCAGAGAAAGAGGGGGGGAGGAAATGGGATTGGGCATTCGTCGATCACGAGATACACCACCACCACCACCACCACCACCCCATAAAAACTATCCGTCTGCAAATCAGAAAGGGGAGAGAAGAACCAGCGGGTATTCGTCGATGGCGAGAACGCCCCACACGCCTGCTGCGGTGTGTCCTGCATGATCTGCATAGCAAAGTTTCCTGCGTTGTTAGCAGCGATTTCACTGGGAAGATTTTGGGGTAAAAATCATCAAAAAAAACAAAAAAGCCCGGCCACCCAGGAAGATTTTCTTCCTGCACTATTTGTGGTGCGGGGGAGGCGGGATGGGGCAGGGATAAGGTGGGTAGGTGCGCAGCGACCCACACTCCACACACCCACACCTCGCCTCCGCAGGAAGATGCCAATGCAGACACAAACCACACTTTTTGGGTCTCGTCCAGAGAAAAAAATCGTGCGAAAGAATAATGAGACCTGGACAACCCCCCCGCGTGACGTATGCCTGTCGACCAAGCCCTTTCGGATCACATCAGGTCATGGAATCCAGAGACCGCCCTCAGGAGGACGCACCCTACTCACCACAGAATCTGTACCCCACAAGGAACAGGTGTTCGCTACCGTGGCCTCCGGCGGCTGGGGGGCTCCGCCCCCCAGACCCCCCCTGTGGACCTCTTTGCATTCTCTGGACCACCTCTAAGGGTGCACCACTCTCTTCTCCGGGGTCAAACTGCATATTCCCACCAACCGTTCCAATGTTCCGGAACATGCCGTTTTCGGGGTTTTTCGGGTCACCTGCGGTGCGCACGGCCCAAAAAATGGGGTGAAACAGGTCACGAAAACCAAGAAAAAACTGAGTACAAATACCGGGTTTTTGACCGCTTTTTGTCAGAATAAGCTTCAGGTATGACTGTAGGGGTGCGGGTTTGTGATTTGTGGTATGTACGTGCCCTCCGGGCGCGCGAAGCGCGCCCGGAGGGCGCGCCTCGCCTGCGCGAAAAAAAACTGTGTTTTAGTGCAAATCTGAAAGGGAAACAATAGAAGAGCCGAAGGGTATTCGTCGATCGCGAGAACACCCCACACGCCTGTCATGAAGTGTGTGGGAAGTTCTGCAAGGATCTGCACTGGCACAGTTTCCTGCGTTGTTGCACAACTCTCAAAAACTGTGTTTTAGTGCAAATCTGAAAGGGAAACAATAGAAGAGCCGAAGGGTATTCGTCGATCGCGAGAACACCTCTGGGACCCTTTGGGACCTACTTTTACACCCCCCCCCCCTTTTTTCACATTGCACACCTGAACCGAAACTCGAGTCTGTTTGGAAGTATACCATTTCCTACCGGACAGAAACTGACTTTTGAACTCCCTGCGTGATTCCCTTTGAGTGGGTCATCGCCTTCATTCTTCCAGTCAATTCTTCCTGTTTTTCCTTATCCAAAGGGGAAAGGTAACTACAGACCTCTACCTGTTTAAAGACGGCCCGTTCTTGTCGGATGGTACATGTCATTGAAATCCCTGTGCCTTGGTCTCACAACACGCCCCTACAGCACCTTCATTCTTCTGACTCTTCATCTCAGTGCAGCGCGTCCACAGGTCCTTTGTATTTATTCATTCTGGCGATGTCTCAGTGGAGAAGAGAAGACCTGCGCGTCAGACATAACCGAACTCAGCGCTGGAGACATAGGGGTCGAAGGAGGACACACAAAACCCTTGTTGTTTGTTGGAGCAGTGCTACCCCTCGTGAAGGGATCCGCTTTCTGCAACGTAGTATTTATCCACTTGAACTCCAACTGCCCTTTTGCCTCCAACGCCACTCTCAGTAAAAACGCCAGGATCTCATTAGCCAGAGCATTTTTGCTGTGTGATGCTTTGCAGCTTGCCACCACCGACGAGTTGTCTATCCACAACGTTAACTTCTTTTCCGGTGCAAACTGGCGCATCCAACACACTGCAACTGCGACCGCCACAAATTCCTTTAAAAATATGTGCAATTCGTGCATACGGGGTCCGAACGTGTTGTATACCACCATATCTGGGGTTAATACCGCCCACATTTCCGATGACGCATCTGTCCAGATCTCGATGTCTTCGAGAACCGGAGGAGGGTAAATCCACTCATTCAGGTGAACCATGTTACTCACTTCTTTCAGGGAGTTCACAGCAGGCTGACTCACCATGAATGGTTTATCCCAACCCCCTTCCTCAGAAGTCACAAATGCCGCCACCTCCCTGAACAGGTTCAACACCTGTGGTGCAAAACACAAGGGAGTCCATGACGCAAAAAGGAACCAGATGAAACCCCCACAGATCCGTGCCACCTCCCTTGCTGTTACTTCATTCCGTAACCTCGGAGAGCACAAACGGGCCCATGCCTCGGACTCCAGAAACTTTTTGGTCCAGGCGGGGTCAGGACGGAAGCGTGTATTGATTAAATCAAACAACAAGCCAATTGCCACAAACTGTTGACTTGCTGTTCCATAATCAGCCTGCTTCTTCAGTTCCACCCCCACCTGTCTGCACCGGCCCACCAGCAGTTCATGTCTCGAGGAGACCTGCTCGCGCGACATGCCCAAGCAAATGAAGTTGTCCACCCACACTTCCCCGTGTTCCTCCGGGAGCAAGGTGCGAGCAGTGTGCTGCGCAATGCTGGGGGCCCAACTCCATCCCATGGGCATTACTTTCATAACGAAAGTTTCATATTCATTTCTTTCATTTGCAAGTTTTACTCCAAAAAAAGCAGAGATTTCGGGAGCCAACGGGAACTGGTAAAAGAAACTACGGGCATCCTCCTGGATGCACCACTTTGCAGTGAGCACCCTCAAGGTAAAGTCCCGTAGGCGAGGGAGAAACATGGGAATCGGTCTGGCCATTATAGCATTCAACTTGCGACCATTCGTGACCAGACGAGCATCACGCCCTGAAGCCTTCGGCACCGTGAACACTCCCAGCACCAGATGTACCGGTCCCGGGGGGGATGCCAATACTTCCTGGCTGAGAAGTACTTTTTTGTGCCGGAGCATGTGCTTGGAAGTCGCACGCTTCCACTTCGGGTGCTGCCAATCCACTCCTTCCACAAACTGAGAACAAAAAGTCTCCAGGCACGTGAGCATTTTTATTAAGAACGGGAGAACAGGGGGATGGGGCAACTGTAAAAGAGCGTCATAGCAAATACGGGAGAGAGAAATATCCGCCAGGGGCAGGTTCAAAACTCTTTTCTGCGGGACTGTAATCCGCATGGAGGGGTCCCTGGAATAGGGTTCCACTCCCCCAAGGATGGATATACCCTCCCCGTAAAGAGGAGCAATGTCCGGACCCCCATCCTCCACAACCTCAGGAGCATATGCTACCCCTATCTGGGCACCCCCGCGTTTCCTTGCACGGTGCTCAGGGCCAGCATCTCCGAGAGCTCCCTCGACCTCCTGGCTGCAGGTAGCTCCCCCAAAGGGAGGTAATGTAAGAGGCTCTCCACCGACGAGTGGCGTGAGAGCTTTACAATATCCTCCAACTCCACCCCCTGTCTCAACAGGGCAGTGAGCGCGCCCCTCCTGATCGAGTGGGCGGAAAAACGAGGATGCACAGCCTTCACGGCCTGAGTGATAGCCTGGTGGGTAAATGGAAAGATTTTCTGGTTGGGGGAGGCACTGTGTCTCAACAAATCGAGGAGCACCACCGAATTCGGCTCGAGGTGCAGTATCGTTGTCGTCCCCTTTCTGAAAGGGTCCGACTTCGTCCCCGACCAGTCCACCACAATCCCCCCCTGAACCACCTGCACCCTTTCCCACACCAGACTCCTCACATCGTCCCCCCTTGCCGCCCCCGCCCACATTATCTCCAAAGCGAGGCGCATCAAGGGGGAGGGGGACAGGGCAATCGCCTGCAGTAGCTCCTCGATGGAAATCGGAGGAGCCTGCTTGACAGGTCGTCTTGCCCCCCCACGAAGCAGAGAACGTTCCACATCCTTCAACACCGGAGGAGTGGGGGAGGAGAGGAGACCGCATCGGGAGAGTGTCGCCTTCAACGCTTGCAGGTACTGCAGCGCCGAAGCATTCGACAGCCCCTCCGTCCGCTTTGTCGCCAGAAACAAAACGATGAGCTGAGGAATGGAGCACGGGCCCTCCATTTCCTCCCATCCCTGACGAAACAGAAAAAACTGGCGGGACACTGACGAGTACCCCTTCCATGTCGACTCGGCCAGGGCCCCCCGCAGCATGGACTGCGCCTCCTGCTCCACTTCCTTGCGGAACTGGCGAGTCATGGCAGGGGGCTTCCACCTTGGCCGTCCCACCCCCACACTCACTTCTTCCCCCCTTTGCCCCCTTTGCCCCCTTTCCCGTTGTTCTTGGGGTGGTGGGGTTGATGCCGAAAGGAGTGGTGGGATGGGGGGGAAAACTGCACTTGAGGCTTTCGTATCCCCTCCCCCGCCCTCAACCCATCCCGGAGAAAATCCGGCAGCTCGGTCTGGCCGCACATTCGATCCTCGATCTTTTGTGCGGCAGCCCAGTTGCCGGTGGCCATTCCCTCCTGGAGGGCCGCGAGCCGACCGACCTTCAGTCGGGCCAGGTGCTCCCAGTCGCAAATGGCCTCCTCCAGGGAGGTCCACATACCGCTGCGGCGCACCATAAACCCGACCTCGCGGAAGCGAGCCCTGGCTTCTGCTTGTGCCGCAGCGGCCGCGGGGGTGCGACGGGTATTTCCGGGGGGATCCAGGGACGCAAAGAAAGATTGGAAGGCCCCCACCGCCGCCTCCCGTGTCCCGAAGTCCATCTCTTTCCACCTTGCGGGATCGAGAGCGGGATTCGTGGAGGGGGCGGGGGCGGGGTCCGAAGCAAGAGGGGGGGGGGGCCCTGGTTACCCAAACCCCCCGAAGAAGAAACACTACTCCCCCCATTCATCTCCCCCAGCAGCCTCGCCGCCGCCACCAGGAGCTCGGGGGTCACCCCCCCCGTCTGGCCCGCCGGGCCTGCCGCCGTCGCTGCCGCCGAAGATGACGCCGCCGCCGATGCTGCCAAGGACAGAGAGGGCACACCCCCCAACACTGGGGGAGGGATCGGCTGGGGGATCTGCGTTTGAGGGACGGCAGTCGCCTTCGCCACCGCCGCCCCCACCTCCGCCGCAATAAGGGCCTGGAGGCTCGGGGACATCCCGGCCGGGGCCCTGCGCCGCTTCTTCCGGAGAGGGGAGTGGTTCTTCCCCGTAGGGGAGCCTGCCACTGCCGGCGCCTCCCGCTCCTCTACGATCTGCTTCCCATCCTGCCCCTCATCCGACTCATCATCCTCCGCCTCCTCCTCGCCGTCGTCCTCATCCCCCCCCCTTCAAAGCAGCTGCTTCCTCCTCAGCCGCCTGTTTCAGGGCAGCTTCCCTTTCCGCCTTCTTCTTCTGGGTCTGCGTCGGCATTGTCGGGGATGGGGAAGAGGGGGAGCGGGTGGGGTGTTGTGTAGAAGAGCCGATAATATTCGTCGATCGCGAGAACACCCCACACGCCAATGAAGTACAGAAACTGTAGCTTAAGAAATCGTTGGTACTCGTCGATCGCGAGAACACCCCACACGCCTGTCATGAAGTGTGTGGGAAGTTCTGCAAGGATCTGCACTGGCACAGTTTCCTGCGTTGTTGCACAACTCTCAAAAAAATCCTGGCAGTTTAAAAAAATCTTCCTGGCTGTGGACCCCCCTGGAAGACCAGTGAAATCCCTGGTTGTTAGCACAACTCCAAAAAAAACACAACAAAGCCGCACGCGAGCGTGCTGTGCAGTGTTTTCCCGATCATCAAGAAAAAAACGGGGCTCATGATGAGGTACATTTTTTGGGGGGGTGTGAAAAAAAATTTCACGCGCTGATTTTGTAAGTATGCGCAGTGGTTTCCCGAAAATCCATAGGGGGTCTAGGGGGGTCTGGGGGGCGGAGCCCCCCAGCCGCCGGAGGCCACGGTAGTGAATATCTGTTGCGTTTGGATGTCATCCATGGCATGTAAATGCTGACCACAGGTCCTATGAGCAGGCACTGCTGGCCGGAGGAAGTACACCGCCTGTTTTGATGCCTCTGTACGAGGCCTGGCGCTCCAGTTCGCCCTTCTCTTCTAAGAAGGTGTCGCAGTCAGTTCTTCGCATTTGCCCCCCTTCCACCACCAAAAAACTGAGAGAGCTTTTTCTGCATCTAATAGCAGCACCCTGTGGGGGTGGCGCCTGTTAGGGAGGGGGTTTGTTCTGTGCGTGATGAAAAAACTGCCCCTCATCAGAAAAAGTGCCCCTGAAGACCCTCGGAGCCCCCAGATTCTTTTCCTAAGGAAAATCCCTGTTATGATGAGTTCATCAAGCCAATTTTCGGAAAAAATGAAAAAATGATGAGTTCATCGTAGTTTTCATCGTAGGGAAAACACTGGTGCTGTGTGGGCGCACCCCCACCCCCGATCGTTGGATGACATGCACTGCTGCACACCTGTCGCACCCAGCCCAAGCGAAGAGGTGCATCAGGGCATCAGGGCAGCATCCAATGTCGATACCACCCACAGGCGCGTCCTCCGGCACGGTCGACAGGCTAACACAGCACCTCGTCGCGCATCTCGGTGCCCAGCCCCGCCAGCAGTGGGTCGGCAAGCAAGGCTGACGCTGGTGGACGGTCAGCAGGGCTGCGCATGCAGCACCTGCTGACAAAGGCCTCCACTTCCGAGGGCACGCCAGCCGGCAGCGGGGGCCCGGCGGGGCTGCTGAGGATGCGCTGCACCGTCAGGTAGGAGGGCTCTGTGGCGCCGGCGCGCCACGGCACGGCACCCAGCATCTCGACCACCGTGCACCCGAGGGACCAGATGTCGCACTGCGTGCCGTAATCGCTTCCGGCGTTGTGTCGCTGCTGCAGCACCTCCGGTGCCATCCAGAAGGGCGTACCGACGCATGTCTGCGCACCGTGATCCCCATGGGACAGCTCCGTGCCTTCGAACAGCTTGCCGCATCCGAAGTCGGCAATCTTCACCGTGCCGTCTGCAGAGAGCAGCAGGTTGTCCGCCTTCAGATCGCGGTGCGCCATGGCTGCGCGCCCCTCCCCTGCAGCATGCAGGTAGACCAGCCCCAGCAGCACCTGCCGTGTGTGGGCTTTGATGGTGTCGGTGGGCAGGCCCGACATGCCGCCTGCCCGCGCCACGCGCACCGCATTCTTCACAGACCCCCCCGGCATGTACTCCATGTAGATCTCGAGGGTGGAGGCCTCGGGCCACCTGTGCCCCAGGTACTGCACGATGTTGGGGTGTCGCAGCGACCGCATCATCAGGAACTCCCGCTCTGCGGTCTGCCGGGCGCGTGCCGTGTGAGACGCGCCCAGCGTGATGACCTTTGCTGCCACGTCGCGCCCGCCTGCCTCAGCGCGGAACACCACACCGAAGGCTCCTAGGCCCAGGGGCAGCGCGTGGCGCACGGCGGTGCTCATCTCCTCTGCCGTCAGCCACTGTGCCGCCGCGCCACCCCCAGCGGCACGCCCACCCCCAGCGGTTGCAACGAAGGCGTGGCCCAGCAGCTGTGCTGCTGTCGCGCGGGCAGCGGGGTTCTTCCGGATGCAGCTGTCGATAAAGTCACTGGCCTCCCCTGACACGCCTGTCGCAAGGTTCTCAGGCGGCCACTGCTGCGCCATCACCAGCGCCCACATGTTTGCGTGGGAGGGCCCCGGGGGCACGCCTCGGTTGAGCACCTCCGAGGCTGTGCAACCCAACGCATAGATGTCCACCGGCTCGCCTGCACGCCTGAAATACGTCCCGCTGTGGAGGACCTCGGGTGCCATAAAGTTGGGCGTGCCGACCTGCGTATTCATCATGCCTGAAGACGAGGTGGATTGTTCCTGATGTGCTGTCCAGACGGAAGGTGTGTCGCAAACCTCCTTCAACGTGCCGAAGTCGCACACCTTCGCCACGCCGTCTGCCGTGAGGAGCACGTTGTCCCCCTTGATGTCACGGTGGACCACACCGTTTGTATGGAGGAAGTGAAGCGCCAGCAGCACCTGCCGCAGAAAGTGTGCCGCATCACTCTCCGGGATACGGTGAGGCAGGCCACGCGCGTGGGCACCCAGCGTTGTGCCTGGCACATACTCCATGAAGATGCAGAGGCTTTGCCGGGAGGGGTCATACACCATGTCGAGCAGCGCAGCAAGGTGGTCGTGCTGCAGGCGCTGTATCAGCAGCATCACGCTGCGCGCCCCCGCCGCATCGCTGCGCAAGGCCCCCTCCTGCTTCTTCATGGCGACCAGCTGCCCTGTGGCGCCGACACGCCCCAGATGCACTTCTGCGTAAGCACCGCTGCCGAGGTGCTTCTCCTTGACCCACGACAGGTAGTCCGCATTGGCAGGTCCCTCCACACCTGCGCCCTGCGGCACGTCGCAGCCCGGCATGCCGTGCACAGTGCAGAGGGTGTGGTGGGATGTGTGACATCCGGCTGTATATGTTGTGTCGGTCTGCAGCACCTGCGCCGTGCTCGGGTTCGTGTAGGGTTCTCCGTCGGGGACTAGCTGCGCTGCCAGGGATGTGTCGGGGTGGAGTGCCTGCATCTCCTGCGCGCCATCAGCCTGCAGGCGGTGCTGGGACCGCCTGCGCAGGGCTGCGCCTGTCACCGCGCAGAGACACAGCCCGGCGAGGGACAGGCCGATCGCAAGGGCAGTGGGTGTCGCACCGCGTCCCGTACTGCCCGGCGCAGGCGTGGTTGGGGGCAGGTCTGCGGGTGGGTGGGCTGTGGGTGCCATGGTTGATGGGGCAGGGGTGGTCAGCAGAGGTGGTGCGGGTGTGGCGGTTGGCGGGGTTTCAGGTGTGGCCGGGGTGATCGGCACATCGGTTGGTGCAGCGGTTGGGGCTGCAGTTGATGGCAGAGGTGTCGGCGGCACATCGGTTGGTGAGACGGTTGGGGTCTCAGTTGGCACAGGCGCAGGTGTCGGCGGCACACTGGTTGGTGCAACGGTTGGGGCTGCAGTTGCCAGCACAGGCGCAGGTGTCAGCGGCACATCGGTCGGTGCGACGGTTGGGGTCTCAGTTGGCACGGGCGCAGGTGTCGGCGGCACACTGGTTGGTGCAGCGGTTGGGGCTGCAGTTGCTAGCACAGGCGCAGGTGTCGGCGGCACATCGGTTGGTGCGACGGTTGGGGTCTCAGTTGACACAGGCGCAGGTGTCGGCGGAACATCGGTACGGGCAAGCGTTGCCGTCAGATCTGCTGCCCCCAAGCTCCACACCCGGACCTGGCCTGTGAGCCAACTGCCGCTCACAACCTCCCCCGTCCTCGCCCACCCGATGGCATCTGCGGCGGCCTCCACAGAACAGATCGCAGACCCGTTATCGGCGCGGAAAAAAATCAAGAAATGATTCCCGGCCGCAAGGAGGATAGACGCTTTCGGGGAAAACGCCACCTCGGAAAACGGAAAACGGCTGGACAGCTCGATACGGGAAACACCTCCCACGTCGTTCCAAAGGGACACTTTATACAGCTTGTTGTAATGGGGAACTGCCTTGGTATTGGCAAATGTCTCTCCGTCAGGAGATACGGCGACGCTGTTCACCACGCCACTCTGGGTGTTTTCATACAGCACTGTTTCGTCGGTTGTATTGATCAGCATTATCCTCCCGCCCTCCCACCCCCTCTGCTGCAGCATTGGGTTCCCTCCCCCGCAGAGGATCCTGCGGCCGTCCGCCGAGTACACAATGTCGTACACAGCGCCGCTGAACTTTGACAGCTCGCGAACCCATTTCCCGCCCGCAGTCCAGAGGGTTACGACCCCCTGCGCATCCCCAGACACGATGCTGTTGCGCGACGGCGAGAATGCAACGCTGGTGACGTTGCCCATACTGCTGTTTAACCACACCTGCACCCCAGTTGGCAGGCGTACCACCTGCAGGCCAGCAGTGCCTGCCACTGCGAGGGTGTTTGCATCAGGCGCGAAGGCAACGCGGTGCACCTCGTCATCATATGTCAGATTGGCTGCAAGCGCGCCTGTTTGTATGTTGAAGATCTGCACGCTGCCCGAGTCATCCCCGTTGAAGGGAAGCGACACGACAGCGACCATGCCCCCGTCAAACGACAGCTCCACAGATGTCACGCGCCCCCCCCACCTCTGCAAGCAGCTTCGATGTCGCGCTGCAGACATCGGTGCCACCCTTGCATGATACGAAGCCCGATAGAATCAGGAACAGCAGAGGGGAGCGACACGGCAGTGCCTTGCCACCCATCTCTGTGGGTGATGTGGTGGATCGCATTGGTAGGCGTGGGGGGGGAGGGCCGTCGCTAGCGGCGGTGGCGGGTGGGGGGCTCCGCGAAAGCCCCTAAACCAACCCTGCATCTGCAGACTCGAGCTATCCCCTTCAACCCAAATGCGGCAGTCGCAGAGAGGCCTTGTGGGGGGGGCTGGGGGTGCAGGGGGTGGGGAGGGCGGGCTGGTTCTAGGTATGATAAGGGATGCTGTTCTGCTCCCGACTGTAACAGATGTTAGAAACGGAAATGACGTGCGTGGCACGCACTGTGGGGTGGGGGGTTCAAACAACGCCGAAGCATGCTGCGTGCAGTACCATTCGTGTCATGAAAAGAACACACTTGCATGCAGATCGTCAGGTGGGCCTCACAGCCAAATAAGTCACCATGTCGACCGTCACTTCATTTCAGCGCCGTGCCACGACCCCCCCGCCCCGCCTCTCCCGCCGAGTGGGCAACTATCCGCAGTCCAATTTCCCGTGAGGGTGGGTCCCGCAGATAAGCCCGCAGAAACAGGCATTGCCGCACCCAGAGGAGACAAGGCTCTCTGTCGCGAGCATCCGCTTCACAGGCGCACACACAGCCTGGTTTTGCAGGGTGGCCTGCGGCAGGCTCGCGAAACACTGCCTGGCTTCGTTCCATTGGTGGCGTGACAACGCCATGAGAACGGCGTTCCATAAAGCGTGGGTGTTCCCTTGATCCGCTGCATCCAGCTCGTACATCCATTCCTCCGTCGCAACGTCCTGTGTCTGCAGCACCCGCGACAGCACCGCAGGTTGCTGCAAAGGGGTGGCGTCTGTCTCCAGCACTGCAAGATGCTGAAACATGAAGAGGATGGCGCACGGCTCGAAGATACTCTGGTCTGTCACAAAGGGGACGCTGTGGTGTCGCGCGTAGCGCTCTAAGTGGTACAGCCAGGTGACGCACTTCCCGAGGGTCGAGTAGCGTTTCATCGAGTCCGTCCCGATATGCCCTGCAAGCACAGTGCCCGAAACGGTGGCTGCAGAGACAGCCATACCGCTGGCTGCGAGCGACTTCACGGTGGTGAAGCCAGCTTTTGCGGCACACTCCCTGAAGGATGCGTTGGTCTTCGCACCGTTGAATGCCACCAGGACACGGTCACCTGAGAAGGGGTCCGGCAGGCCTCGGTGTGCTGATGCGACACTGGCAATGGTGCTGATGTACAGGCTGTGGCGGTCCAGCGTGGCTGACACGTTGCCCTTTGCAGCCGTGTCGTGGAAGTCAACAAGGTTCACCAGGAGGAACCCCATCTTCCGCTGCGCAAGGGACTGCGCCAGCGCACGGAGGGGATGCAAGGTTTCGGTTGAGTTGTGGCCCTCGCTGCTGGTGTCGCCGTCTTCAATTTCGATGTTGTCTGCGGGCTCGCCCTGCACGGCCTCCTGCATCGCAAGCGGCATGAAGCTCTTGAAGGCCTTCATATGCAGCACAAGCATGTTCACCGAAGCGCGCATCACGTTGATCTCCTGCAGCAGAGAGCTGTTGACAGGGTAGAGCTCGATCCCTTCCAGCTCGATCTGGGACACACAGGATATGTCACGTGCGAATTGCGCAAAAGGGCGTGCCAGAGCAGCGTTGTATGTGATGAACACCAGCACGCTCAAAAGGACGATGGCAATGACCAGCAGCCACATCGCCACAGTCCTGCGGTGTAGGATATCCTGTGTCACCCTGTCCTGCTCTGCCACTACTGCGATCATCTTCGCCGCATGCGCTTGCGACTCACGCACGATGTCCTCCTGTGGCAGGATCAGCATGATGGACAGCTTCTTGTCGAAGCTCGCCCGTGCCGGGTCAGACTGTATGTTGGTGTGCAGCGCAAACGTCATCTGCTGGTTGGGGGTCCACCTGGCGTCGCCCGTGCGCATCAGCTGCTGCACCTGGTCTGCAGTCAGCGTCTGGTTGTGCACACGCAGGTCGGAAATATGTCCCCGGAAGCCGTGCCCAATGGTGTAGTTTGAGTTCGTAGTGGATACCCTCACCCTCGTGCCCATCAGGCTCTTGGTGCGTCTGATGCCATCGACGTACATCGCACAGTGCCCCATGGAGCTCCGCCGTGCCTTGCGAACCACTGCGGTGAGGAACACCCACTGGCCCAGAGGCAGGTTGCGCACAGCTGCCGTGCGGCACCCGTATGATATGATTGATATGACGATGGACCCGTCCTCGTACACGCGCAGGTTGGTGTTAGGTGTGACAGAGTCTGCAATGAGCATTCCCTTCGTGGTTCGCGACGTGCGCTTCACCCACATCGATATGCTGTAGTCGTTCTGCACAAACACCTTCTCGCGCATGACAGGCTCCCACCTTTCACCCTGTACGCTGGGGCGGGGGTTGCGCTGCGTCACAATCACGTCAGTCACCCCGCCCCACGGCAGGGTGTGGTTGTAGTAGTTCAGCGTGCTCTGGTACCCTGCCACACCGCCCACACGCCGCCGTGCCACACGCGGCACACGCTGCGTGAGGTACGGCGACACACGCACCGCCCCGGTCCCGTCGAGGTACAGCGACTGCCCGCCACCGCCGTACCCGCTGTCAAACCGGAAGCACCCTGTCCCGCCGCCCTCGCACTCCATCCACGTGTCCCACACGTGCCACCCCGCCTCGCCCACCGCACCGTCGAAAGGGAACCACATCCACTCCGTGCGGTACCCGCCGGAGTAGTCGTATGTACGGAACGTGTCCACAATCACCCGGTCGTCCGACCGCTTCGCATCGAGCCGACCGTATTTCGAAAGCAGAAATTTCGCATAGGTATTGAACCGCCAGTCAGTCAAGTCAAACAGTGTGGCCAGCTGGAATCCGCGCTGCGAGCCACTGCCATCACCGAGGGAGCCATAGTGGTCCACTGTGTGCCACGCATCCGCTGTGTTTGTGTCGGTCGAGAAGATGATCCCGTCCTCCGTGTGCACGGCAAACGTCATATTCTCTGCAAGGGTATGGACCACCCTTTCGTTGCGAACCGCATTCAGGAGCAACAGCACATGCTCGTCTGCAGGGTACGACGCAGTGGTGAGCCCGAGGATGCTCCCCCCCACTGTATGATCCCTCACGACCCCTGTGACTGTTAAGTAAGGCGCAGTGAGCTTGCTCTCACTGTTGTCGGACATCATCGGCACAACCTGATACCCACCGAGGTACGTCTTTGTCAGATCTGTCGGGTTATGGTCTGGGTGCCGCACCATCTCCAGAATACTGCTGAACTGCTCGGGTATCCCAGTCCACAACAGCTGCCGGAGGGGGTTGTAAACCGACCCCTCGAAGGGGATGGCGTTGCCGGAGGAACCGATGTAGCGGAGCGGGTGAAGATCCGGCCGGTTGGTGCCCCGCAGCCTGACCTGCGATCCGTTCAGCATGAATGCATCAGGGTCGTTCTCCACCCCCATGCTGTCGTAGTACCACCCGCTGAACAGGAAGACCTGCATCACTATCCCTGTTGAATAACGGGTTTGCTTTCGGAATGCAGTGGCCATCTTTAAGGCGGTAATTCGTGCCTTCCAGGCACCCCACGTCTCCGGGTCATCCCCAAAGAGGCTGAGCCCACGCGCAGTCGTAAGAGTGTTGAGCAGTTGATCTCGCATCGCTTCGTTTGCGGTATGGAGGATGCCAGCAGCTGTCCTCAGGTACAGATCTGTCAGGTCGCTGATGATCCGTTTCTCACGGCGAAACATGGCCTGCACAGCCTCGTCCTTATTGTCGCGCTGCGCCTGCTCTGCTGCTTTGCCTGTGCTGTCTGCAAGGGAGTATACCACGACCGACAACGTTACTGCGAGCGATGCAGAAAGCAGCGTCGACGACACACCCAGAGGAACACCGCGTGATTCGGGCAGCGGGATCGCCGTAATGTGGTTGTGCAGCAGCTTTGCCACCACCGCCAGTGTGGCGAGAGGGATGACTACTAGACCCACCACCGCAACAGGCCCTTCCAGCAATCCATTGATGTCCGTGTCGACGGTCAGCATCATCTTCAGCGCAGAAGGGGCGGGTGTGTCGTTCCACACTACGCCTGGTGGGATCTGGAACAGCAGCTCTTGCTCAAAGATGTGCTCGTTGATCCGTGTGCCAGATGTGCGAAAAAAATCAACTATCACGTCGCTCTGCAGCCGTGTTTCGAACGACATCGTCCCGATGGGGAGGTTGATGTTGCGCCCCACACCGTGCAGCCGCCGATTATCGGGAACAACCCAGGCACGAACACCTGCTCTCATCATGTGGAACGCGTAGTCGGGGCGCGAGCACCGCAAGGAATTAGAGGGAGGGTGGAAGACGACAATGCGATCCCGCACGAGGTCAGCGTCCCAATTGGCGTAGTCACACAGGTCGTCGGGCTTGGTGAAGGATGCGGAGTCGATGAACAGCACCTTCTCCTGCAGGGGGAACTGCAGCACGTCCGCCATGTTGTTGTAGCGGCGCATCGGCAGCAGCTCAGGGTGCCACAGGCACCCGATGTCCTGCTGTGCCGTGGGGTCGCGCATCATCAACGGGCAGGATGAGCACAGCCGCTTCGCAGGGTCGGCGTTGCTGCGGCACAGCACGCTATCCAGGAACCACCACGGGCAGTCGCCGCCACCGAACTCCGACAGGTCAGCAGCCTCTGGGTTCGCACGCGGCTTGTCATGCCCGCAGTGGTAGACAACCTTGCCCCGCACCTCCCCTGTAGCCCCCTGCAGCAGCCGCAGGATGGGCAGGTCCTGCGCGCCGGCCCTGGACTGCAGCACCACCGCATCCTCGATGCCCTGCGATGAGAAGCTGAACTGCCACGGTTCGTTCTCCCTCAGCGGGTCGTAGAATGTAAACATAACCACGGAAAGCCTGTTCCCAAGCGCGTGCTGCACCCGTGTGCCTCCTGCGACCCCACCGCCACAGCCGTATGACGCCATGTAGTTGTAGAAGGCGATTGTGTCTGTCAGGTTTGCGTCTGCGTAGTCAGCAGTGCTACACCCGCGTCCCGTGTGTGTGACCACACGCATCTCCCGCCCGTTGTAGGGGCTGGCGATGTCGATGTGTGCGTCCTCGATGAAAGGTGTCGGGACCACCATGCCAAGGCAGTGCTGCAGCCCGATGTACTCCGCAGGCACGCCAGAGGTGAACTCGAAAGTGTAGGCGCAAGGCCCGCAGACCTCGCTGCGTAAGACCCAGTTGTCGCGGTTGCAGAAGATCTCTTGGTTGTCGTCATGGTGCTCGATCAGGGTGTAGTCGCCGTCCCAGCGCCGCTGAATCAGGTCTGCAAAGTGTGGGTTAAACGTCTGAATGCAGTCGTGCATCGATGGGGTGCACTCAGGGAGGCCACTCAGTACAGCGGTGATGACCAGCGACAACGTCATGACCGCCCGCCGATAGTATCCCCACTACGCGACATGCGTCTCGAGGTCGCTGGGGAGGTGGCAGGAGAACACAGCAGTCGTGTTGTGCCAAGCACGGGAACGACGCGAAAATAACTGGCCAGGGGTGGTGCGGTGGGGTCCGTTTCGTGACGCATTTGTGACGCGAAAACAAGCTCAAAACACAGAAATTCCATCGAAAACGGGCTCAAACATGCAAAATAGGGACATCCCCAGAAAAAAAATTGAAAAGGTACCCCCTGCAGGCGCCGGGCTATCGCCCACAAAAAGGCACCGGGAAGGCGGAATTGAACCGCTGCGGGTCACCCCGCCTACAGATTTGAAGTCTGCAACCAACACCAGTTGATTTCATCCCGGCAATAGTATCCCACAAAGCCATGTCACCGCTCCACCAACACACCTGCCCTGCAACCTGCATGCAAGCCAATGATAAGGGAAGGGTGTGTGGTGTGTGGGATGGGACAGCCTGCGTGTGTGTCAACCTCCTTGACTTGGGCTCGCTGCACACAGGGGCGGTGGGGCCCGTCTGCCTCGGTTGCGCAGAGGGCCACACACGCACACCCGGCACAGCGACAGGCACAACAATCCGCAGACAGCGGAGACAGCAAAGGCATGCCAGAAGGGTGGCATATGGGCATGAAGCATGGGCACGGACATGGACACATGCAGGTCCACGGATGGAATGTGAATAGGCAGAACAGAGCGCACGCAGGCTGCAGCTGGGGGCGGGGTGGGAACGCAAGGCACACAGCCTTTTGCTTGCTTGCACTGTGGGTGCAGCAGAGCAAAGTGCAGTGCGCTTTGCGTCCCGCCTCAAACTCCAGAGGAGAACCCACGACACAAGAGGCAGAGACAAGGTGCAAAGGCAAGACACGCCGTGTCTTGTGCACAGGGAGCAGTGGGTCAGGGTTAGGGGTTAGCTTATGAACGGTGGTGCAAACCGAAAGGATATCGGAGGCGTGGCTGGAGCTGCAGGCAAGACGGGACCGTGCGATGGGACGGTGTGCAGTGCAGTGCGGGGCAGTGCAGTGCCTTACAGAGGACCACCACCGAACGGGCCGTCGCTCAGCGGGCGGGAGTCAAGGCCCAGCCACGGGCACTCTGCGCAGAGCGGGGCCGGCCCCTGCCCGCCCTTGCAGTCGGTCGGGCGGCACACCGTGTCGACCGCGTCCCACTTGCACTTCCCCGTGGAGGTCGGGCACGCCCCCGGGGTCGTGTGCTTCCCGCAGTCCACCCCGGCCGCGTCGATCCCGAAGACCATGAACTCCGCCTTCTCCGCCCCCGGGACGGTGATGGTGGTCGACTCCCCGCGCGCCAGCTGCCTGCGGAACGCCCCCATCGGGTGCTCGAAGCTCGCCCCCGGCGCACCCGTCACAAACCGCGGCGCGCACTGGCTCCGCCTCCACCCCGGGGTGACGGAGAGCAGCCCCGGGATCCCGCCCTGGTACTTCGTCGTGCAGGTGTGGGAGCACGTGTAGAAGAAGACCCACGCGTCGCACACGTCCACCACAGCCGCCGTGTCGGGGCACGTGAACTTCACGTCCACCCCCACGGGCAGCTGCCACTGCGGGATCGTGAGCGGCAGCAGCTCCAGGAACGCAGGCGGGTTGCGCAGCTGCGACCCCATCAGGTCCGGCCACGCCTCCACCCCGTGCGCCATCAGCGCCAGGTTGATGCTCCCCACCGGCCCCACCACCACGGATTGCGCAAGGTGGCGTTCGGGACTCACAACCAGCGCCCGCTGGTTCGACGATACCATCGCTGCCGCAACCGCCGCAAGGAACACTGTTGCCATCTTCCCTGTCTGCTGTCTGCTGTCTGGTGTAAAAGAAGTGTAGCAGCAAGCGCCTGTTATGGTGTTGTGGTGCATGTGAGCCTTGTATCGTGTAGGGGTCGTTGTGGGGGAATGGAACTCGTGACGCATTTGCGACGCGAAAACAAGCTCAAAACACAGAAATTCCATCGAAAACGGGCTCAAACATGCAAAATAGGGACATCCCCAGAAAAAAAATTGAAAAGGTACCCCCTGCAGGCGCCGGGCTATCGCCCACAAAAAGGCACCGGGAAGGCGGAATTGAACCGCTGCGGGTCACCCCGCCTACAGATTTGAAGTCTGCAACCAACACCAGTTGATTTCATCCCGGCAATAGTATCCTCCAAAGTCGCGTCAGCACTCCACCAACACAACCTCCCGCAGCACGGCTCAGGACTGTGCAAGCTGGAGGGTGTGGGGTGGTGGCTGGCAGGTGTGGTGATGCAGCCATGCAGGCATGGGTGAGCAAGACAGGGAGGGGCGTGGGGTGCGGTGTGAGGAGGGTGTACGGGACAGCCACACTTTAATCGTCGGGCACTGAGGTGCCTCCCGCTGGAGCCACTCAGCGAGCTTGTGCGCATGCACGTCATGCTAAGGGCGGGTTGTTGTGGACGAGGTGCTGCCACACGAGGGGCAAGAGCTGTCGGTGTTTGTGGGTTCGTTTCGTGATGTGCATTCTGCCCACAAGATGTCGTTCTCACGGAGTGGCATGGGCTGGGTTCCACCACACCACACACACACACACGCCAAGCCCTCAAGACTCTTGAAGCGGCCTGACTATTTAGTGTCTTCGTCGCAGCAAGGGGGCGATATATACCACCCTTTTTATTGATTTCACGTGTCAGTGTTTGACTTTTTCGCAACTTCATTTCTTCCTTTTTCTCCCTCTCCAACCCCACCCGTGACACCACCAGGGTTTAGCTAGCCCTGGTCCGATTATCCCCGGTTCTTCGCTGAAGAGACGCGGCCGGGGGGAGGGGTACGAAGAGTACGCGTCGAAACCGGTGTCACGTCGTGTTGGGGAATCCTTCGGGAGTGCGATACTGAAGGGGAGGTGCTACTGCCCGTGCAGGGCGACACCGCCTTAAAACTTTATAACCACACACAAACCCTCTATTCCCCCAGGCCTGATGAGCAATCCCCCCTGCCTCATGTTGTGACTTCCTTTCTACCTTGCACAAAACATCCCATTTGCCCCTTTACTTCCTTCGAAAGTGTTGTGACTACCCCCCCTTCCCCACCCCTCGGGAGTGCCACTCCTCTGGTGGTTAAAAGTGACCCGCCGTTGTGCCTTCGGCATCTGTTGCGTGTGCCGTCGTATTCTTCCTATGCACTAGTTATAGCTATCCGGGGGCGGCCTGCTGTCGCACCAGTGGGCTGCCCCACCTCTGCACCCTCGGTTTTAAGATGTTCACCACAGCGGAGAATGATCCCCTTCTCTGTGGCGATCGAGCCAAGCTGGACGAGGTTCGCCTTCGGGCGAAGGTCATGTGGGCGGACAAAAGGTGCCTGCTCCTGAGACTCATCAGCAACCTGTTTCTTCCTTCAAGCCCTCAAGACTCTTGAAGCGGCCTGACTATTTAGTGTCTTCGTCGCAGCAAGGGGGCGATATATACCACCCTTTTTATTGATTTCACGTGTCAGTGTTTGACTTTTTCGCAACTTCATTTCTTCCTTTTTCTCCCTCTCCAACCCCACCCGTGACACCACCAGGGTTTAGCTAGCCCTGGTCCGATTATCCCCGGTTCTTCGCTGAAGAGACGCGGCCGGGGGGAGGGGTACGAAGAGTACGCGTCGAAACCGGTGTCACGTCGTGTTGGGGAATCCTTCGGGAGTGCGATACTGAAGGGGAGGTGCTACTGCCCGTGCAGGGCGACACCGCCTTAAAACTTTATAACCACACACACACACGCCCGTGAATCAGATGGGATGCGAAGCGAATGCACGCTGGCCGTACACATGCGTTGACTTGGCTTGGCTTGCAGGGCACGCTGAGAGCGGACCTTGATGCCACCACTGTTGTGAGGACTTTTTTTTTTTGTGCGGCCTGTGTGGTTGTCTTCGTCGTTTGTCTTCTTCGACCGGACATCCCCTTCTTCTGGAGACACCGATCTACACCATGAACCTCGAGCTGATGCTGGAGCTTTCGGGAGCCTCTGCGAGTGGGTGGCCACGTTTTCTTTGGTGGACGCACCCAAAAGAAAATAAAGAAGTAGAAAAAACCCGAAAAGAGGTCGAGGCACCCGCTCCACTCCAGCACCATGGGGCTGAGGTTCACGGATCACACAGGTGAGGATCAGTCCTCTGTGAGGCGCTTATCCTGAAGACGTACCAGTTCCCCGGTCGGTCTCCAGAAACTCGGGCCGCGTCTGGCGCTGTATCGCCTCGGCGGGGCTGTCGTCCCTTACAGTCTTTTCTGTACGAGGTTTTCCACAGGCTGCACACCTGCCCCGCGGCTGTGTGGCAGTCTTCGCGGAGTGCAATGCGAAGGTCTGGCCTGACGTGGTGTGACTATTTAGACTCCAGGTGTCTCCACCCATCCTGGTCTGGGGAGCCTCGGTACCCAAGCAGTTTTCGGTCATGCCCTGGACCACGGCCGTGCTAGACTCCTGGTGCAGGCACCCGTCATGGTCCGGGGACGGCCCCCCCAGGCAGTTTAACGTCTTACCCAGAACGTTTTTTTTCCCTCTTGTGTCCCATGCCTTGTTTGCAGTGATCGCATTGTTGGCCATCCTTGCTGTAGTTCGGCATGCCGCTCTTCCCACCTTCCCCCACCCCCTCCCCGGCGGTTTTGCTCTCCGTGTGGTTTGGTGGTACTGGTGAGCCATCTGGGGAAAGAACCTTGACAATCCCGGGCCGGCAGTACGTTCGTCACCCCCACGGGCTCGGCCGGTTTCTAAACCTTTAGGCAATCTACGTCCGCAGGCCAAGAACCCGGTGTGCAGATGCACGTTGGGAGCCCCCTGAAGTCCGCACACGCCCTCTCTGAGTAGTCCCCGACCAAGCGCTGGCCTCTCTGACCGACTACCATGCCGCCGCAGGCCAAGAACCCGGTGTGCCGAAGCACGTTGGGAGCCCCCTGAAGTCAACACAGCACCCCGCCAGTGGCTCCAGCTGTCCCTCCCCATGTCAGAGTTGACGGAAAAAGGCGGACCCTCTTTTGTCCCAGTGCTCCGTGCTATGCACTGGGACCCCGTTGCCCAGGCGGACCAGCCTGGGGGAGCCCTCGGGGTGTGGGGTTGAGTTTTACGACTTCCCTAGGTCTTAGGTAGTTTAAGGTCGTGCCCAGGACCTGGTACAGCTAGTCGGGAGGAGGACTGATACATCCTTCCGTACACACACACCTTACTGCAGTTGTGTAGAACGCACAGAACACCTGCTCTCGGTGCGATCTCGGTTGTAATTCTCACACATATCACACCCCAACCGGGGTGCGATTCTTATGTGCGATTTCCACTGCACAGCACACACACGCACACACAAGCCCTCAAGACTCTTGAAGCGGCCTGACTATTTAGTGTCTTCGTCGCAGCAAGGGGGCGATATATACCGCCTTTTTTATTGATTTCACGTGTCAGTGTTTGACTTTTTCGCAACTTCATTTCTTCCTTTTCTCCCTCTCCAACCCCACCCGTGACACCACCAGGGTTTAGCTAGCCCTGGTCCGATTATCCCCGGTTCTTCGCTGAAGAGACGCGGCCGGGGGGAGGGGTACGAAGAGTACGCGTCGAAACCGGTGTCACGTCGTGTTGGGGAATCCTTCGGGAGTGCGATACTGAAGGGGAGGTGCTACTGCCCGTGCAGGGCGACACCGCCTTAAAACTTTGTAACCACACACAAACCCTCTATTCCCCCAGGCCTGATGAGCAATCCCCCCTGCCTCATGTTGTGACTTCCTTTCTACCTTGCACAAAACATCCCATTTGCCCCTTTACTTCCTTCGAAAGTGTTGTGACTACCCCCCCTTCCCCACCCCTCGGGAGTGCCACTCCTCTGGTGGTTAAAAGTGACCCGCCGTTGTGCCTTCGGCATCTGTTGCGTGTGCCGTCGTATGCTTCCTATGCACTAGTTATAGCTATCCGGGGGCGGTCTGCTGTCGCACCAGTGGGCTGCCCCACCTCTGCACCCTCGGTTTTAAGATGTTCACCACAGCGGAGAATGATCCCCTTCTCTGTGGCGATCGAGCCAAGCTGGACGAGGTTCGCCTTCGGGCGAAGGTCATCTGGGCGGACAAAAGGTGCCTGCTCCTGAGACTCATCAGCAACCTGTTTCTTCCTTCAAGCCCTCAAGACTCTTGAAGCGGCCTGACTATTTAGTGTCTTCGTCGCAGCAAGGGGGCGATATATACCACCCTTTTTATTGATTTCACGTGTCAGTGTTTGACTTTTTCGCAACTTCATTTCTTCCTTTTTCTCCCTCTCCAACCCCACCCGTGACACCACCAGGGTTTAGCTAGCCCTGGTCCGATTATCCCCGGTTCTTCGCTGAAGAGACGCGGCCGGGGGGAGGGGTACGAAGAGTACGCGTCGAAACCGGTGTCACGTCGTGTTGGGGAATCCTTCGGGAGTGCGATACTGAAGGGGAGGTGATACTGCCCGTGCAGGGCGACACCGCCTTAAAACTTTATAACCACACACGCACACACGTTTATCTGGTTGTTTCGTGCAGGTCGCACCGAGTGGACCTGGTGCTGCCTCCACTGCCACACACCACACACACACGCGCGTGAAGTGACACTCAGTGCAGAGCACATCGACCACCTGGTCTTGACGTGCAACACACACAGGTCAAAGAAGCTCATCTTTCAGCACGCTTCCGGGCGCACCGACACCACAAACTCGATGCTAACTACATCACCCAAGAGCGCCCAACTGGGGCGCGGCCTGTTCCAGGCTCTGCCCCAAAAGGTCGAGATGTGCACAGCCTGCCGCCTGTCGGCATATGTGCGACATGCGGCAAGCCGTGACTCCTGACGAACTCCTGTTGAGGGTGGGAAGGAGAGGGGAGGGGGGCATGGCCGGTCTTGCCTGCTGCAGTGTGCCTACGAATATGATGGGGCCACAAAGGCTGCAATGCGGCATGAAGCTTCAGCTCGGCAATCTAGCAGCAGACAGAGAGGGGCAGTGACCATAGAACACATTGAATCAAACCACTGGGACGGGGCGGGAGGGTGGGGATGGGTGCGGACACAGCCGCAGTCCACTGCACACACACACGCGGCAGGTCAGGTGCACGATGGCCTTCGAACGGAATGCTGGTTGCTGGTTGTTGGCTGGCGTACAACACCTGCCACAGACCAGAGACGACACCCAGCGTATTCGGGCTGAAGACCACACTGACACCCGCCTTGCGGTGTGCAGTGCAGTGTATATGAGAAGGTGCCATCTCCTGCACACGGAGCTATGCGATGCATGCGATGCAGGAGGGACGGGAAGAGGAGGAAAAGGAAGGAAAGGAAAGGCACGGCTGTGCGTGCGTGCGTGGGATATGATCGGGACATGCGAGAGGATGCGGTGGGCGTGCCAGGTGTCAGACTGCGGGTCATGCAGGGATCACCGTGGCACGGCTGTGCACCTGCAAGAGTCTCCTACTCCTCTTACTGCTTACTGCGCAGGCTCTGCAGGCTCGTTCGCAGTCTTCGTGGGGGCAGCAGCATCAGCAGACGGCTTGGTGACCACGACGAACACCAGCACAACCACCACCAGGAAGATGGCGACAGCCCCCATCACCGTGCCCGCGAGCCCCAGGTCGTAGGCCGTGTCGTCGTTGTCGTGCACTGCCGGGGTCGCGGTGGCAGGGATCGGGGTCGCCACCACCGGGGCGGGGGTGGCCTGCACCTCCGCCCCCGTGTAGGCGCGCACCGCACGCCCGTTGCGCGCCTGCACCGGGCGGTTGTTCCCGTACACGTCGAACGGCGACACGGTGTGCCCCTTCGCCACCGCCTTCGCCTTCCGGTCGGTGAACCCGAGGGCGGCCGTGAAGCGGTCCAGCTGGGCCTGGCTGATCTGGTTCACGTCGCTCATCACAATCCACTTCACCTTCTCCGAGCAGGGCGGCGTGGTGAGGGACCCGTTGTAGGTGTAGTAGCGCCCGGTCGTCAGCGTCGACCCGAAGTCGAACGTCGACGTCAGCTGTGCGGTGTTGGGGGAGTACTCCACAGACGAGTCGTCGTAGTACTCGTGCGACGCAATGCCTGCCGGCATCGCGGGCAGCGAGTCGAAGAAGTTGAGGTGCATGTTGGGCGACGTTGTCACACGGAACATCACCCCCACAACGGCGAGCTGTGCGGGTGTGTGTGGTGTGTGGTGTGTGTGTGTTGCGTCACAGTGGCGTGTTGGCCACATTGCTTGTGTTGCATGTGTTGGTTGTTCCACACAACCTGCAGAACAAGAACAGCAACAAGAAGAATAAGAAGAACAAGACATGCAGTCAGGCGGACACCCTCTTCACGTGCTGGCACAGCTGGGACATACGTCGTACGACGTGTCAGCACCGTCAGGCTGCTGGGCCGCAGGCACGTGCACCATGTGCATCTCCAGGTCGTAGTAGCCGCCACCGATGGTGTGCTGTGGTGGGTGGCAGATGTGTGGTGGCAGTGACAGTGGCAGTGGTGATCTAGTGTGGTGTGGTGTGACAGGGACAACCACACAAACAAAAGATGCACAATGTGCACAGCCTGCGAGACAGGACTGGACTGGACTGGACTGGACACACAGCAAGCCACACACAGACAAGGCACAGACCACAGACATACCTCAGAGGGGCGTGGAAGTGCAGCTGCGCCAGCGACCAGTTCTTGTTCCCCAGGTTGGGGTCCACGAAGTGGTTCCCGTGGTTGTTGGCGGGCACCACCTGCACCGTGGCGCCCCTGTTGCTGACGCTGAACCCTGCGGCGGCGTGGTACGAGAACTGCATGCCCTGCAGGCTGTTGTCGATGTCGACAGACGCGACGTCCACAGGGCTCTGCGACTTCCCGCTTGCGCACGTCGGGTACTTCGCCGCACCCTCGTGCTGCACGGTCCCCCAGTTGGAAGGGCCGCGCCCGTCCAGCTCGTCGTACAGCCACAGCAGGCTCAGGCTGTCCCCCTGCTCGGCAGCGCTGGCCAGCCCCAACGCCGCACATGCCATCGCGAGGCGCATCATCTTGTGCCGGTGCAGGTGTCGGTGTCTGTGGCAGGGTGGTGCAGCAGGTCCCACATGTGGCAGGGCCAAGTGTGCAGGCTTTTCATCCGCACAACACCACGGTGGTATGTGCGGGTGTGAGGGAGACAGGTGCTGTTGGCAAGCACACCATCACAACTAGCCCACCATTGTGTGATCAGGGGGCGGTTCAGGTCCATTTTCTGACGCATTTGCGGCGCGAAAACAAGCTCAAAACACAGAAATTCCATCGACAACGGGCTCAAACATGCAAAATAGGGACATCCCCAGAAAAAAAATTGAAAAGGTACCCCCTGCAGGCGCCGGGCTATCGCCCACAAAAAGGCACCGGGAAGGCGGAATTGAACCGCTGCGGGTCACCCCGCCTACAGATTTGAAGTCTGCAACCAACACCAGTTGATTTCATCCCGGCAATGGCATCCCACAAAGCCGTGTCACCGCTCCCCCAACACCACACCCACCCTGCGGCCCGCTCCCCCATCCTGACAAGCCACAACGCAGCCCACGCATGATGCCAATGCAAGCCAGTGGCTTGGTGTGTACGCGGGGGATACGGACTGCAGCAACCTCCGCGTGTGCCAACTTGACGGAACCGATCTCACGGGGGTTGGGGGGAGGGTTGAGAGGCGTTGGCGGCCACCCTCCTGCACAGACAGATGAGGCACACAGGGGCGTCCCGTTCGCCGGCCCCCCTGAACGTGATCAGTTTCCGTTTCGGCTTCAGTTCCACCTCTCCCCCAGCCCCCCACCCCCACCCCTCACGCCCCACACCCGTGTCCGAGAACATCTCCGATGGCGTTGTCTCGATATTGCCAAAGCCCTGAGTTCCACATGCTCCGTATCTGAACTGTTTTCCTGGAATCCCGTGTCTATCTGACGGGGGCCGACCTTACAATGAAAATCACTTCCTCAGCCCTCGCGACCGCGGGGTAGTGTGGAAAGTTCATGGAAGGATACAAGAGGCGCGCTGAAGAGAAACGCTGGGTGCCCCTTATTTTTATTGCCGGCAGCTGGGGGGAAATGAAGAAACTATCTGTGCCACGCCCTCTCCCCTTTTGCGCTGGGATCGTGAAGAGAAACAGCAAAAAAAGATAAGGCTGTTGTTTGTGCGCCAAATCCGCCAAAATCGCACTCCTTTCGCTTTATTATAGCCACCCTGTCCAGCAACTGTGGGAGAACAGTTCCGGACTACTTTTTTGTTGAGCGCACACTTGCGGTAAAAAAGTGCATCAACCGCTGATTCCTTCTTCCATATTTGATGCGTTGACGCTTCCACCACCCTCGAGCCTGCTGCTTTGATGTGGGTGTGGAGCACATGTGGAACACGAGACAGCTAGACACACATAACAGAAGCAGGACCATCGGAAACACCCTACAGTATAATCGCATCATACAAATTCAAAGGAATCGCAGCTCACCCGAAATGACTGGCTAGCCATATTGCTGTTGTTGGAACGCAGAGAAGTACAGTACTGAACGGTAAAGCGCCGAGGGCCAACCTCACCCCCCCGTTCGCTATGCAAGCTGTATCCGATATGGGGCGCTATGCTCGGGAGTGAGTGTGGCGATGCCTTCGCTTGTTGGCAATTATTCAGCACCATCGCGAAGACTCCCCACAAGCCCCCTTTTCTTATGGCGTGCACCTCTGCGCGTATGGGTGTACATACGCAGGCTGCCAGCAGTCTTTCTTTGACGAGGCTTTGCCTGCAGCGGACCATCAGGAGGGGAGGGGCCCTGTGTGAGATGCTTGAGCCATCCATCATTCTGGCCGGTGACACCGCCAGGCTTTAGGGAGAAGTTTTCGCCGCCAATCTCTTTCCTCGCCTGGGTTTTGAGTCATGCATTTTGGCGCTTTCACACCTCCCCCCCGGCCCTCCCGCCTTGCGCGAAGGTGAAGGTGAAGGCGAGGGGGGTGGTATGGTGCGCACAGGTGATACAGGTGAGTGAATTGAGCCCTGACAGAACAACACTTTCCTCCGGCGGGCGTGTCTAAAAATAGAGAAGTCGTACTCCTTTCGCTTTCTGTAGATACCCTGGCCAGCAACTGTGGGAGAACAGTTCCGGGCTGATTTTTTTTGTTGAGCGCACACTTGCTGTTTCAAGGCTGTGTTGAGGCCCTGTGAAGTGACATGAAGGTGCGTATCATAAGGCTTCAGTCGTACGACCCTTCGTTGCTTGTACCTCGTAAACTAATGCAACCGAGTGAATCACAAGAGAGAAAGGTACCAAATACAGTTGGTGTTCTTCGAACGCAGACCACCCCTCGTAAAAAGAAAGCGGGGCGGAAGAAAGCTTCCCTTCCCAGGTGTCTCCGCCGAACTTATCAGAGAAAACCTTTTGTGGGTGCAGCCCCCACACACCAGGTGAACTGCCACGAACAAACAAAGACCTCAGGAGGAACTGATACGCAATCGCAAGGAGAACGAGGTGTGCTCTGAAAGAGCGCGGCGGCGGAGGGAGGGTGTAAATTGCACCCTCCCCCCCAGGTGACTAGAAGAAGGGAAAAGAGAAGGACGGAAAAAGAAGGAGTAGGAGAGAGAGAGAGAGAGAAAAAAAAAGATAAGGCCGTTGTTTGTGCGCCAAACCTGGGGTGAACAAAACCTCGCGCGTTATTGCCTGATGAAGGTTGGTGTGGAGATTGTGCTGCCGTCACCCAGAAGCGCTGCCTGCTATCTTTATTTTCCACTGTGACGGGGGCCCTCGCTACCAAGTGTGACTGAGTGAGAAAAAGTGAGAAGTCAGCCATGTTTGGCTGAAAACTGACGACTCGTGACTCACAGTGACTCGTAGCGAGGGCCCCCGACAAGGTTCTTTGTTAATGTGCGTAAAACGTGACTCAAAAAAAAGTGACCATCAACGGAAACCAAGGCTGGCCGGTGTAACCACCGGGTTGCGACGGGAGGGTGTGCTGCATGTGTCTGAGTTAGGAGGGGGGGAAATGCTGCAATCTAAGACAGCTAGACAGAGCCCCGGGGGTGTGGGTGGGGAATCGAATTTGAAGGGAGCACAAGAATGATCACCCTTCACTCGTTATGCAGGTTGTGTCTGAAATCCAGTGTTTTTTCCGGCCTGTGTAGAGAGAGCCCCGGGGGTGTGGGTGGGTGGGGTGGGAAGGGAAGGTTTTGCGCAATCATGTGGGGAAGAAACTAAATAAAAGAAGGTGACATGCAAACCAACCAAACGTGTCGTGACACACACAAAACCTTTGCAGTATTATACAAGTTTTACCCCCACGGCTGACACGGGGGGGGGGGGTGAGTGCTGTCGAGAGAGTAAAGAGCAGCACAGACGACGGAGACGAAGAGGAGCAGCTGTGATTCCTTCTCCCTTCTTTGATGCATTGACGCTTCCACCAAAAAAACCACTCGAGATGTACACCCCCTGGACAGACGCTGCAAAACCTCAGACGTAGAAGAAAGATGCCGGGCGGACGAAGTACCCTTTTTGGCCACCAGGAGGGAAGGCTGGCCAGTGAAGGGCGAAGAATAGTCTGATCGTAGTTCAGAGACAGAGCCAGCCTCCTGCCTCGGGGCGGGGTGGGGGGGAGGTGGGGGGGGGGTGCCACTCAGAGACGCAGGCAACAGACAATACACACGCATGTCTCGGCACGCACGCAGAATGCTGGACAGTTGTTGGGTTTAAAAGCGGCCAACATCTCCTTCGCTGGTTCAAGATGTGCAAGAGCCACCGGCGGTGGCCACGCAGGCAGCTCACCCAAGTCGGGGCAGGTTATGGAGTGTGTTTTGCTTCTCGGAGTATTGTCGCCACTCAGCGTGTCTACTTTTCAGCGTTCTACCCTCTCAGGATGTGTACACTCGGAAAATACATGGGGAGCAAAACGGTGAACTGAGAGTCACCGGAAAGCTCGTTTTTTTTCCGGCGTAAAATCCCCCACTTAGTGTTGTTGCTGACACACACCCACACGAATATATTTTTTTTGGAAAGCGTCGGTGGCAGCAGGCTGTAGCGGTCAGGACATTAGCCTACCCCTTCAAGCCCATAGAAAAACACGCCGTAGTTAGACACACTCTCACTTACTCACATAACCAGGCCCCCAACGCTCTTTGTTCTTGGTGTTTTGATTTAGGAGTTTCGATAACCCACCCCCACCCCCCCTTCAACCCAGTTCTCGGTGTTTCGAGTCAGACCACGGACAGAAAGTATACCAAAAATGAAGAACGGAGAGGAACAAACAAAGGCAAATCACCCACCCCCCCCCCCCACCCCCAAACCCCCCCATCATCCAGGCACACAGAGTAGAGAGACGGATTCGCGAATCGTTTCCATTGCGCGCACCCTCGCCCCTCCCACCCCCCCCCCCCCACACACACCCGGTATGAGAGTTACAAGTGGGGAGCGGGGTTAAGCTTCCTGAGGGAGGGGGGTGGGGGGGTGGGTGGGTGGGTGGGTGGGTGGTGCTGCGAATGAGGGAATTGGCTTGGTCGCAAGAGCTTGGCGGTGTGCATAGACGCTCACAAAACCTCGTATAAAGAACAAAGGGAGGGGTTATCGGGAGGTTCATCCTACTTGTACTTACTAGCGGGGTTAGCCCCGGGCTGTGGTGTCACAGCCACGAGGCCTCAGGAGGGAAGGTGGGAGGGAAGGCACCACGTGCCCATCCAACTATGTGTGAAAAACAAGCAAAAGGCGAGAAGTTAAGGGGGCGCAGAGACCCCAACCATCAAGGAAAAAGTAGCAGAAAAGGTGCACTTACAGGAAAAGCAGAGGCACCACAAAAGGGTGGGTACCAGGGCGGGAAAAGAAGAACGAAAAGCGAGAGGCGAAGCGAGCGCGGGTTAGTGTAACCTAATTAAGAGGATGTGTGGATTCTAAGAAAGTAGAAGTCAACAAATCAAACCGGAGACACACCCGGTCACCGCCTTGGCTCCAAACTCCTGCCGATTCCCTTAGCTAAACACTCCGACAAGCTCCAGCGCCACCCAAGGAGAGACGTAGGGTGGGGAGGTGGGTGGGTGGGTTAAACTTCCTCCAAAATCACCCGTCTTCGACCCCTCCCTCCATTGGAAAGGGGGGGGGGGGGTGGGGGTGGTGGGAGAGTGGGGGGTGAGGGAAGAAGGTGCTGGTGTCGCTAGAAATGGCAGGATGCCTTTTCAGGGGGAGGGGCCCTTTTTTTATATCGAATGATATATTTTTCGTAGCGTATAACCCCCCCCCGGGCCCCCCCCCCCCCCTAGGCATAACACGGTGGGATCTTGTAAATTTTACATGTATAACTACAAGTATATACATGTATTATACATGTATAATACTTGCATGTCAACTATTATACATGTATAATACATGTATATGCCTGAAATATACATGTAAAATACATGTATATCAAGTAAAAATACATGTATAATACTTGCATGTCAACTATTATACATGCATTTTTACTTGATATACATGTATTTTACATGTATATTTCATGAATTTACATGTATTTTACATGTATAATACTTGTCATGCAAGTATTATACATGTAAAATACTTGCATGACAAGTAAAATACATGTATAATACTTGCATGACAAGTAAAATACTTGCATGCAAGTAAAATACATGTATTTTACTTGCATGCAGGTATTTTACTTGTCATGCAAGTATTTTACATGTATAATACTTGCATGACAAGTATTATACATGTATAATACATGTAAATGCATGAAATATACATGTAAAATACATGTATATCAAGTAAAAATACATGTATAATAGTTGACATGCAAGTATTATACATGTATTTTTACTTGATATACATGTATTTTACATGTATATTTCAGGCATATACCGTATACGTAAATATTATGGAACGTAAATATTATGGAACGGGCCCATTTTTGGCCGGTCCGTTCCATAATATTTACGTTCCAAAATATTTACGTATACGGTACTTGTATTATACATGTATAATAGTTGACATGCATGTATTATACATGTATAATACATGTATTATACTTGTAGTTATACATGTAAAATTTACAAGATCCCACCGTGTAGTGCCCCAAACATATGTTTTGGGCCAGAATATTCCAGAATATTTTTTTATGTTTGCAACTTTCAAAAAATATTTTCAAAAATATTTTTGCCAAAAAATATTTTAAAATATTTTTTCTATTTTCAGCAAAAAATGGATTTTTTGCTGAAAAAAATTTCCGGCCAATTTTATGGCCGGAAGTGGGCCCACCCACGACGGGAGGAAAAAAGAGTGAACGGGCAGCATGCCGTTCCTCTTTTTCCCCCCGTGAGGGTGGGCCCCCCCCTGCCAGGCAAGGTGAAAAAATGAAGAAACGGGCAGCATGCCGTTCTACATTTTTCCTTGCAAGGCAGGGAGGGCGCCCCCCATGCCAGACAGCAGCCACCCCTGGAGGGGCAACAACTGACGGGCATGGGGGAACGAGGTGGGTCTGGACCCGACACCGCCACCACACGCGCAGTGCACCTTTCGGATACACTGTCGTGAGTGGGGTGTGGGCAGTTCCCCTATCCTGTGAGCTCCTTTCGGACGAAGAGGTGCAGCGGTTATCTGCAACCTTCGTCCTGGACTTGCCTCGGGGGGAACGCCACGGTTTACCGCGGGTCCCGACGAGGGCACTCAGGCAGGATCTTCACGCCACCCCGCACCGAGGTCCCTTCTCACGCGGCGTGTCTCCCAGGTTCATGGCGGCGTCATCAGGTCAGGCTTTGTAGTCTCTACACCATCAGTAGTAAGGGAAATCCTAAAACCATACATGAAATCCACCTTTTGGGCCGCTGGTGTACGAGGCTTGTTCCTCCAATTGAATCATGTTTGCTGTGTCAGGCAATATCAATACAGCCGCTGAAAGAAGTCGAGGTGTTGTGGATCTGCTGCTCACAGGAAGGATTCAGGGTGGATCACAAGACTGACCACCCTCTTTCCTTTGTCAAGTACCCTGTAAAACATCAGAACACCAAGTATCTTTCAACACTACATGTTCAAGAGTGGAATCAGTGGAATCGGAAGGGGTCACACCCGACCACACGGACACAGTTCCCGCGACTAATAAATGCCGAGAGTTCCGGTGTCCGACCACCTGGTATTACTTGGCTCCATCCACCCAGTCATTACGAGGGGGCGTCCCTTGAAGCCAGTTCCGCAGAACTCAGACCCCCTTAAAACCAATGTCCTGTGTAGACAACTACTTAGCCTGCCTGATGACGACACCAATTCGCTGGGAGAGACGCCGCGGTCCAGGACCCCAATGGGGATGACGTGGCATTGTTTGACCGAATCGGTTGTGTAAGTGTGTAGCCCCCTCCGCCCTCTGTCCCTCCCCCCAGGGTGGTGTGTGGAGGCGAGAAGCGCAAGCATGCACAGCAAAAAAGTGCGGAGCCCTGCAATCAAGACAACAAGCGATGGGATGGGGCACATGACCTTGCACGGGGGTGGGGGGCAGAAGAAACCAGACAAATGATTTGACCAACTGAATCGTGCTAGCTAAACTCCAGAAAGAAGTGTCTTTTTTTCGTTGAACGCAGCCAAATGAAGAGCGTAACCTGTTTTTTGGCGCACAAAGTGCTAGCACGAACATGATGATGTTGGTCTTCTGGTTATGTCTAGTTTATTAGACTTACCTAGGGTACCCCGAGAGAATGTCACCCTCGGCCTCCGCTTGGGGGGTGACATTCTCACGAACATGATGATGTTGCTCTTCTGCTTATGTCTAATTTATTCGACTTAACGTGTATGCAAGCAGGCTGGGGTTTCGGGCAGAAAAATGGCGAACATTGTCTGGAAACCCCGAAAAACCACCCAGAAATGGCCAGAACCCGGTTTTTGGTCCCATTTTCCACCCAGGAACACGTTTTTGGGCCTCTGTGAAAAATCGATATTTTTGGGATTTTTCGCGATTTTCGCCAACTACTCGCCAAGCCAAAAAATCGATTTTTGGCTGGGAAATGCAACAAATCAACGAATTAGGCCGTTTTAACCCCTTTCGTGCACTTTTTGGTCCCAGAAGGGTTTACGGGGTGTCCATAACGGCCCTTGGCACAAATCCTTTGGACCCAGACCGCAGCTTTGGGGGTCATTTTTTGGCGCGAATTTTTCGGATTTTCGTCCGGACCGGTACCGCATTTCAGGGGCAAAAATCTGATTTCCGAGGCCCGGGAATGCTCGCAGTGGCTTCAAATGGCCAAAAACGTTCAATTTACCCCTTCCCCAAAAAAAAATTCGAAAAGGGTCCCCCTATAAATCGCCGGATTAGGAAGGTTTTTTCCAACATATTTTTATTTTTTTGAAAATATTTTTTTATGTTTGGAATATTTTCAAAATATTTCCGAAATATAAAAATATTTTCGAAAAATATAAAAATATTTTTTTATGCGAAAATGAAACATATTTTTACATGGATGTATTCAGATCTTAATAAGAGAGGAATTTTTTTCGCCAAATCTACCTCCTCCTCCTCTTAGATTAAGACCTTAGTCCATAAACGGCCCAAAAAAGCCCAACATCTGAATCCCCTTAATTAAGGTCTTAAACCTCTTAGTGTAACCTCTTTAAGGTCTTACACTCAGAGGTTAAGACCTTAGTTCGATCTTCAGCAATATTACGTTGACAGCGGGTGAACCCAGCAGGTTCCTGCACACACCCGCCCCCCGCGCCCCCACCACACGCACGTTCGTGCCCCCCCCCCCCCCCCACCACACACTCAGTTGACTCCAACACTCACATCCCCCACGAGGACTCTTATTTGCGTGGCAGCAAGTGGCAACATAGTGTGAGAGAAATGCCACACTGCAAAAGTACGCTTGAGTCACAGAGCGGCAGCAGAATACAGGTTGGAGTTTTGCCGCTCAGCGGATCATCTCACGCGGTGTACGCGTGTGCATTGATGGCAGAGACTGCCTCTTCGAAAGAAGCCAGCACATTCTTCGGGATGGTGGTGGGCTGGAGAATGTCGTCCTCCCACTCGACGACTTTCGGCCCAGTCGCAGCAGGATAGCCCTTCCGCAGGGTCCGGTCGAACTGGTTGGGTAGGTCCTGGTTGCAGGCATGGAAGAGGATTCGGGCCCGAGTTGATGCGTGCGCTGCCATGCGGGACGGGGGGAGCACACGGCGCGCGATAGAAAACACGCTGTCACACCCCAGAGTCGATGCAGTCACCGCCAGCAGATCAAGGCACAGAGTACGCAGCGCGCACTCCCCGTAGTTCAGCCAGAAGGAGTCCACATCGCCCTTCATGCCCTCCTTCTTGGAGTGATCCACATACTCTACCCACGCCGCCTCCTCGACTTCACGGAACGCCGGAATCCAGGCAGTGATATCCTGGAAGGACATCAGGTTGTCAGTGTTCCCCATGATCTTGACAGCACGTGGGTTCACGTGTCTCATCGCCTTCCAGTAGTAGTACGACCCCTCCGACTTGTTCCCCCACCACCGCACCTTCAGCTCCTCTGAGAGGACAGCTGCGACTGGGGACTTGGCATCCAGCAGGTCTTCCAGGGACTTCTTTTCCCGCTCGAGAAATTCTTTCTCTTTTTCCGTCTTGGCGTACGCGATGTTGTCAAGGTCCTGAATCTTCCCCTCCATGTCACCCCAAACAGAGTGGCTGTGCGACTTCTTCGAGGGGGTGGTGTAGGAAGCCAGCAGCTCCATGATCGGCGAATTTGCCCGCTCCATCTCCAGCAACTCCTTCTCCAGCCGTGTGACCCCCAGATCCTTGAGCAGCTGGCCCAGCTTCCCCATGCTGGGTGTCGTACTGCCCTGTTGGAGCTCGGTGCTCACGAACACGAACAGCGCCTTCATGCGCTGGCGCACGTGGGTGTACACTTCGATGCGAGACGAGTACCGAGTATCACCTGGGAGGGGGCACTTCACAGCCGGCACCTTCTCCTTTGTGTTGTTCTTTTTTGCAGCGTCGAGAACAGCATGCGCTGCTGGAAGGATATCCTTGAGGGTGGTAGCGGTGGAGACTGCCTCGTTCGGCTGGCGGAGGGCTGCACGGATCTTCCCGGCGCACGATTCGAAGAGATCGGCTTCCTCCTGCGGCGTGCAGTCCTCCCTGAGTTCTTCGACTTCCCCGAGGATGGTCTCCAGCGATGACACAGCAACTCCGGAGAGACACTCCATCTGCACTTCGACCCACCGTCTGTGCCGATACTTGTTCTCATCCCCGCCCAGCAAGTTGTTGAGTAGGCGGGACACCTCGAAGGCGGCACACCCCGGGAACTTCTTCTCCAGGTTGGCCAGCATCCAGGTCTCGCAGACGTCGCCACAGTTGTTCACCAAGTGTGGGACGCACGACACGAAGGGGACACCGAATGCTTCGGCGAGTTCACGGCTTGCAGCTGCGTTGGACCCGCCCTTGTCGGATCTGATGAGGAAGGGGGGGGGCAAGCTGAGGCGCGTCAGCTCGCGCTTGATGTCCTGCGACAGCTCGACCCCGGTCTGGCTCCCCCTCCGCTCCTCCGGACGTATGAAGATCAGCGATGCGGCGAATCCTACAGCGCTGAGGATGATGGCCGTCGCCTTCGTGTCGCCAATCCCACTGTTGTCATGCGACATGCAGTACCTCCCCCCCTTCAGCTTGGCCGTGATGACCTTCTCGCTGTCCTTCGTCAGCTCGTCGCCCAGCTTCTTCACCAGCGGAGCAACCTTCGGGGGGTCCTTGGGGATGCGTGTGCCTGCGAGGCAGGAGAGTACACCCTGCATCGCGCCCGCTGTGATCCCCGTGTAGAGCACCCCTTTCGCGATTTTGTCATGCAGAGCGGTTTCACTCGCTTCAAATGCAGTCACAATTGTGACCTGCCCCTCTTCCCCCTTCTTCTGCCTTGATTTCTTCCCCACGTGCTTGCTGCCGGTGAAGTGGTCCCCCAGGTCGCCTGCCTGGACATGGGGCATCCACAACACCTCGCAGATATCGCAGGAGGGGACCTCCTGAGCCGCTGCGTAAACGCTCGTCAGCTGCTTGGAATTCCTGTAGTGTGATTTGATGTCGCCGACCTTCACGCAGACACAGTCGGTGTGCTTCTTCATCTCCCTGCGGAGAGCATCGCCCAGTACCTTCCTCTGGGAGGGGGCAGGTGGGGGGTCAGCAGGGGGTGCGGCCGGCGCGTCGTCACCAACGTCCTCCGCCGGGGGATCTGCCAGGGCCCCCAGGTCCTGCGCGAGCTGCCTCCTGGCAGCAGTCTTCGCCCCCGCCTTCTTGCCCCGCTTCTTTTTGGGCTTTTCCTCCTCCTCCGTGCCTCTTTCGCCAGCCAGGATGCGGGCCTTGGCAATGGCTGTGGCCAGCTGGGGCTTCGTGCCGGCCGCCTCCACCCCCTCCGCCTTCGCCAGGTCCACCAGAAACGACTTCGCCTTTTTCTGCAGCAACAGGGCTGCAGCATCTACGGCAACAGTTTGTGCCTGTGACAGCTCCGCAGTAATAGAATCCTCATCGGAGTCAGCCGCTCTCTTTGCCATATTGCGGCTGCTTGTGTGTGCCAGGTGTGGAAGTGAGGAACGCGCATACATACAAGCATGCAAAAAAGCGAATGTTATTTGGACCGTGCAGGCTTTTGCAGGATTGGGGGTGGGATGAGAGATTCCTGGGCTGATACCATCCTAGTCCGTCGAGCCGAGGTCAGTTTCTGAGCAAAGATGTTCTGTAACCCCTTCCCAATAGGGAAACCCCTGCAGAAAAACTAAGGTCTTAGAATTAAGAGGTTAAAACGCGGAATCTCTTAATAAGGTCTGAATATATCCATGAAATTTTTGGCAAAAATATATGTTTATGAAAAATATGTTTGGGGGCCCATGCCTAGGGGGGGTCAAATGCCACCCTTTTACGTGGACAAACACGATTTTTCAAAAAACCGGCGCAGAGGCCCCAAAGCCCCCGTAAACCCTCCAAACCCCCCCAGATCGGTCCGGAAACCCATCGAACCCCACTTTTCCACCATTCCGGGCACCTCAGGTGCCCGAATTGGGGTACCTAAATTTTGTGCCACCGTTTGGTACCGGACAGTGCCACTGTGTGGGAGGTTGGAAAAGAAAATGCCCCAACACACCACATCTGAGGGTTGCAATGCATGTTGCTTGCCAACCACGTCATCCGGTGGGTGTCAGGCGCTA
This sequence comes from Rhynchopus euleeides, assembly GCA_963210315.1. Lineage (NCBI taxonomy): Eukaryota > Euglenozoa > Diplonemea > Diplonemida > Diplonemidae > Rhynchopus > Rhynchopus euleeides. Next base: position 2,101,195 of record OY723240.1, on the reverse strand, counting down.
TGTAGGTGGCATTAGCCAGGTCTTCGATGAGTTCTGGCTTGTATATGTACCTCCCTGCCACCATGCACCGGGAGGCTGCCTGTAGGTACGGAACAAGTCCAGATGGTCGTGTGATTCCTGTGCAGCAGTGCTCCACAACCGGGATGTGTTGACAACGACTGTTGCAACACGAGCTGTACATTCCGGGAACACACGAAGTGCGCTGTCGTGGTACCCATTGTGCCAGAATTGGTAGTTGCTGCGGTCTACTTTGCCTGGCCCAAGAGCACTGGTACTGAACGGTGCAATATGCGTGGCGAGGTGAATGCAACGGAAGGGCGCAAAGTCAATACAGCTCTCGGATGGCGGGTGGTGGTGCCACTAGTGTGTGACGTTCACTCGAGGATACAACGCATCACAATGAATCAGCAACCGTGGACCGAGTACAATACGCTCTCTGTGGCTGGTGTGGGGGACAAAGGCAGTGCCTGTGCCGCAGGCAGGGAGGTACATATACAAGCCAGAACACATCGAAGACCTGGCTCATGCCACCTACATAGCGCCTGACACCCACCGGATGACGTGGTTGGCAAGCAACATGCATTGCAACCCTCAGATGTGGTGTGTTGGGGCATTTTCTTTTCCAACCTCCCACACAGTGGCACTGTCCGGTACCAAACGGTGGCACAAAATTTAGGTACCCCAATTCGGGCACCTGAGGTGCCCGGAATGGTGGAAAAGTGGGGTTCGATGGGTTTCCGGACCGATCTGGGGGGGGTTTGGAGGGTTTACGGGGGCTTTGGGGCCTCTGCGCCGGTTTTTTGAAAAATCGTGTTTGTCACCCCCATTTGACCCCCCCTACCCCCCCCCCCCCCTGCAAGGTGGTCTCCGCGTCCTCCCCCGTTGCGCATCACCTGCCACTGCAATCCGAGGCGTCACACGGGGGTGGGGGTGAGAGAGAGAGAGAGGGGGGGGGGGGGGGGGTTAAAAAAGGATGGATACGTGCAATGCAAGCAAGCGACAGATTCCAGAAGTCTGCCAGTGGTATTTTGAACAAAGGTTTGGAGACATGGTGCTCCAGCAGATCCACCCGGATAGTGCATCGCAATTGCCACCCCACAGCTCCTCAACACGGGCATGGCTCGGATGTGTCCATATGACTCGTGATGGTGGCGCGTCGCTGCTCATCGCTCGTAGCACGTAAATACATCGAGAGAGGGTCTACTGGGGATACGCGAGTCGGGGCTGTGTGCGCTAAGCTTGGGGAGGTCTTGCAACAGGGGTGCTAAATGAACATGCCCTTCTTCCGAGAGCAGAAACACGCCTGCAATACCATCCCCTCCCCCCCGCGCTTGAGGCATATTATTTTGAACGGTTTTGGCCGTGTTCGCAGCACCCCACAAACCCCGGTGGGGTGTGAGGGGAGAAGCAAGTGCATGGGCCCACCACTGGCGCCCCGAGTGCGAGGAGCTTGAAGCTTCGTGTGTTGGTCTTAACACGATGTGAACAGAGAGTGGGCCAAGGTGCGTGGCGGGGTTGGTTTTTTTTTTGCATATTCTTTTCTTTGCAGGTTTCTTTTGCCTTCTGTATTGCGCGAACCAAAGAAATCATAGCGAGAATCAAAAAAAAAGAAAGAAAGGGCAGGGCGGGCCACAGGGAGGTGACGTGAGTCTGTACGAGAAGGCATGCAGGTGTCGGGCAGCCTTGCGGATCTGCCTGAAACGAGGTCGCAAACACCCAGCCACTCACCGGTCTATGTCATTCCACAAAGCACATGGGGAGGACAATAGGGAGGGGGGTTTGAATTTGACAATTAAAAAGGGGAGGGGGGAGGGGTCTGGAGAACTTTAAAACTCTTTCCGAAACAGGCAGAACACTCAACCCTCACGTGCCGGGGGTGCTTGGCAGAAGAATCCCGCATCGTGAAAAGGTTCCCGAGTTTTGGGGTACAACGCCGCACTGCCAAGAGCAAAAGCGAAGTAAAAAAGATAAGGCTGGTGTTTGTGCGCCAAATCCGGCAAAAGATCCCGGATTTGGTTCGTGCGCACGGGCAGCAGTGTTGTAGCCCCTGTGAATGGCGTTGCTGTGAAAAAGTGATTTTTATGTTACTCTCTCAAAACACAACTGCGCGCTACGCTCCCACTGGCTCTTTCGGTGTGACAAGCAAGATTGTTTGGGCGACAAATAACAACCCCAATCCCCCTCTACTCCAGGCGAGAGAGC